>OY747134.1:22578367-23146690 GCA_963556465.1 Berberis vulgaris | reverse complement strand
TTCTCCACCAACAAATCTAAGAGCATATATGGTTTTTAAAAAGTTATATAAATGGATTCCGGGGCGGATTCGGGAATCCGCAATCCCCGATAGGATGAGAACAAAATTTCCAAATCCGCCTTATTGCCATCCCTAAATCTATTTGTTTTTCTATGTTCATCCACAAAAAGTCTTTCAAAAAGGCCCAACTCTGAGCATGTACGGGAAGCTTGACCGCACAGGGCCTCTGAATCTAAAGGGCCCAATTTGACTCTTTTTTTTATAGAATTCTGAGAATTTGTATAAAATAAATATTCTTGTTGCTCCAATGGTCATTAATTTCTACATTTTTAGAGAAGATCATAGGTTGAGTTACTCTCTACGAAACATTTCTTAATTAACTTATTTATTTTAATTTTTTTTTTAGAGAAAGTCATAGGTTCAAATTACTCCTTAATCCAAGATGATACAATATTTGTTTTTTTAAACAAGTATACGTATTTAGTTTCCCTTGTACATAAAAAGAGCCCCCAGATCCAAAGTGCCCCAAACTCAATTATATCTAATAAACACAATTAAAATATTTAGTTTTGTTTGGTACGTGAAAAGGGCCTCAAAATCTGAAGTGCCCCAACATTTAATCTCTTTTAGTAAACATATATACATAATTTTAATTGTGTAAAAAGGGTTCAGTTTAGTCTTCACACAAGCCTCTCCTAGGATCGACACACTGCTTGCAAACTAAGGATATTTAAGGGCAAACAAGGTTTTGATGGATCCCTAAATAATAAATACGCTACACTGGATCTGTGACATCATCCACCAGAAAATCTTGCGAACTAAGGCAAGGACTGTTATTTGCCTACCTTCTCAAGTTGCAGTGCTGGTCCGTATACAGGGAAGTCCTAAAAGAAGCATAACGTTTGTTTACCCAGTCTAGATACCATGTTTATGAAAGGAAATGATCATTATGAATTGACATACATCACTCATGGGACCAGTAGTACAGCCCACAACATTTTACTTGAGATGATTTTCTAGAATAAAATCTGATGGTAGTAATAAGTGTCAGTCCTTGTACAGCTTTTTTCTGCCCATAGGAGTCAATCATGACCATGCAACATAACTGGGTCTGAAATATCCAACATTTTGCAAGTGCTTTTGACAACATAAGTTGGAGGGGAGGCAAAGGAGATTAAAAGGTTCAACCAACATAGTGGATTCTTTTGAAATATTGTACTGTTCTTCATTAGTATGCAACCTGGCTCAGTAATTGACCTCAACATTGGACATCAAGGAACAACTATTGATTAGAAATTTCAAGATGGTCTTCAATCTACATGAGTTTAAGTGGGGAAAATAGAGTATACGAGATGGCTGGTAGATATTATAGTGCACGTAAGTGCACTGCACATATGTTAATGGTTTAGAAAAATTAATTAAGAAATTGTTAGAACAGGCATATTTGGATTTATGTACTTAGTGTGAATTCGATTTCCAGTTATGATCTTGTTGTAGCTCTTTATAATCCAAGTACGGTTCAATGTAAATTAATTGAGAATTGCTCGTGTGAATTTTATTTCCAGTTATGATGCTTTTGGTAGCTCTATATAACCCCCCTTTATTATCCAATTTTGGTTCAATGTAATTCAAACAAGCAGTTCTTGATTAATTTATAGTAGGATAGTTTGGTTGTACCAAAAGTTACGTAGTTCATATAAATAAAAGTTGCAAAATAAAAATCACTAAATAAATTCTAACAATATGTCCTAGCATGTATACATGAAAGTTTATAATCTGCTTCTTAACTATTTTTGAAATCAGGTGTTCAGTTTTTAGATGAGATCTATGAACAAATAAGGTTTCTATGCCTACTTGCATGCCATAATAAACAATTGTGAGTACAATATTGCGTAAACAAGTAGAGTTCGCTGAAGGATATAATGCAAATATGATGTAATATGGGTATTTTATTTATTGTATTATTTAATTAATAATTAGGTCAGTCCATGTTAAAGCCTAATTATGAATACAGTCCAATTAGGAATTAGGTTTATATTTTGTATACGAAATTAGTTGTTTGCTTAGCAAGCTTAGGTCAATTATAAATTAAGGCCATTGGCCAATGCAATAGATAGTTTCTGTCGAATTTTGAGAATTAATGGAATTTGTGAAATATTGTCAATATCAAGTTTCGATTATGTTTGGCTTGTAAGCTTCCGCTGAACCCATCAATTTGGTATTAGAATAGTACAATCTTTGGACAAAGATGTTGCCTAAGGAAACAAGAGTCAACAACACAAGGATGGAGCGCATGGAGAAAGCTGGACATCTCGAAACAATTGATTGTTGTCTTGGCTCGTCAAGAACCTGAAGTTATCTGCAAAAATCGCGTAGTTGAGGCTAAACAATGAGATGAAATCATTTCAGATTCGACTCAAACAGAGAAGGTGAACCCTACTGTCGTTGATTGGGAGAAACCACACGTGTTTGATGTGTACAAAAGGTATATGGTTATCTGCAAGTCATTGCATTGTGAGGTTGAAACACATCATGAAATTTTTGTCGATTTTCACGTTCAAGAAAATTTGAAAATCGAAAGTTTGCAAAAAGGGGTGGTTGTGGAACACAACCATAATTTCCCCCAATTTGTTAAAAGTTCCTAAGTCTAGGATTCATAGAGAAAATTATGTTTGTTTGATTCATGGTATAAGCAACTACCAAGGGAAAGTTCGAAGTCGAGTCTTAGCATTGTATTTTTTGAAGATATCATTCCCCAAGTTCGTCCTCGAGCTTTTTGAAGTAGGGGAAAAATGATGTGATATGCGTATTTTATTTATTGTATTATTTAATTAATAGTTGGGTTAGTACATGTTAAAGCCCAACCAGGAGTACAAGTCTTATTAGGAATTAGGTTTAAGATTTCTATTTTGTTTAGGAAACTAGTTGTTTGCTTAGGGAGCTCAGGTCAATTATAAATTAAGGTCATTGGCCAATGTAATAGATAGTTTTTGTTGAATTTTGAAAATTAATTAAATTTGTGAAACTTTGTCAATATCAAGTTTCGATTATATTTAGTTTGTAAGCTTCTGCTGAACCTATCAAAATATGAGTAATAAATTAAGAGAAACCAAATCTTCGTGATAGAGTGTTAAACTGTACCTCAATCCTCCTCATCTCAGCTTCAGTTTTTGCTTTTTGGTGATTTTCCCAAGCTTCTATTCTGATCTCTTCACGTTTATACCTAAAAATTAGAAACCATAAGTAGTATGAGATTCTATTAGAAATAATAAGCAAAAAATGTCAAGCATAGGGGTGCCGGTTATCTCAGTAAGAGAGAGCAACCTGGAGACATGCCAAAACCTAGTAGAATCACTAAGAAGATGTACCGGTCTATACTGAACTTACATAGCTGTGTATTTTGCTTTCTCTGCTTCCTCCCAAGCTGCTGCACGAGTCTCAATTATACTTTTAGGGGTTGGCTCCACAGAAAGGGTTTTAAGTGATGTGGAAGCATCTTTGTCTTCCTCTTCCTTGCTTGCCCAGGCAGAAATATTCATCTTACCGAGCTGCGTCCCAAGAGCCATGATTTCTCTCCTAGTTTTCTTTTGCGTTTCTTTCTCTGACAACTCTTTTTTGCTAGCCCTCCCCTGATAATCAGCAACGTCCACAGGGGATGAAGCAGGTGCAGTTCTTCCTGGAGTTGATGGCCTAGATGAAGTCGGACTACGAATGGGTGTTGTTGCTCTCACTGGAGTTCCAGTCCTAGAAGGCTCCTGACTGGCAATTGGAGTCATTTCTGTACCCATATCTCTCATGGAAACAGACCTAACTGTTGAAGGAGGTGGAATGTATGTTGTTGCACTGTGAACAGATAGAGACGCATCATGTCGGCTAAGAGTGACTGCACAATATTGCAAACAGAACTGTTACTTACAAAATATGTGGATATAAATCATCATCAAGGAAAATTTAGATGATATTTTATCCATATCCAACTTTTCACTTTCTTCCAATGTAAGAAAAAGATCCAAGCTTTATGTGCTTTATGAAGCCACATCAAAATATTGTGGCATATTCAAATGAAGTGCTGAAATTCAAGATAAGATCATTCTCCAAAGTATTTCTAGCCATCAGGCAAACAAATGCAAAATTTGGCAAGTTTCAAGCAATATCTTCCCAAAATTCTATATACTCCTTTCCATCTTACTGCATACTGGAAACTCTCAAGTCTTTAATTCTACAAAGCAAATGTGATAGACTTCACCAAACCATGGGAAATAGGATAGAGCACTCAGTATGCAAGAAACAGACGAGAGATCCCAGGCAAAGGTCATGGACCAAAACATAACGAATTTTGTCTTTAAATGTGTCAGAATGTCTTGTGTAGAAGTTCTCAAAATCCAGACGATAAATTCATTTACCACTACCTCAACAATTGCAAAAATTTTGGAGAGCCTATATCATAAAGGTCATATGAGAGCACCAAAGTCCTACTAAAAACTTCTGAAGATCCGAAGGTAAGTTACATACTACTGCCTCAAGCCGTACCACAATATTAGAAAAGGGGGGACTTGAAGCTTGAGGATATTTAAGGCCCATTAATAATAGCATTCCAACTTTGGTTAAAAATAAAATAATACCATCTCAACTTACAAAAAAAGTAGAGCCGTTAAATCATGGACATCCAGAAACCCAATGCTATAGAATGGCCCAGAGTTCTATCACCATGCTGTAGAATCAATAAACTTCCTGCTGAAAATTCTCAATAGAAGTTTGCAACATATAGCTCTATAAATAGCAAAAGAAGCTAGCTTCCATAAGAGCCTTCCTTTGGAAGAAAAGATGTCATAGCGATCTCCAACCTCAGAAATGAAGCTCAATGGATCAGAGCACAACCAAAACTACCCCAATCATAGCCATGGAACGATACAAATACTACCTCAATGGCAATGAGAAAAGACGTGAGAAGCGTTTTCCAAGCCCACTACCTAGAATACAAGTCACATCAAATATTCAATTTTGTTCTGGAGAATGGAGATAACACTTCCCTTGTTGGGAGCCTTACCGTGAGCCTTTTTCCAAAACTAATGGCAAGATAAAGAAAGAAACTCTAGCTGGGATTTCCTGTCTCAAAACCCATTGCATCATAAAAGTGATTAAAGCGTGCCCATATCGATAATGTTCTCAAACTCCTATAATCCAACAAGTCAGAGCTAGTTATAGACCTTACTACAATCTACTCAACTTTTGTCAATAGTCAATAGCAAAAAGAGGAAGCAAGGGATATTGAGTTCCCAACCCAAATTTGAAGATTTGGCAAGGAATCTCCAACTTGTAGCAAAAATAGGCCTACCTTCTACTTATCTAGTAGACTTCTACCTCTTCTCTCTAAGGATGGAGAGCAAGGAAGTACAAACTCTTTGAAAAACTTGCCGTACCCGTGTCCGACACGTATCCGACACCGACACTTGCCCGACACACATCAGATACTTGGTCAACATGTCGACAGGTGTCAGACACATGGTCAATATAGTCAACGTGTCGGACACGCCTCCGACACACCCAAAACTTGGTTAGAAAACAATCAAGACTCAATAACCAACTTTATTTTATTTTTACTTTTAGGTAGATACATATAACCACCTAATTTGAAGGTTGTTAATTCATCTAAAGTAAAACGAAAATTCTAGGGAGCGAGGAAAATGGCTCAAAGTAAAAACAACTTTCACTTGTGATGCAAAATAAAGAGATTGATAAAGCATAGAGGTAGTCTATACTTCTCTCATTTGCTTCTTATCTCCTCTACTCTTTTTTTTCTTGTTATAGAGTGTCATATTCTTCTCCACTTTTTACATCTTCTTTATGTGTTTTTTTTTTCAACGCAATTTGTGTTTCATTTTTATTTTCATTTTCATTTTGCTCTTTTTTACTTATATTATTTCTTTATTAGAATATTGTTTATGTTCATATGACTTACAAAAGCAAAAGATATGACATGTTACCATGTCTCCGAGTACAAATTTTAAAAAATTGTCGAGTCGGTGTGTCATTTCAGTGTCCGACACGACACGTGTGCCCATGTCTGTGCATCCTTGATGGAGAGAAATTTTTTTTTATCTCTAAGTGCACCCACTTATTCTATTTTTATGTTCGAGTGTGCAAATAGATACTCGAGCGCACCAAAAGCGCTAAGGTTTTCATGTAACCTAGTTTGAGTCAAACCAAGAATAATGTTGAACTTGGTCAAAGTCCCTAAAATAAAATTAACTCCAAACAATGGGGTGTTACACATCGATCGCATAGAGGAACATATCAACTTGATTTGCATGCTTGCAACACTCTCACGCCATGTATTGACTACATTACTTGATCCACAATATTAGGGACTGATGGTAGGAATCGTGCTTCAAAACCTACATTAGGTAACAAGCATCCTAAAATCTTCTTTTGCATTCTCGATGCAGATCAACTGTAGCATCAGTCTTGGCCCTTCAACGCCTTCATTGTAGAAAAATATAAGATGGACGTGACATAAATGATATATTCACAACATTTCTTGACATACCAAATTTGGAAGAAAATATGTGATAGCGATCTCCAACTCCTCAAATGAGACTAAATGGACCTAGTCACAACAAAAAAGCCCTAATCATAGCCACAAGCAATACCAAATACTAGCCCAACGGCACGTGATAAATGAGAGAAGCATTTTTCAATCCCAGACCAGACAAAATACAAGTCACATCAATTAAATTCTATTTTAATCTTGAGATAACACTTTCTTTGATGAGGAGCCTTATCCTAAACCAATGACCATGTAAGGAAGAATCTTAGTTCCTTTCTCAAAACCTATTTAACCATAAAGTTTAATAACATGTCCACAAATAGATGCTCGTCAATTAAGAGACTAAAACAAGAACTCACAATAATTACTATCTCCATCTCCCAATCCATCCCCAAGTTCCATTGAAAAGACTCCAAGCAATTGAGAATTCATTCAACTCCCCAGTAGCCTGAAAAAAAATGATGTTTCACCCAGTCCCTTGAGGACTTAGCTTAAATAACTCACTTCCAAAACAACAATCCTCCATACCATACCATACCATACCATCATAACCAATTATGTCATACCTTCTACGAATTAAATGTTCTGATATCTCATAAACACTGCCTAATCCAAAGTATAGGGCATAGTGATAGGAATGTTGTTATCAAAGTAATGTTGTTATCAAAAATACTTTGATAACAATCATCCTAAAATCTTCTTTTGCACCCTCGACCCATGTCAATTGTAGCACTGGTCTTGGCCCTTAAATATATACGACATCATTGTAGATGATGTGGACATAACTTGAATGAGATATATTCATATGTTTCTTAACTTACCAAGTTGGTATTGTTTTACCAATTAGAAGAAAAGATGTCACAATAAATACAAATGTTGGAAAACTTCAATTTGACTTACCAAATTTGGAATCTTTAGAACAACATCGACAAAAAAAATTTGCATACGAAAGTCATAAGGTGCCACATGGTTCACTTTCTTTAAAGTTAGAAAGCTAACGATTTGGAAAACCTCAACTTTCACATTAGTTACTCTTTAGTTAACATTCTTTTATACTATTTAGGGGATTGGGCTTGGAGTCCCTCAAATTCCAAATTCACATCTAGCAGGACACCCTTTCTTGACACATTGTTTCTGATGTTAGTTTTTTTTCCCCTCAAAATTTCAACTAAAACAGAGTAGTGGAAGGCTATAAAATTAAAACGTGATTTGCATGCAGTCTCAGGGTTGAAAAAATTAGTAGGTTGTCTTGCATAATGCATTTTAGTACAAATGAGGGACTTGGGATCCTATTTCTAATATTACTTTTGCAAGATGTACAATAATGTCTCCAGAATAAGCTCAACATTTACCATGTCATGAGTCGCAACACATGGCAGAAACATTCAATATAACATTGTGCAAGGATACACGCACACACCGAAACAAACACAAAAAACAATCATCAATGCAAACAAATGATAAAAGAGATTGAACAAAAATGATGAAACAATATAATAAGCTTACTTGCCGAATCCGCAATGGAGCTTTCGATCACGACAGCGGGCTTAGCATATGACTCTGCTACTGCATAAGGATCAGTTACCCAACCAACAGCCTTCTGTCCACCAACCTCCCTCTTAATCTGCTGGCTCAAATCAATCCTCTTAGTATCTGGTTCCTCAAAAGCAACCGATTTTTGTTCTGGAACTTCAATCACAACGTTAGTAGACGACTGCCTTCCACATCCAATCAACCCAGTTTTTCTCCCTTGTGCACCCTGCAATTGAGATTGTCCAGACTTGTTCCTATCCGAACTAGGACTTGCAATCCACTTCTGGGCATCATCCCACTTGGAAGGAGCCGGTTTGGAGAATGGCGTGAAGGGCACTGACACTCTCCGGGGCGCCCTCTCCGCCTTCTGAAACTCAAATGCGGACGAAGACACACTAGCACTATCATAACCACTGTCATAATCTATAGAACCATCATCTTGAGATCTAATTCTCGAATTCGCTAAAACATGATCTTTTAATCTGCGTTCACTAGCCATATCAGAAACTAAACTGTTATTGTTGTTTGTGTTTGTGTTCCCCGCAGTGGACGAGGTTGAACAATCTGGAAGATCACTAACAATGTCTACATCTTTGCAATTCTCCAAAGTGCTTACACCTTGAAAATGTTCATTTATTCTCAAATCAGTCAACACATACTCCCAATCCCTAACCCTAGCATTACTACTTGTAAAATTCAAATTAAATTTCAAGAAAAGCTTACCTCGATCGTCGACCTCACTAACTTGAGACCTTAAAGAGAATGTGGCCGAATCGACATCTTCTTCTTCTTCCTTTCTCTTCTTCTCTATCCCTAAAAGCATACTCCGTAGCTTTGCTGGAGAAAATCCTCCTCCCTGCATACAACAACACTCCACAAAGTTTGAACTCAAATCTCACAAAATTCAAAGCAAAAGCGATGAAAATCCAACACTTGTCGCTCAATCAGAGAGAGAGAGGTGGAGATTGAGACCTGAAATGAAAATGGCAAGTCGAAGAGAGGTTCCAAAAGTAAAAGGAGATAAGATATTGACGGATCGAAGAAGAGTGGAGTACTAACAGTTGAACAGTCACAGAGAGACGAACAAAATATATTTGGAGATTTCTAACTTGTCGCCAAAGGGAAAGCGTAATGACAAAGAAAAGAACAAGTCTGTACTAGTTACCTGATTAGGTTTTTCGATTCTTTCGTAATCCATAGTTCAGACGACCAAGAAGCTACAATATAAACTTCACTCACTCAAACTCTCTTTATTCTTCTTCACTCATCAATAGTGGTTGGGATTGTAGAATGTAGAGAGGAGAGGGTCTCGAGTTCTGAGTCGCTCTTGTTGTTCTACAAAGAGGATTGAATTGAGTTCATTAGAACCTTTTTTTATTGTCGAGGAAAGCAGCGAGGGGGAGGGGTTTTACCGCTCATCCCTTTGGCGCTGCTGCGCATTTAAGATGCGTATCTCGAGAAAAGGGGCGAGGAAACCAGAAGGGGAAGTGTGACCACTCATCCTCTCAAAATGCGTGTCTTCTCTCGAAATACGCAATAATGTGAATCTCGATAAAATTAGTGGTAAAACCCATCCCCTAGTTGATTTCCCCGCCCCTTTCCTCGACAATATGAAAGGTTTTTGAATTAAAGTTTGAACAAAAAGAGCTTGTCTAATTGGCGAGAAAAACAGTGAGGGAGAGGAGGAACCGTCCATCCCCTAAATGCGTGCCTTCATTTTTCAAGTGCGCATCCCGGAGGGATGGACGGTCTCCCCTCCCTCATTGTTTTCCTCGCCAATTCCCTCGACAGTTAGAATTTTTCGAACAAGAATGATTGAGAGAAATGCCCTTGGTCTTTCTTGAAATGTACGTTTAATGACACTGGATTGTGACCGTTGCTAAATTAACTATGGTTTAACTACTTCCAGTCGTAATGAGAGACAAGAAGATAATCTTCAGTGCTGCTGGGCCTTGGATTGGACATGTAGTGTGTGACCCAATGAGTATCCAAAGTTGTGGATATTTACACAATTACACGTGCAAAAGTTCACAAGGTGACGGTATACTTTTGCATATTCCCATCACTCCCTTCATTTGGTAGACTCGCTGCCTGTAAATTACGTATCGATTGAAGAGTAATTAGTGGTCATTCTAACCCCTTTTAAGTACCCGATCTTCTTATTAAAATTATGATGAAAACAACCAAAAGAGGCTTGGAACAAGTATGGTTTGGATCACATTTTTGATATACCAGCGCGTTGGAAATGCATGTATGGACAAGCACGTACTATGCACTGTCATCTGCAACTTGAGCTGATGTCACAGTTCCAAATGGGCGTAAGCCAGAGAGAGATCACGATAAGAGATTGTACATGAACACACAGTAGTTTGTGTAGGACATGCACCATATATGTTGTTTGATTTTTAATTAGTGCTTAACGATAACTCAATAAAAGACTACTCAACCAACCTATGTTTGAAACCAAACCAAGGACAACAATGGTTTATTAATCTTGTTTTCACGTGGGAAGACGGGAATGGAGATGGTCACAGCATGGCTGGTCAAAGGGGTTTTATCAAGGGTGTTTTTGATAATATAAATGTGCAAAAAGGGTACTTTTGGAATAGAATTATATGAAATTTAAGAATATGAACTGATTGCGTGGCTGGTCAAAGGGGTTCCACCCGGCACCCAATTAAAAGCCGCATTAAAAGTAAAAAAAATACTTCCTTGGTTGAGTGGACTGACCGTGCATGTTGTGGCGCTAAATTACTTCCTTGGAAGCATCAGAGTTGAGTGGGTGGATGGGTAGGGTAATTCAATTTAAGAGCAACAATCACGGTAGCAAGTCTTCCAGCTCTTGTTTTTGTATGGAATGTTTGCATCTTCCTTTACTCGAGTGTTGGGATTTTGATTGGGTTGATGTATGTTTCCATTTGGCAACTAGTGATGTTTTCCTTTTAGCTATATATAAATGCTTGTAATTTTGCTAAAAAGATGAACTAGAACAAAACCCTTTCTACAAGCTGGAGCAATTCTATCCAGCTTTTCCTTGACGAGACAAATGGGGGTTTGATGGAGGTAGGTGGGGCGGGGGCGGGTAGCTTTAGTTCAGAGGTGATGATACATCAAATAAGACTATCATTACGATCATATACATGACAGAGATTGTCTATCACGAGGACCAAGTATTTTAAGTCCATGTCGACTCACAAAGCTCAAAAAGGGTCAATCAGAACAAATCACAGTCAAAGACCCAAATCCAGGCCCGACAAAGCCCTCCCTCAAAGAGGAGAAACATTACAAAGAAAAATAGTTGTAAAGGGAGTTACTCTCCCAAGGAATTTTTTCATAAAGAAGGAGACTGTTACAAAGAACGTCCCCCCTCGTTGAGCCTCACATGCTTAAGTCACAAAGAGAATTAATAATGACCACTGTATAAGGCAAAGAGAACATTCGACAAAGGTATGCAAATTTAACTAAGTTATGTCAAGATTAATCTTCATCTCCAGCAAAGTTACTAATTTAAGCATCAAAGTGCCTTTGGCAACCAAACAGGTTGTCTTTGGCAATCTAACATTTGTTTTGCTGATCGAATTTACAGGAGACAAGATTTCGATGCATCAGTTTGAAGTCGTCCATGGGGAATGACAGTTTTCTTTCAAGAAAGAGTTTGTAGTTGTAAACTCCCCTTAGTTTTAATCATCAATAAAAATCAGAGCAAATAGAACATTCTACAGACCCTCAACCCAACAACAATCACGACAACCCTTCCACTGGTGAAGCCAAGTTACCAATAGTGCCTGCTCAAAATCCAATCTCAACCGGGTTAACTATGCTAGGTAACACAGTATCACGACAAGGAATGGTACCCAATCATCTCAGGCATTTGGTGGCACTGTCACAGATCCCCGCGTGGATCAACTCATGACCCGGATGAATCATTTGACCAAAGTGATAACAAACGCACACAGAAGCGTGCTCAATCTGCCGACCATGTCCAAACACCACCACAATAGAACTCCGCCAATCGCGTCCGAGAGAACAATGAAGTTCCTACAAAATTTCGACGAGCGAATCTCGAAGTTAATGAACCACAAGATGATAGCCTCCAGAATGATGGGGTCCTTGCACAAGTTCCATTCAAGATCTGAGTTACAGATCCCAATTTGTTGTACGAATTGGCTAGACCATCATTTTCTAACGCACTCATGAGTACTCTTCTTCCAAGAAACTCATTCCTCCAAAGTTTGAAGCGTATGATGGCACTACCGATCCGACATACAATCTGCGAAACTTCCACCACATGATGACCTTGAAAGAAAGCACGAGTTTATTTTGTGCCGAACCTTTCCAACCAGTCTCACGTCCACGACAATGAGTTGGTTCAATAGTCTACTTCCCAGGTCAATAGATTCCTTCAAAGCGTTAGTCACTGCTTTCATTACGAGATTCATTGGCAGCCAGCGGATGAGAAAAGAGTCCACATTACTTGCTGCACATCAGGCAAAAATCTGAGCAAACCGTAAGGGAGTACGTTACTCATTTCACTTATGAGTTAACCATGATTGACGGATGCAGCGACGACACAACCATAGCCACCTTCACCTTCGGATTGAAAAGGGGACAATTCTACAATTCTCTGAACCTAGACCCCCCAAAGAACACGACGACTCTATTGAAGACCGTCCAAAAAGACATCATTCTAGAAGAGATGGTGGCTGCTAAGAAGAAGAATGAATATTAAAAAAGACATGTTTTAGCTAATCGGAAGAGGAGGGAAGAAAGAAGAAGGAGCAACATGCCTCAGGAGGAAAATGGCTAATCGAAAAGACATCGAACCAATGGTAGGTTTGAGTTCAACAAACAAGAATTTGGAAGATCTAGATATGAACGGTCAACAAATACAGTGTCAACACGACATACAAACCGTTCACGACTTTGAAACACAAGTCAAGTTGAGATCCTGAAGACCATGGCAAAATGAGAGGACGTTAAATGGTCACCCAAAATGAGAGGAGATCCATATGGGCGAAATATTGCTCTTTCCACGAGGACCATGGGCATGACACCAAAGACTGCTAAAACTTGAAGGACAAAATTGAGCACCATATCCAAAAATGACGACTCAAGGAGTTCATTAGGCGGGAAGAGTCTAAAAGAAAAGAGAAGACATGCGCTACTATCAGATCAAATGAGTGAATGAGGGAGCTGATATATGTCTTGCATGGCGTGACTTGAGGAAATGAGTTATCCAATCGATCTCTGAAGCGATAATTCTGGTATTTACGAACAAGGATCCGATATCCATAACCTTCCATACAATACGCCAAAACAACACAACGAACTCCGACCTTCTCCAACAAGGACGCGAAGGGAGTCCATTTCCCTCATAACGACGGTTTGGTGATTTCAATACTGATTGCCATGTGGGAGATCAAAAGATTACTGGTCGAAACGGGTAGCTTGACCAACCTTATGTACCTAACAACATTTCGCAAGATGCAATTCACTGAAGAAATGCTCTCGCCCAATGATCAACCAATGGTGGGTTTCAACGGAGAACAATTTTGTTTACTCGGAGTGATCAAATTACCAGTCGAAGTTGGAGAACCGAAAAGACAACGAGTCTTGATGACATATCTCCTTGTTGTCGACGCTCCATCCACGTACAATGTGCTTCTCGGACAACCTTGGATGCATGAGATGGGTACAGTATCTTCCACCATGCATCAATGCCTAAAGTACCATACCGACGACGACGTCGGAATAATCAAAGGAGACCAGCTTGCTGCACGTAAATGCCACTATGCTGCAATGAAAGCTCCGCACATATATCAATCACTGCAACGACTAGACGAGCCGTTGCAGCGACCTGGTCGAACAGACCCAGACCTTCCGGATGACAATACGACGCTAACCAGTCCAAGAGATAGACCAAATACTTGACAATCAGAAGAAGAAACAATAGTAGTCTACTTGGATGATGGAAAAAGAGACAAAATAGTTTGGATTGGCACGAAAATCCACCCAGAATTAGCCATGAATTGTTGATCCAACTACTGAAGGATAACCAAGATTTTTTTCCTGGAAAATGAAAGACATGGTGGGAATCGACCCCCTCTATCATTACTCATAGATTGCAATTCAATCCGGACAAGAAGCCAGTCCGACAGAAAAGAATGTCAGTTGCCTCAGAGCGCAAATAAAAAATAAATGAGGAGGTGCACGTCTGATAACTGCAGGGATGATTAGGGAATTTCACTACCCGGACTGGTTAGCTAACACAATCTTGGTGAGGAAGAAGAACAACAAGTGGAGAGTATGTGTAGATTACACTGATCTGAACAAAAGCCTGCCTAAAAGACAATTTCCTACTCCCTCGTATAGATCAAATAGTGGATGCCACTGTCGGACACAAACTTCTGAGCTTCATGGATGCGTACTCTGGTTACATAACAAAGAGGTACATACTATTACCAAGAAAAAAATGTCTTTCATAACAAAGAGGTACATACTATTACCGAGCGAAGCCATTCGAACTGAATAATGCAGGAGCCATGTACCAACGTCTGGTCAACATAATGTTTAAAGACCAGATAGACAAGACAATGAAGGTGTACATTGATGACATGTTGGTCAAAAGCTTACGCAGAACATACCATATTAAAAACCTCGAACATGTCTTCTCCCAACTCCGAAGATACAAAATGAAGCCGAATCCGGAGAAATGTACATTTGGAGTAGGATCAGGGAAATCCTTGGATACATGGTCAATCAAAGAGGAATTGAAGCGGGTCCGAAACTGATACAAGCACATCTCAACATACAGTCACCAACTAACATAAAGGCGTGCAAAACCTCAATGGCAGAATAACAACTTTGAACAGATTCATTTCCAAGTCATCAGACAAATGTCTACTCTTCTTCTAAATCTTGAAAGGAAATAAGACGTTCAAGTGGATGAAAATGTGAAAAAAATTCAAAGCCTGAAGGCATACATGGGGAGCACATAACTACTATCAAAACCGAGCACAGGAGAAATACTATATTTATACTTGTCCATGTCCGACCATGCGGTAAATTCAACATTGATACGAGAGGAGAAGGGTGCACAAAAGCCAGTATACTACATCAACAAAACACTTGCAAAAGCGGAGATCAACTACCCGGCTTTGGAAAAACTGACATTCGCCCTGATCGTATATTCAAGAAAGTTACGACCGTATTTCCAAGCTCACCCCATCATTGTCATGACTGAACACCCACTTCGATCAGTATTGCACAAAACAAAACTATATGGAAGAATGGTGAAATGGGCGATTGAGCTTAGGCAGTTCGACATTAGCTTCGCTTCTAAAACTGCAATAAAAACTCAAACATTAGCAAACTTCATCGCCGAATTCACGGGTAGCAACGAATGCCAACCAGACAACAATCACGAGGAGGAACAAACCAAATGAACTGTTCACGAAAGGATCCTTCACTGTGATGGAGCATCCAACCAGTCAGGAAGCAGAGCTGGAATAATCTTGTATAACTCAGAAGGCGTAACATTGGAAATGACAATAAAATTTAGTTTCAAAGCCTCAAACAACGAAGCCGAATATGACATAGTGATAGCTGGGTTGTAGTTGGCCAAACACTTGGGAATAAAAGAAATCAACGTTTTCACTGACTCCAAATTGATGGTCAATCAGCTGAACAGAGAATTCCAAGTCAAAGACGCTCGAATGAAAGTCTACCACCAAAAGAATACTGAGTTAATGGAAAATTTACAGGCTACAACGATTCATCGATGTGCAAAAGTAGAAAGTGAAAGAGCTGATGAACTAGCCAAGGAAGCATCATGAGTTGAAGAAAATGATAATCCGCTCGTTGCGATACAGGAAAGTTCCATACTAAAAAATCAAGTGCAAAAAGCACGTGCAACGGGTTAGGAAAGTAACTGGACAACTCCAATCCTAGCATACATAATGAATGGAGAACTTTTGACGGATAAGATGGAGGCTTGAAAAATTGCGAAACCGAGAAGCACGATACACACTGATTAATGACCGACTCTACAGGAGATCTGCCATAGGACCGCAACTAAGATGCCTCTCACCTGACGATGCTGACTATGTTCTGCAAGAGATTCACCATGATATATGCGGAGACCATCTAGAAAGAAAAGCATTAGTCCACAAAGCTCTAACACTGGGATACCATTGGCCGACAATGCAAACAGATGTAAGTAAACTCGTTCATGCATGTGACAAATGCCAAAGATTTGCCCCATATACTCACATGCTAGACCAAAATCTAATCTTGATGACCATGGTCATTCGCACAATGGGGGATGGACATCGTAGGATCGCTTTCAATGTCCAACAAAAAAAAATTCCTCCTTGTAGCGGTGGACTACTTCACTGAGTGGGTACAAGTAGAGTTGTTAGCAAAGATAGGAGAGGCTCAAGTCGAAAAGTTTCTATGGAAAAATATAATATACAGATTTTGATTCCCAAGAGTAATTGTCATAGACAACGGGAAGCAATTTGAAGGCAAGAAGGTTAAAAATTTGTGTGAAAACTTGAGCATCCAACAACACTTTTCAGCACCCACCCATCTACAGGCAAATTGTCAACCGAGGTCACCAACAGAACAATCCTAGAGGCAATAAAAAGGAAGCTCGAAGCATCAAAAATATTGTGGGTGTCTGAATTGCTAGACATTCTTTGGGCTTACAAAAGAACGAAAAGAACTCCAACAAGGGAAACCCCGTTTGCCCTCGCATACGGATCTGAAACAATGATACTAGTAGAAATTGGTATGCCAACGTTCAGAACCGAAGAGTTTCGAGCAGAGGATAACAATGAAGCACTAAGAGTCGAATTAGATCTTCTCGAAGAGAAGATAGAAAAATGCTCCAATCAAAACAGTAGCCTACCAACAATCGATGACTAGCTACTATAACAAAAAAGTAAAAACTAAAGCCTCGCACATTCAATGTCGAGGATTGGGTACTTCAAAAAATTCAACTCAATACAAAGGAACCAGGTGCAGGAAAGCTAAATCCGAATTGGGAAGGACCATATAAAGTGGTAAAAGTCAGCAGACCAGGAACATATTGGTTGAAAAATATGAAGGGCAAACAACTACCATGACTGTGGAATGTAGAACACAAAAAATATTATCAATGAAACCTCAAAGTTTATACCCTTCATCTCGCATTCAAACAATAAAACTCAGTCAGCACGACAAAGTCAGACTAAGAGCTAACACTACAACACAAATGCCTGTTAATAGCATTTGACCATAGCGTTTTTTACACTCATGCTATAAAAAGCCCAAATTTTAATAGCATTATAACACTAAAACGCTATGAAAGTGGAAGCGAGGAAAACTAAAAATTAACCCGCTTCCCTCTCAGTCTCGCTCTATTTCCCTCCCATTTTCCAAAATTTTAGAAAACCATTTGCTTCCCTCTCAGTCTCGCTCTCTTTCCCCCCTCATTCACAGCAGATCGAACTAGTGTTCTCCCCTGACCTCTCATCCTCTCTGCCTTTCTGCCCCTCTCTTTCTCTCTTCCTCCTTGGCGCCTTCTCTCCCTATTCACAAATCTCTCTCAAAAGCTCCCCTCTTCTTCATCTTTTATGGCACCCCAAGCCTGATTTCTTCAAGCAGTAATGAATAGTCTACTGTTCTCATATCTTATTCTCCCCATTTGCAAAGTTGAAAAGTTAGGGTTTCCTCTCCCCATATCTTCCTCTCACCATCTACAAAAGGAACATACAAGAGAATTGTAACTCTCACAGCAGAAATCTCTTCAGGTTAGTTTGAAACTTTCATACAGGTTAATCTCTTCACTTTAATCTCTTCATGTAATCGATTTTATTTCTTCATGTAATCTCTTACAGAAAATTGATTTTGATCTCTTCATGTAATAGATTTTATCTCTTTATGTAATCTCTTCATTTTAATCTCTTCATGTAATCGATTTTATCTCTCACAGATCTCTCCACGTTAATCTCTCACAGATCTCCATTCTCAACAGGTTAGTATTATCTCTCCATGGAGATCATTGCCATTAGGAAGTTCAAACCAGGTACTTTCTAAAGCATAAAGTTGTTCTTCTTGAGGTTTTTCATAATGACCTTGTTTGACTTTTTAACTTTTCTTTTGAAGCTTAATCTGGTATTGTACTGTATTAATCCCAGTTCCCTCAATATTCTTTGTGCAGAACGCAATATGGGGAACTTGAATCTATAGGTCTGTACTTTTAGGTTGCTTTGAAACTTTCTGTATGGGGCATCACTTTCAGAACCTTCCAATTATATGATAACTCATATAGTGACCACCTGTATGGTGAAATTGCAAAACTGTGCAAGTAAGTTTTGAGAAGCTGTATAGACACTTCATATTTATTTACTTCTTGTGTTGTCTCACGTTGTATGCCACATATCTGAGTTTTTGAATTATTTCTTTCTGTTGCATTCCATGGTCCTGAGTTGTGTTCTGTCCACTTATTTCAATTTTTGTATTCGTTTCATGTGCCTCTTCATGCCTGTGAATCACAAACCACGAGCTTCAGCTGAGCCAAGTTTTATTTCAGCTTGGTTAGGCTCGTAAACTATAAACTGCAGCTTGGCTTGGGTTGGGTTCATGAGTGAGATGAGTTGTAAGAAGAGCTTTGCGTGAGTGTTGTAGGGACCAGAGGATGGGGGACGAATAGAAAAGGACTTGTGTGTGAAAGGAAGCAGGTGAAGTTGCTAAGTTTGGCACCTTAGAGTCTCCACGAATGATAGAGAGTTTCACCTCAGAGGGAATAGAAGCACATTTGAGGAACAATGGCACTACAGTTCTTGTTCTTGGATTATATTTCTTTAGTTTCAATCGGGCACAAGTAAATTAAACCGGTGTATCTTGGATCACCTTAAGCTAGTTTTATCTAAATGAAAACCTTTTGGCATGGGATGGCTCTTAATTTCTCCTTATGAAATGTGTTGTTACTTCTCTGTTAAAACCTGGATGGTAAAAACTGAAAAACCTATTCATGTAGTTGTGATTTCTTTGAATAATCTTGGAATTTTTAGAGGTTGAATTGTTACCCCACCAAAAAGTCTCGACCTCTAGTTTCTTTTTTTTTTTGGCTACTGCTTGATATGTAGAAGAATAGAAATATATTACTAACGAAGAAGGTACATATCTTACTAAGAGCTCAAGTAATAGATAAAAAAAAATGAACAATGTAAAACAGGAAAGAAATCTTAGACTTGTGAAATACAAGTGCTATGAACTGGTAGATGGGGCCATTAGCTTTCAGTTGCTAGGCAAATTTCCTAGTGTGGGTTTCTATAACCTATATGGACCGACACAACATTCTGCACACACATTTCTGTTTTTTAATCATGCACCAAGTGTACATAATTTTATTCAGTACATTATTCTTTGTAAATGGTAACGCATATTCTTAGAATTTAGTGATCTTAGTAACAAGTCAAGTTCATGAAAGTGAGATGCACACTGAGTGACCAACAAATTCTGAAAAATTGGTTGCATTACCTCTAATTTTTCCCTGTTGACGTCGTATGCTTTTTACATTCATAGGTTTGTTTCTCAGTAGTATGAAAGACACAAAGAAATGGCTTCTGCTGCATTAGTGTACAAATGCATGGAGATGGCTTACATGAGGATTATATATTCCACAAAGAAATGCCCCTGCTTCCTCTAGGTAAGCTCATGGTTTGGAATGATGTCATACAGGTAAGATCAATGTTTTATTTCCATTCAGTGTCTTCCAAACCTACAATCTGTAAGGCTATTAAAACTGAATTTGAGCTGTTCTTATGGACCTCTCTTTTGACTTGGGGTGTTTATTTCTAATTTTTTATTGCTTGGCAGCTGAATCTGCTGGTGGCAACGAAAGTTGGAGAAGGTCTTGATATTCAGACTTGCTGCTTAGTAATCAGATATGATTTACCACAATCGGTTGCAAGTTTTGTGCAGTCTAGAGGTCGTGCACGTATGTCGCAATCAAGATACGCTTTCCTGATTAACATGTGCTTTGTTTATTCATTTTCTGTATGTGGTTTCAAAATCTACTATGAACTGCCCTATTTTTTACCTTCTCAACATTACAGTGAAAACCAAAGTGAAATATTGGACTTGATCGAGAAATTCAAGTCTGAGGAAGATCATATAGATCAAGTTGAATTTTGTTAATGTTTTACTGAAAACTACTGGCAGATTTAATTCATGTTCTGTATGTTTTAATTTTTTTTATCTCTGGGATATGAGTAATGATATTGGTAGTATTTTGATGCAGTTGTTTTATCCAAAATTTGGACTGAAGTAATTTGTTTTGATTCCTTCTGATTGTTTATTCTGTTTGACTATCTTCATTATCTTCCTTTCCTATAAATCCATGTTACTTAATATTTTGTGTCAATCGTTAGTCAGCTAATAGTGTCCCTCATTTGAGTGTAGGCAGTTTCTATCGGAGATGTAGGCATTATTTTTTGGAGCATGCAAGCTTGGAGAGATTCTTTTGTTACCTGAAGAAAGTATTGCTGATGAACTGCATAATTTTTTTTCAAACACATGGGATAGGCATAGTGCTCGATATATGCCAGATCTACGGTATCTTGCTTCTGGTGGATCAATGGTAGATTCATTAAGGGATGGGTTCAATGGAACGAAAGTCGGACTCAGTATAAGAACAAAGGATGAACCACAAAGGCATGATGCTGGAAATGCTAGATACCTTTCTAGATCCAAGATTCGGGAATCACAAAGGTAAACATCTCTAAATATTAAAATGGGTATTTCCCTTAGAAGCCATAGAACTCAAATTTTCTTCTCAGATCTCAGTGGAGACTACAGACACCATATGATCAGTCTTTTATCAGAATTATTATTTTATTTTGTTTTGGGAGTTTTACATAACAACTATCAGTTTGGGCTACCCTCACTTAGGTGAGGAAGGAATGCAGTGCCAGTGAGTTATTTGATCAGTTGATGAAATAGAACAACAATGAACCTTTTCCGCCAGATTACACTACTTTACATGGCCCTCTTTCGAAAATATCACCCATGGTGCATAAGTCAACCCTAGGATCCAGTGTGAATCAGAATCAATATGGAAATTTAATGATGAATGACTGGTTATATGGTTCTGAAACGTACTATCATGTTGTTTTATCATTCTAATTTGGTTTTGCAGGATTGAAGTGCAATCATATCATCTAGACGATGAAAACGAGTTCCCACTTTTGGTTGTTCCTCGTAACTCATCGTGTTCCTGTGATTCATGTGACTCTATATCAAGAATGTGAGCAACGATGCAAAGATCGGTAAAAATCATAAAAAGGTATGGGATTTAATTTAATTTATTGTTGTTATTATTTTTAAGGTATGGCAATCCTAATATTGAAGTATGATTTTCAGGTTAAAAAATTGTCTTCAATGTTGTAAAACCTTGAAGATTGAGATGAATTCCCCACTCTGCAGGCCATTTTCATTGACATCCGATTTCTGAATTTGAATTGTTTTGCAAATTGAATGACTTAACATTCTTTTTAGTTTATAGCCCATCATAGTGTGTGTTTCAAAGGAACATGTTGTGTTGCAGACAGATCAGTGGTGACAAATGTGAGCCTATATGGTATTGCAAGGGGAGGCGCACCTAGTGCTAGGTTTGCTATCTACAAGGCATGTTGGTTTTTCTTGTGTAGCGATGTTGACCTTCTTGCAGCCATTGATGATGCCATTAATGATGGCGTAGACATAATTTCAGCTGGAAATTATTTCTTCCCAGGCACTGCAACTAATGTTGCTCCCTGAATACTCACAGTAGCTGCTAGTTCTATTGATCGTCAATTTGAGTCCATATTGCATCTTGGGAATTCAAAAATTTTTAAGGCAATTGACGAACCATGCTGCTAGTACTATTAAATGCAAATTCATGAATTCCTACCCAAGGAACATTTGTAGTATAAGCAATGCCCACTATTTATTTACTCTAAAAACCTTTAAATTTGCAGGGGCGATCAATAAACCCTCTTAAGATGGACATGTATTATGAGATTATTAATGCAAGTGCAGCAGCTACTCCTGGTGTGTTTCAGCTCAGAATGCATGGTATATGCACTGAGGCTACAGTTACAACATCTAAAGAAAGCAATTTCCATTTGCAAAGACATCAAGGAGGTGAAAAGGATGTTCTGTCACATTCCTGTATTCATGATCAACTACTTGAGCAGAGCCAGCGGCCTGGTCATAAGGAGTACTCCATTACACCGCAAGTTTATGCAGAATCTCAGTCGAAATCTATAGGTCATTCACTTGATAGGGATTGCCAGAGCGTTGGTGATGTCGTGAAGGTGGGCACCTTTAGTCATTCAGTGACATTGATTTTGGTATATGTTTCTGGCTCATATCTGTTTATCCATTTTTATTTACTATATTTTCCAGTTTGGGGAACCTTGTGTGACTTCTCAACCCAAAACACCATTTTGCAATCCTTGTGGTGGCCCTCCTATTTTTGGTGACTGCTGGTACAATTGCACTTTGGCTGATATATCTGGGGAAGACAAGAGGCATCGACTTCGGAAGGTTTGATTTCTTCATGCAGTTGTTGTTGTTGTTGTTATTATTATTATTTTTTTTTTCATTTTGAATTTAAGAGTTCTCAGCTTGGCATGCTTCAGTTGTTGTATCACGGGTAATTTTGGAATTTAACGTTTTCAAATGACCTTCATATATCAGATTTCAGAACGTGCAATGTATTTGGAGCAATATGTTAATAGTTTTATTTAATGTTTTTGGGTGAAGATTTATGGAATTTATTAAAATTACTTCGTAGAAATATCCTTGCTGCAACCTGAATTTTTTTACCATATGGACTAACTGTTAAAAAGTAACACAGGCTTTAGGCAAGACAATTGACTGGTTCAGAAGAGCATTAGCTGTTGAACCTGTCAAGGGGAACTTGCGCTTGAGTGGGTATTCGGCTTGCGGACAGGATGGTGGTGTACAGCTTCTGAGGGAGTATGTGGAAGGTATTTTTATCTGGTTTTAATTTGTTTCCTTAGACATCCCTTTGTGATCCTTATGCTGTGCAACATTTTCTTTCTTTATTTAAACCTGTTTCTCTAACGAATCAAACACATGTTCTTTCGTTGTAGAGGGTTTTACTGATGCTGACTCAGTGCTTTTGGTAACAACAAGGCCTACAACTGGCAACACTCTTGCATGGGCAGTGGCATGTGAGCGTGATCAATGGGGTTGTGCTATTGCAGGTAGCTTCCCTTTCCTAATGCATTTTCTTGTATGATATTCTATTATTGTGATTTATCTATGACAAAGCTGAATATGAACAAATCATATATGCAAGGCATGCCAGAAGATGAAAAAGAAACTAATGGTTTGTTTTTCCACAGGTTGGTTAGGCACTATTGCTTGGGCTTATGTGTTTAGTTTTCTTCAGCTTTGTTGCATTTGTACACTGTGCCTTCTTTGAATCTTTTTTCTCATTCAACATGTTTAATTATCGGCATACAAATTCATGAAAATGCTTATAGTCTAGTCTTTTAGATTGTAACTAATGCATGAGGGTCCAAATATATTATGAATTTAAGTCTTGATTAAATCTTGGAAATATAATTTATGTAGATTCAACAATTAGTAGTTGAACCCAGCCATAAACAATTACGTATGCAGTTTTTGAGTGGTTAGAAAATAGAAAATGTTGTCTCCTTTGTTTACCTTCGTATGTTGCCATGGTTCCATGCATTTAAATACTTTGTCACTTTATGTTTGATGTAAAGAGGTTTGAAGAATATTAGCATTGAAGAGTATTTGTTTCTTTTGATGCAGCTGATTTACTTTGTTTAGAGAAATCTCGAATGGATGATGCTGACAAGCTTTCCTTGGATGAATTGTTTGAGGTTAATGTTTTCGTACTCTCTAAATGAAAGAATGGGTTGTTTGTTAAACTTCGAGTCTTTCCCATGATACATTTCATTATAACAGATTGGCGCTGGTGAAAGTAAAGATGTTCCACTGATACTTTTCATGAAAGATATAGAGAAGTCCATGTTTGGGAGTGGAGAAACCTCGGCTTCTTTTCAAATGAAGCTTGATAATCTTCCCAAGATGGTAGTTATTATTGGTTCATATACGCAGATGGATAACCGTAAAGAGAAGGTAACAAGTCAATACCTTCCAAATTGCTATACTTATACATCACGTATTGAAATAAAAGTTCAGAAAGGAAGAAAGAATCAAAATGATTTTTTTTTGGGCACTAATTTTACTATTAAAATATAAACTATTCAGATGCTCAGATATCTCTGTGCTTAAATAATTTGCTTTTTGTGGAAAAGGGTGTGTATGGCTATGTTGTATTTGGTGAAATGAGTGTTTCGAGTTTGAAAACATTGTTGATTTTTTTAAGGGTTTTCAGGATTTGAAGAATTTGAGAACACAGTTGTATTATGCCGCTGAGTATTTTGAAGTATCTTATGTAAATGATGATGACCAGAAGCACATGTGGGTGACTTTGATTGAATTCCTTTGGATTTGATTGTTATAGATTATGAATGATTCTCAAACAGTGATATTAATGCAGGGTGGTGGAAACTTTGAAAGACTATGTTATCAAAGCTTTAATCAATGCAGTGGACCATTTGGGTTCTGTGGCTCATAAGCTGAATGGTTTCTTGGATGAAGGAGTTGATGTAGTTTCAGGAACCAAGTGTAGTCTCTCTTGCACAGAACAAGTATCCAATCAATCAGTTCACCTATTATTTTGCGGTGTTTCTAACATAGGATTTGAGAGAATTCAATAACTTCAAAGAAGGCAATATTTGTGTTCAGAAGACGAGACACAAAAAATCTGTTTAACGAATTGGGTTATTGAACGATGGTCTAGTATTCAATTCATTGCATTTTTCATGAATAACAATGTTTATCTAATCTTTCAGTTCTTCAGTTGCTTGTCGAGATCATATATAATTGTTAACCTGACCTTTTGTAATCACATTTTGTAATCACACTTACTGTTTTTGTTTGTGGATATTTTAGAAACTAAGAGCATGTCAACCAGCAGGGCTTCCGCCAACAGTCCCTTGAGATAATGACTCCAAAGTTTCACAAGCGGTACCTATTGCCAGGCAAATGAACTCTTCCCTTACTCTTCTTTTTGTTTGTAACTTGCCAAACAGGTTTTCAGATTTAGAACTCAACTCTAATGGTGTTTTTCAGTCGGTAGTACATTGCACAACTCTAGTTGCCCTATAACCAAACATCAATTATGCAGCCTAGAAGATGAAGATGACTGACATCAACTCAAGAATGGTAATATGCTTTTCTTCATTTCCAATGTCATATGTTTGGGTAGATCATTATGTTTTGATCACCTGTATGATGTCATTATTTGTCAAAGCCGTTCTTTGTTCGGCTAGGGACACACCATCTTCTACAGTCAGGTAAAATGTCATCTCCAATTGCTATAGTTTATGGTATTAAATTCACGAAAACCATGTTTTAATTTATTGTCTTTTCCTTACAGAAAAGGTTATTCTCCATCACCCTCTCGTCGACCTTCCTTTGGACTTGGAACCTTTTCATTCTCAGGTATTATATCTTCAAAAAACTCTACTTTCAGTT
Source organism: Berberis vulgaris (assembly GCA_963556465.1). Taxonomy (NCBI): domain Eukaryota; kingdom Viridiplantae; phylum Streptophyta; class Magnoliopsida; order Ranunculales; family Berberidaceae; genus Berberis; species Berberis vulgaris. The sequence goes on along the minus strand of OY747134.1, from coordinate 23,120,976 downwards.
ATAATGCCTTGGGTTGGAAATTTCTTTTCAAGACTAATGATTGTGTTTACTTGAAAATCAGAGGAACAAACCATCCCAGTTATACGATCGCCCTCACCTCTTCGTGCTAAATTTTCGCTCATACGTTCTGGGTCTTTCTCAAGTAGGCCAACGACCCCTCATTCAAGTAGACCGACTACTCCTCTATCAAGCAGACCAACTACACCTCTTTCTAGTAGGCCAACAACTCCAAACACTTCTAACACGAAACGGGTAAGCACAGGATGGATAAAAATATACAAATTTCTATTGCAGAAACTATTATCTATGTTGATACAATGTTTGTTTTTGAGATTTTTCACAACTTAAATTGGAATTGTGATCTTTTTTGTGCATATATAGTACCTGTCAGAACCTGGGAGATCAGCTTCAATGCGGCTCCATGCTGAAAAGGATAGTCATAAAGACATTGAACAACAACCCACCAAAAGTAAACGTTTACTCAAAGCATTGCTCAGCAGGCGCAAATAAAAAAAAGATGAGTCACTGTATACTTTCTTGGATGAATACTAAGCGAGAAATAGAGATAAGAGTCGGGAAGGAGGAAGTAGTGCGAACCGAAGTGCGAAGTCATTTTTATCCTTCTCCTATACCATATCTGTAGTTTTACTAGTGTCAAAGATCGGATCACCACTAATACATATGGTTAGAATAGCGCTGATTGGTATGGTGTCTTGGGCAGAGTTTGTACAGGCTTTTGGGTCAATGTTTGGTTGTTTACCATGCTTCAACTGAAATAAATATAGTCTGATCTTTCTTATTTGATAGATTTTGTGACTCGATGTAATACATTATCTTATTAATTACATTACTTTGCCTCCGTTCATAGAAATGTTTAAGTGTTTGGCAAATTTTGGTTTTTATTTTTTAGAAATAAAACTTATAAGATGTTATAAAAAGTCATTTGATAGCATTTGATGAGTGCTATAGAAAAAAGGGCATTGAGAAACGCTATAGAAACTAATACAATAGCATTTGTTAAATGTTACGTGAGGGAAGATAATAGCGTTTTAGAAACGCTATGGTAGAGTATACGATAACGTTTCTGAAACGCTATAAAAAGTCAACTTACAATAGCGTTTTAAAAACGCTATAATAGACCTTGTATCTATTATAGCTCCGGCAGACATAGCGTTTTCTAAAATGTTTTTGAAACGCTATTAATGACCATTTTTCTTGTAGTGTAAGTCTAATAAGTTATACGAAAATAGATACTGAGTACGAACGACAATGACTGGGTGGACATCCCATCCTGCGTTTCCGATCTCGTCCCGTCCCGATTTTTTCAGATCTTATTGGGATTGATCAATCTCATCCCGATCCCTTCCCATCTTGATCTAGAATGGGATGAAGATTTTCAATCCCACCAATCCCGTCCTGTACTGATTTTTAATATTTATTATTAATAATTTAAATATTTTTATTTATATATTTATGTTAGAATTGCAATTGTTTGGATGCCCATATAATATTTATTATTAATAATTTTAATATTTTTATTTATATATTTATGAAGTCAGAGATAGATTTAGATTATGTCACAGAATGAAGTCAGTGATGGATTATGTTACAGAGTATGTTTTATGTTACAAAGTATGCTGCAATATGTTACAAAATATGTTGCAATATGTTTTATGTTACAAAATATGTTGCAATATGTTTTATGGATTATGTTACAAAATGAGTCAGAGTATGTTTTATGTTATGTTGCAGCGTATGTTTTATGTTACAGTGTTGCTATATGTTACAAATTATGTTGTAACAAGGAGTTGCAGTACTATAATGTATTGAGTTATTTATACCTATTAGATTTTCAAAAAACTTGATCTGAGCCCATCCCGTCCCGAATCCATTTGGGATGGGACGAGGTCGGAATGAGGTCTATCCCGTCCCGATCCCAAATGAACGGGATGAAATAGGGATGGGTCCATCCCGTCCTGTGCCCACCCCTAACAATGGCACATAAAAGGATATCTTCAACGATTCTCTATTCATTAAATCAAAATAAATTACAAAGAATGGATAAGAGTTGGAAGCATTCAAGAAGAGGCAGGCGAAAGAGGTTGAGAATCCATATCGGCAACACTGCCACTATGAGGAAGGGATGATTGTTCCCCATCAACAAGATCACTCCGCGAATCCGGGATGGAATCCTCTTCGTCCTTGGAGACCTGGTCAGCAAAACAACGATACATCGACAAATCCAAACCTTGCAACTCCATAAAATCAAGAAGGTCATGATGACCATCATCAACTCTTTTCTAGTTTGTCGCCTCTGCAGTCTTCAATCTATCAATGACTATTGTAAGTTCACTCTTAGTCAACATAAGTTCGTTTTCTACTGCGGTGAGCCTAAAGAAAACTGCAGATTTAGCAGTAGCAAGTTTAACAATTAGCTAAGCAACTCCGTTCCATAGAAGCCTTTAGACTGGCAAAGTGCTCATTCTCTACAACATTCAACCAAGCACGAAGTTTATTCAACTCCGTTTCCGAAGCCTCAAGTTCAAAAGCGAACTTATCTCGAACTACCTCGGCTTCCTTCAGTGAAGCCCAAACAACTTCATCAACCTTCTCATGCTCCATACACTGCACTCTCAGCGGATCAAATTTACGGAGAACGTGAAAATGAACCAAAGCCTTTTCCGCCATCTTCCGTTCGACAAATGCCACCTAATCGCGCACAACCTTATAATTTGAGTCCATTACACCAACGTAAGTGAGGTGATTCATCCTCTCCATAATTTGCTTCAGACCTTCATCATGGTGACTACTAAGCGAATACATGAGTATTGAAGCTCTCTCAACTAACCGCCTATGCCATTCGACAATGAGATTACGTGCGTTGTCGTGCATGTCAATTTCGAAAAAACCAGCTGAACTTTCCGTCGAACTTGATATGAATCTCCTCAGAGTTAGGCTCCCTCCAACCCACTCGCGTATGAAGAATAGAGGGATCTGGAAGAATCGAATCTCCTCCCCCAGAAGTGGAATGCACAATTAGAAACGACCTTTTTCTTAGCAACAGTAATAGGATGAGCAAAATAAAAAGAAGCACGCGACTCCAAATTACCAATGACAGTGGAAGAAACAGGAGACCTAGTGCTCTGACCATGAGCAACGAACTGGTTGTCCAACAAGGGGTCGAACTCGAAATCAGCCAAGGTCTTCATACTGTTTGAATTACTAGACAACTCGACACCAAGCTGAAACATTTTATTGTCAAGATAGGGGTGGGCACGGTCCGGATTGGTTCCAAATTTTGAGGAACCTAACTCGGACCGTTTAAATTTAACAGATCCGGTACAGATTCCCTCATTTTGAACATTGGGATCGAACCTAACTCGAATCGTTTGGAACGATCCGATTTCTACGGTTCCAAATTACATATCAATTTATTTTTCATTTTTTTATTTTGTACTTGTTCAAGATACAATCATAAGTTTTGTAACTTACTAATTCAGAAAAAACTACATTCAATGGTCCATTTAAAGATACATTCACAGAATTCTCTCATGAACATTTGTTGGTAGAACCAATTGTAAGAAATGCATACCAAAATGCAATAAAAGAAACTAAAGCATCACAACGAGATGGACTCAGAATTAAGCATAATAGCCAGTTTTACTTCAATTGTACTGAAACAACTTATTCATACCACTAAGGTCTATTTTTGGCCATTAGAGTTCAGAACATAACCAATAGACACAGACAAGAATAAGAGAAATCACAGAAACATAAGAGAATAGCTGCAAGCAGCAGGCAACAAGTTGCAAATTCAGCAAGCAGCAAGTTACAAATTCAACTTGCTAACTTGCTATAAATTCAACAACTTACAGATTCAGCAAGCAGCAAGTTACAAATTCAGCATGGTATCTTGCTACAAATTCTGCAACTTACTACAAATTCAGCAACTTACTACAAATTTAGCAACTTCTTCCCCACCTCCTCCCTGCATCAGTTGCTAACTTGCTACAAATTCAGCAAGTTATAATAGTCAAACAATTTATGTTATCCAAATGGTGCAACTTAAAATAGTGCAAACAAGCAAGTAAACAAGTACTTTCAACTGATCAAGTTAACAATTTTTTGTTTGTTTTATGACCGCTTGTACATACAATTAGAAATCAGTTTTCATAACTTGATGTCATCCATGAAACTCATACAAGCAAACCATTCCCAAACACAAGATCGCTGGATATAAAATTCAAGAGTATTACCCCTTAACATGGAGTATAATTCCAGTGTTAAAATTAATCAACATCTTAAGACAAGCTAAAATATACAAACCCCACCAACATGCAAACCCAATCCAACCTAGTTTACTCCGGAATCCATTGTGAGTTCAAGTCACGGGACCAAATCGACATCTTTGACAAGTGATAATTTCCAAGTAAAATACAAGTGGAGGTAAATTGGGTAGCATAGAAACCAGTGAGCTTCAAACAAAAAAGTGTATTTAGAATTGATATTTACCACAAAAAAAGGGACCGATTCTATAAAATTTCTCAAAACATTTGGAATACTTCATTTGTTTATTGCAAAACTCATCAAACACTTATAAATGCAAATCCCTCTATTGTTTCAATGGAAGCAATTAAAATATTTAAGAAAACAAAATGCCTCAAAATTGCAGAAGTATCAACAAAGCTATTTGAGTAAAATAGCTAATTTGTCCCGAAAGATGGTGTATTGATTAATGCTTTCCTCATTGGCAAATAAAAAAAAATCAATTTTGCTAGAAGAAGCCTCAGATAGTCGATCCATTAATCGTCAAAGAAAATCAGTTGGTAATTCCAACTAAAAATCAAAGAAAAGCAGAAGAGATGAATTGAGTGAGAAATTTCCCTAATTGTACGATCGATGGAGACGATTGGAAGAGGGAGAGGAGGGAGGGTGAAGACGTGGAGGGAGGAGGAACACAGTTGAAGCCTGAAGCGAGAGAAGATGAAGAGAATGGGAGGGAGGAGGAAGGAACGCAGCTGAGTGAGGTCTGAGACTTTGTGTGCGTGTTTGATGTTCTTGAGTTTTTCCATTTTCTAACTTCTACCATTAACATTAAGACATGTGTACAGTATCATCTAAAATGGGTTGGAATAGGACCGTTTCATTTTACATTATTGAAATCGTACTCAGACCGTTTTACAACGGATCCAGACCATGTCTAAATTAAAATTTTAAAAACCTTCAAACGGTTCGGTTTGGTTTGAATTCGCGGTTGCTCAACCCGTTTGCCCACCCTTAGTCGAGAATACGGGGATCATCAACGGACAACTTGACGTCATTAGGCACGCCATACGAAGAAATGATGATCTTCTCACGATTATCCAAAGGATGAGACATCTCCTTTTTGCTCCTCTCAAGAGTTTGATTTATCTCCTCAGTGTCTCGAGCAGCAGGGTCAACAACTTCCCCACCACCCTTTCTAGAAGATATCAGATGAGGAAGAGCCCTGGTAGTACCATGAACTAAACCGATAAGTCTTTTCTTCTTCGGGATATGACCAAGACTAATCGCTAATAGCTTAGAAAGACTGGCAGGCCTAGGAACCTTCATCTTTCTAATGTTCGAGCCAACATTAACAACATCTCCAGCAATAACAAGAGCATCGAGATCCGTAAGCTTCTTAACGGAGCTCACTTTTTTTTTTCAATGCTCACATCACCAACGCCAACTGGAGGAGTACGCTTCTGCCCCTCGTCAGAAACTACGACATTACCGGCATGTGCAAAGGTAATTTCTGAAGTACAAGCTGCAATAAGCACCACACGGTCTGCCTCACTCATAGTATACAGACCATTGCGATCGATAACATTCGTAGCAAGGAAAACATCTACTGTGGCTTGGGGCAGCTTATTAAGTCATTCACGAAACTCTTACTTCTCCATAGACAACGACAATTCATTCTTCTTGGGTTCTCGGAATGACCGTAAAATATGTTGATTGCGTAACTTGAAATAACTAGAAGTGATGGACGCGTAAAACCAAGACCTCAACCAATCCCTATACTCATCCTTAAGATTCTTAAAATAGGATGGAAAGCGGATATAGCACATACGGTTAGTATTTACATTAAACCCCGACACAGAATGCAAAACCTTGAGATTTATAGGAACCCCAGATAAAACGACCCTCGTTAAGGTTGCATTCATCACCTTCCAGCCATTATGAACCATTTGAGCAAGAGCGATGCCCAATAAGTCTAGATACTCCCATAAGTTTTTTGGGGCCGAAAACCGAAGACCCGCCTGAAACATGTCAGGATACAATGCAATGTAGCCAGGCCTTGGACGACAAGGATTATCATCATCTTCAGGCAAGATGATCTCGAGGTCAGTTAGCAATGAATAGTCATAGTGAACACTATCTAAAGTCGCTTGTGTAGCCCACTTAGGTGAGAAGAAAGCTTCACAAGTAGCAAAAAATCACCACTTAGAATCCTGAAGCCAGACACTGTGACGAGACGAAAACGAAAGAGAGAAAAATCAAAGCCTGACAACATTCACCTCCCCTTTTATAAGGCTGAGCAACAAAAGAACCGCTCATGAAAAGATGTGCGAGATACAATAGTTGCACGAAATCCCAAAAATCGCTTCGAAACGAACAAACAAATGAGACATCGGAGAAACAAACGAGCAATAGTTGTTAACGACATTAAATGCGTTGCAATGATGAAATTGAAAATCCAACCATCGTAGAGTCAGTGGCCACGTTAGCATACCCACTAACTAAGGGGGAGTAGCTGATGATACATCAAATCAGACTATCATCACGACCATACACATTGCAAATATCGCCTATCATGAGGACCAAGTATTTTAAGTCCGGACCGACTCACAAAGTCCAAAAAGGGTGGATCAAGTCATTAAAGCCTAAAAAGGGTCCATCAGAACAAATCACAGTCAGAAACCCAAATCTAGGCCCAACAAAGCTCTCCCTTAAAGAGGAGAAGGGTTATGGAGAAAAAGAGTTGTGAAGATAGTTACTTTCCAATGATGTATCTTCATAAAGGAGGAGACTGTTACATATAACATCTCCCCTCGTTGAGCCTCACATGCTTAAGTCACGCAGAAAACTAATGATGACCACTATATAAGGTAAATGGAACATTCAACAAAGGTATGCAATTTTAATTGAGTTCTGTCTAGATTGATCTCCAACTCCAGCAGAGTTACTGACCGAAGCATCAGAATACATTAAGCCACCAAACAGGTGGTATTTGGCAATCCAACCTTTGTTTTGCAAGTCCAATTTACAGGAGACAAGATTTGGATGCATCAAGAGGTGTTCGAGTGGTGGGAGGGTTCAAGTTTAGGCCCCATCAGAGAAGAAAAAGACAAGTTTTTTTTTTCTTTCTTAATAATCTTTGCCATTGAGTCCCTCATTGAGTTGTGTGTGTAGGAAATTTTGTATTTCCATATTTATTGAATGAGTGAATCATATAGTATGTAAACTAATTATATAAGGTCATTTATGTAAGTCTCTAGACCAACAGGTTTGTTGGTTCAATTGTGCCTTCTGGGAGCAGGTACGTAATGTTTCATTTGCTATAAGTAGAATCTCAAATTGGTCATTTGAGTTATCTAAAGTATTAGCAATTCATCATTACAACAACAACCTAGCACAAAGAAGAAGAGTTTACATTCAAATCAAATAGGTTTTTTCTTGTTCATCTCAAAGTCAATTCATATTTCTATTCGCCTGAGTTTCTATCCTAAAGTACATTAAGAACAAAGACGAATTTTTTGCATCTTGGGAGACTAACGACATCAACGTTGCACCGAGATGGGTCAAATATTGTCTTAAGGACATTGCATTAAGCAAACCTCAGATTATCCTATCCCCTTACTATTACAGCAACAAATATTTTCCAACAATCTTAAGACAATATTATATAATCTGTATCAGTATCACACTTTCATACAACTCTAGCCAAACATATCCAGAGTACTATAAGTTCTGGACAAATCCAAAGTCCAGAACCTTGGTCAATACATATTTGGTTTTCAGACTTTGAGTCTGTGTTATACACTGTACATAGCCATACATAACCAAAACACTAAAACTTTGGTCAAATCTAAAGTACACACTTTGGTCAAAAACGTGTTGGCTTACAGATTTCGAGTCTGTATCATCTATTGTTTAGTACAGTAAACTTTTATTTGTGCAAATTTGTTTGACACACTGTTTTGTACTGTACGTGTTTTATTTGTACATTTAATTTCAACAAACTGTTTTATACAATAAGTTTTAGAGTTGATAGTAATTAAAACTCTATCAATATTACTGTTTTTTGTTACAGTAATTTGTACAAATTAGATACAGAGTTTGTAAATTCATGAACTTTGATTAAGATACCGTTATTACAATACTTAATCTAATTAATTTTTCCGTTTGACAGAATTGATTTATTTGTATTATTACTAATAACAAATAAATTGTGTTTTTCTGTGTGTCAAACAGAAATATGGGAGATAAAAACGAAACTAGTTTAATTGTCGGGGTGACCTCTGGAGGCATTAAAGTTCTTGCTCATGAAAGGACAGAATCAAAGGAGTTGATTTTAAAACATGACAGAGCAAGATGTTGTTTTACCCAACAACATTGGGTTTGGCAAGGTTTCTTACCGAAGATGAACCAAAGCCAAAAGATGGAGAAATCTAAAAGAGCTACAAACTTGGAGGCATTATGACTTCTTGTGCAGAAACTACGTGCTGAATTCACTAGATGAAGTTTTGTACAAAGTTTATAGTACTATAAACAATGCTAAGGACCTGTGAAGGGCATTGGAAAAGAAATACAAAATGGAGGATGCTGGACTAAAAAAATTATTCGTTAACAAGTTTATGAATTACAAGATGATTGATGCTAAAATTGTCATTATCCAGATCCAAGAAATCCAAATTCTCATTCATGAAATGCAGGCTGAAGGCCATGTCATCAGCGAGTCTTTCCAGGTTGCTGCTATCATTGGGAAGCTCCCTCTTAATTGGAAATATTTCAAGCACTATTTGAAACACAAGCGTAAGGAGATGAGTCTTGACGACTTAATCATCAGCCTAAAGATTGAGGAAGACAACCGAGGAACAGACAAACACACACGATTGAAACAAAGGCGCATGTCATCGAGAGTTCAAAGCAGCATAAGAACTCTCACAAAAGGAAGCGTTCATCAAAGAGAAGGGGAAGTGGCGTAAACCCCAATAGGCATGCGAACTTTAAAAGGTTCAAAGGCTCTTGCTATGTTTGTATCAAGAAAATGCATCTTGCAAAGGATTGCTAAAACCGTAAGGATGAAGACAACGAAAGACAGTCTTCTCAAGCAAACTTGTTAGAAGCTTTTGCCTGTCTAATTGAAAGGTTACACATTAGCGCCAATGTATCTGAGGTTAACCTCGCTAATCATCCTCGCACATGGTCGCTTGACACCGATGCCACCCGCCACATCTGCAGTGATAAGACCATGTTTTCAACTTATGAGAAGTTGAATAAGGATGACAAGGTTTTCATAAGAAATGAACTACTCTCGGCAATTGAAGGTAAGGGAACTGTGGTATTAAAATATACCTCAGGTAAGAACGTCACGATGAAAGTTGTCTTGCATGTTCCAGATCGATATTAGGAAAAATGTATCTCTGGTTATCTTCTAGTAAATAATAACTTTAAAATAGTTTTTGGGTCAGGGAACTTTGTCCTGTCCAAAAACGGAGTATATGTGGGACATGGTTACCTTATAGATGGTATTTTCAAGGCCAACGTAATGGTTATTAATAATGAAAAATCTGTTTCTTATTTGCTTGAGCCCCCTTTAAGAAAATGAAGAAGTTGGCTAGTCTAGGGTTAAACCCTAAATTTGATAATAAATCACAATACAAATGAAAGGTTTGTGTAAAAGCCAAATTTACTAAATAATATTTTTGATGATACATAAAAACGGTCACACCAACACATGTCATGATGATCTCGAGGAACTGCGGGTTCAAGCAACAACCCAATACGGATCCAGCCCGAGCGGATCTCAGCCCGTTCAACTTCAGCCCACCAGATAGGCCCGAAATCTCACAACATGCTAGGCCCACACGTCTGACAGCTATCCTCGATACCCGTAAGCCCTTTTTCAGGCAAGTATCTCGAGGATCTGCTTCGGATGGGCAACCACAACTGCTCTTTGCTCCCAACTAGGAAGCAAACACCAGAGTATCTTCCACACAGGGAAACTCCCTTTCACGTAATGCTCTCGGATTGGGAACTATCTCCCCCGTATCTAGGAGCATAGAGCTAACAAGGAATTTCCCTCCTACAACATGACTCCTAATTAGAGAGGGATCTCCATGAAGATCTCCTCCCTAATCTACGCCTACGATGGCCTGGTTAAACCTGGACTCCTTGCACTATAAATAAGAAATGAGGGTGGTAAGCTAAGGTACACTACAAATTTCTTGTTACAGCATTACACCTTTCTCAGATCCTTGTCTAAGTTTAGCATTGGAGTGCCATCGGCCACCCCACGGTGGTCTGTGGTTCACGTGTGATACTTGTGCTGGTCAAACAAGTCAGCGGGACTAGGTTAGAGCAGGGAGCGAAAAATGACTGCATCAGTTTGGCGCCGTCCGTAAGGACGACATAGTTCTTAACTTTACACTAAACGTCGTCTCCTACCAAATCCTAGAGAGATGGCGACCACTAGGCACATCCACCTCCAGTGGACGATAGGGAGCAAGCACAAGAGAGCCAACCCTCGCCAGTTCCTATTGGACTAAGGGAGACTATTCGGCTAACGCTGATCCAGCCGCCAAGATAGAGAGGCTCGACCCCGGGAATCCCTTCTGCAGAGGAGCGCATGATCCTAATGTCCTGTATTGCCTCTCCATCCCGCCATTCGTAGACCGGATAATGAATGAGGCCCTCCCAAGGAAGTTCACTCCTCTGAAGCTAGATTCCTACGATGGGACCAACGATCCCTTCGATCATATACGCCACTACCAACACGTGATGGCTCTCAAGGAAAGATCTGAATCTGTCATGTGCATAACCTTTCCTACCAGTCTCAAAGGGCTTGCATTGACATGGTTTCACAGCCTTCAGCCGAAGTCAATTGATTATTTCAAAACACTGGCGAAGAAATTCCTGACCCGCTTCGTTGGAAGCCATCATTTCAGAAAAGACCTGCACTACATATTATCTCTAAGGCAAAGGTCTGACGAGACGCTTCGAGAGTATGTCACGCGCTTCAACATTGAGCTGACCCTCATCGATTGTGCAGCGATGATACATCCGTGATGATCTTTACTACAGGCTTCTAAGAAGGAAAGCTCTTCGAGGACTTCACCTTGGAGCCCCTTCTGGACATGGTGGAGCTCCTCAAGAGCGTTCATAGACACATCACCCTAGAGGAATCAAGGATAGCCAAGAGGGAAACCGAAAATGACATAAAGCCATTTGCTTTGAGGGATAAGAAGGAAGGAAAGAGACACGAAGAAGAGGAGCTGAGCAAGAGGAATCACACTTACAACAGACTGGTTCCTGATCGTCCTAGGCTAGAGAAGTCATCCAACCGCGTTGGATCCAGAGCCGTGACACCCTTGAATGCTAGTCTGTCGAATGTACTCAACTTCGTGAAAAATTGGGAGGAATTAAAGTGGCCCCCGAAGACACGCGGAGACCCTGCTAGAAGGGATAACAAGTAGTGTGCGTATCAAAAAGAAGGCGTCCACAACACCAATGACTGCTAAAGTCTGAGGTATGAAGTAGAACACTAGATCCGCAAGGGCAAATTGAAAGACTTCCCGAAGTCTGAGAAGCAACCAGAACAAACCAGGGACAAGGGGGAGTCGGTCAAAGAGGTAGAAAAGGAGACTCCTAGGGTAATATATGTTCTTCATGGAGTCAGACCGAATGAAGACCAGTCGCACAGGTCCTGCAAGCGGACTGTGTTGGATATGCAGACACAACCCGTGGACGAGGACAGACACGTTTGCTATTTAAGAATTCAGAACCCTATTCCCACTTTGACATTCACGGACATGGACTTAGACGGAGTCCGAGCGCCAGATAACGATGCCTTGGTCATCTCTCTGTCCATTACAAAGTGGGAAGTGAAGAAAGCCCTCGTTGACACAGGAAGCTCGCTCAACGTTATGTTCTACAATGCTTTCCTCAACATGGACCTCAAGGAGGAAAACCTAACGCCATCAGAGCACCCACTGATCGAATTCAGTAGGGAGAAGTGTTTCCCCGTCGAAAGGATAAGGCTAGCCATAGTAGTAGCTGGAGAGGCACAGCTAAGGAAGGTCCAATTTCTGTACTTCATGGTGGTAGACGCACCATTGTCCTAAAATATCATCCTGGGAAGGCCATGGCTCCAACATTTGGAGGCATTGGTCTCCACCCTTCATCAATGTGTTTAGTATACTGCTAACCACTCCGAAGACACTATACGTGGAGACCAACCAGAGGCACGAGGCCGCCACTACGCCGCACTGAAGCAAATAGAGTGCTCTCAGATCCAGCTACATGCAGAGCAGCCTGACCCGATGCAAGGTCTAAAGACTGAAGAGACACCATTTTTGAGTGGTAAAAGAGCATTCAACTCTCCCACCTAGCGAGTCGTAACGGCAATGGCAAGCGAGAACACATCCCCCGACATTCTGTCGTTGCGGTGATCCACCCCTCTGCAAGGTTTGCTCTTAAGTGACCTATGTAACGCCTCGACAGTCCGCTAAATGATCCACGAAAGCTATCCGAATTCGCTTCGAGACCAAGATCAGTTTATCTCCATCAACAGTTAGTTTGCTTTAAGTTGTTTGTTTTCCTTTCCATAGTCAATATTGAGTTTAGAGTTCTTAAGAAACTTATGTGATTTACAATCATTTAAGAAATAATACAAGAATTTCATAAACAAACTCTATTGATTATTGGAAAGATGTAACAACAAGTACCTTGAGGCGAATACAAAAAACTACATACTGCGAACGCCCTGGGACGGATACAAAAAAATACATACTGCGAGCGCCCTGAGGCAGATACCGAAAACTATGCACCGCAAACATCGGATCAACATGGAGTGAGGATTTGCTCGTACTGCCCGACCTCACAAACAATGTGAAGATACAGACACCACCAAATATGGTATGCACTCTTTTGCTCGCAGGGGTGAGAGGGTTCCATGGACCATGTCCAACTCCACTTCGTCTAAAGATCCCAAACCCCAGCACGAGGCTGGGAGACAAGACTAATCGAGAAGCGATGGAGGCAACCACCACGAAGTTGGACGCAGATGTTATCTCTGAGATCAAACATTCAGGAACAACGATAAGGCATCTGCTCATAAAAGACGAACTCTTCCCTTGGAAGGGAATCTATACTACTTCTCCGCGATATGAAAAGGAATTATGAGACCTCAGGGGATCAACTACGTGCCCACCCATATCAGGTGACCACGCATAATGACAACTTTTGCCTTGCCTTAATGACATAAACATCAGAACATTCATGACTCCAGACACAGATATACAACTTCAGCCTTTGGAAAACCCAAAACATCTTCTTCAACCTTTGAAAAATCCAAAGCGCCTTCTTCAAACAAAAACATTACATGAGATAAACTCTGTGAAAGATACTGCCTACAACGGTTGGGAAACACCATTATATAGATGTAATGGTTCACCAAACGGACACTCAAGCATTAAATGCCAAGCATTGATTAGCGTCTGGAAAACAGGAAAATGACAGTTCCTAAGGAAACTACGCAGAACACGTCAATCAATTAATGGCGTTGCATGCAACGCCATAAATTGAAGGGGAGTAACCGATACTCAATAGTCACGCAACTTGCGTCGTATATGTCACTGCACGATCTACACTGTACACAATGCCCTTATACGAAACCCTAGCCCTTCCTCTGCGGGCCCAGCCAGATAATCGAACAACACCCCGTTGCATGCATGGCACGAGCACCAGAAAATCCAAGTCAACCCTGACATACGGATCGTACCGACAAATCACTAGTCGATTTAAGGTAACTTCCTCCACGCCATGTGCCACGCGGATGGATCAGGTTCACACGCCCCTTAGAAGATGGAACCTCATTTCAAACCAGACAAGCTTAGTCAGCCATGACCGATGACAATAACTTTTGGTTCATCCCGACACCTAGTTCGTCTTGCACAGGCATCAACTATTTAGGAAGTGGGAGTCTAATCAGTGCTATCACGCCTGGTGACGACAACTTGCTAGAGATCATTGCCCCCTTCACGGACATTGATCGCCAAACCTAATCAGCTAAGCCTAGCCAGTGATAACTAGCGACGAAAGCTTCTGATCAAATCCTGGACTTGTTATCCCCAATGTGAGGGTGTAGATAGTCTAGAAAGTGGGAGCCCAGTAAGTCCCGAACTGATTCCGACGGCTCGCCATGGGATCACCGCTTTTCAGTGTGGTCACCAAATCACCAACCCTAGACTTGTAGCCTAGTGCACTCAGGGGTAGAAAATTTGGATGGTGGGAGCCTAGTCAGTCCTGAACTGATTCCGAGGGCTTGCCATTGCTTTTTAGTGTGATCGCCAAACCCTCTTGAACTTGTAACCCTCATCGCGCGGGGAGGGTGTCGATGGTTCGAAAAATGGGAGCCTAGTCAGTCCCGAACTGATTTCGATGGCTTTCCACGAGACCACTACTCTTCAGCTTGGTCGTCGAACCCTTACTCCTCGAATCTGTCGTCCGCCTTTATTTGTCATAAATGATTTGGATGGTGGAAGCCTAGTCAATCCCGAACTGATTACGATGGCTTTTCACGGGACCACTGCTCTTTAGCCTGGTCTCCAAACCCTTACCCCCCAAATATGTCGTCCGCCTTGATCGGTCATAATGATTCGGACGGTGGGAGTCTCAAGCAGCTCACCAGATGACCTCTGCTGTCCCTCTCAACCAGTGGACGCAAATATGAATCTAGCCAAGTCAGCACCTTCACGCTCAAACGGATTGGCATCCTAACATTGGAAAAGGCCACTCGTGCCAATACAAAGATAGTATAGCCGTTGCCCGCATAAAAGCTGATTAGGATGCCGACCCAAGCTTACGGGGTCTGATTAAGCACGAACGCTCTGACACGAACACTCGGCCACCACAGCTCGCCCAAGGCAACAACTGTAGCCGACTAGTCAGACAAACAAGCAATGACCCAGGTCATTCACAATACAAAGCGATCAAGCCCTCTACCGCAGACAGACCAGTCAACGTCCTATTGATTCAACTAGCCTATGCCTAAGCAAGATGATAAGGCAAAATAAAAAAGCATGCAATACAGACAAAAGGCATAAAACGGATAACACTGTTTTCATTAATGGTCAAGACAAAAAAAGTACAAGCACACAAAATCGCTCTTAATCAGGAGAAGGCACGAAATCAGAAGAGTTGAGCCTAGTGGAAACAGGGGCGGAAGTTGCATCCATATGCACTTCAACCTGGACGTCAGGGACCGAATCATCCTCCTCGTCCAACGACGCAGAAGAGATAGACAAGTCTACATATGGCATCTTCTTCTAACGATCAAGGTCCCACTCCGGATGCTCCTTATTCATCAGCAACAACAGCTCCAGCCGACCATGTACGACCCAACGGAACTCACATTTGCCTTGTTATTGGAGAAGCTCGTCCTCTCGCACCTTTGCATCAATAAGTTCGCGCTCTAGCAGCTCCAACTTACCAGTCAGCGCATCAACCTAAGACTGCTATGTGGCTAGACTGCTATTCACAACATTGAGTTCACGACACCCTAGCTTCAGTTGGTCTTCGACCTTCTTAACTTCTCGAGCATAGAAATCCACATCGGATTCCAACTGTTGCTTCTCAGCGGCCCAACCAACTCCCCTTGAAGCACTTTCTTTAGCAAAGGATTGCAGCTCAAAATGCACTCTATCCGCAGCCTCCTGCACAACCTCAACTTCTCGACGTATCCGGCTCAGCTCCTGCCCGAGTCCGTCCCTCTCGGACACTGCCTCTGCCAGTTTGTTCTCAAGGTCCTCCAGACGATCCCTCTGAGCCTCAGCGGCCACACTTGATTGATCCAACTGTATCTTTTTGGCCTACTTCTTAAGCCGCTCAATTTCATGAAGCGCATCAGAATACAACGTCTGCACATGCGAGAAGACACGCTCCAAGATGTACACTCTCTTACGAGTCGTCTCGACTTCCATTCCAGTAACGGCCGCATGGCTCATATGAGACATACCCAAAATATGGTACTACAAACCCTTATCCATGCACCTTTCAAGTGAATCCTCCTCAGGTTTCGGAGCATGCTCCATCAGCCAGCTGTGACGTTTGCTTATATGCTTCCTCGAAGCATACTCTATATCCACCTCTCGGTGCTAGACATGCGAGCTCATCTTCACTAAGTCTGGTGCAAACAGGCTTATTCGCGCATCAGGATGAAGTGTCCCCTGATCTGGAACTATGCCAGCATCACCCTTCACGGTCACCATTGTCCCCAGACTCTCCTTAGTGGCTTTTCCTTTATCAAAAGCAACCGACCCTTTATTGCGAGACGACTCAACAGAATCCGAAGGTAGAGGAGGAAGCGAAGTATCCAAAGGGCCCTCCAAACACTTTTAACCGTGGCCCTCGACGAGATGGTGAACCACGCAGACTACAGGAAACATGACCACTCTCAGGCAAATCATCAGTGAGGCGATCAGATTCCACTACCTCGGGCGAATCTTCAAAAGGGCCTTCTATCGGAACGACCCCACACAAATCAGCTCCAGTAGAAGTCGCCATTGCAACCCGCACCAGACGATCATTTAGAGCCTCGACCTACGCATCACTAAGTTTTGACCAATCTGTGACCCCCGCCAACCGCATATATTCTTCCTCCAAGCCGGGAACGTTAAACTCGGCCTCAATAGGTTTAGCAGAGTCGCTCTCCTTTTTCAGTGGAGCGGGTCGTGTCGAAGATGAACCAGCTCTAACACGGGACCTCTTCTTCATAAAAGAAGCAAGCGTCTTAGACGGCTCCTCCACATCAGACGGGACAAAAACATTGGCCCTAGCAGCCTTCCTCTTTCTAGAATGGGCTCCATCTTTCGACTTGATGCACGCCTCTCGGTACAACGTGGGGGCTACGTGCCAATTGTCCCACAGCCCACTGCGGATGAAGTTGGAAACTTTGATTATATCAATCACCTCCCTTTGAGGCAAGTCAAGAAATTTCTGCATGGTGGTTCGCTCCTCCAAAGTAAGAGGAATAGTGAGGAACCTCCCTGTAGAAGAACATGAGCAATGGTTAGTCAATCTATCGTCAAACACATCAAAGTTGCAAGAAAAAAATCGAACTTACAAAGCGGTCTGAATTGTCGTTCGAGCGGACAACCCTTGCATAAAAAATACTTCGAATCTACAGGGGTTAAGAAACTAAATTTCTGCTAGAACTTGAAGTTATCAGGCAGTCTGCTGAAGCATTTCGCCGTCCTCAGCTTACAGACAACATTGTTTTGCAGCCGTGGAGCGGTAAGCAACTGGATCACCCTGCGGTGTCATGCTAACGCCGACCTCCTTAGCACAGAGCATAATCATAAGAATGACTTTGTATCCATTGAGTCCCAACTGAGCCGGGGGAATCCCTAGCAAATTCAAGAACTTCCAGATCTCGTCCAAAAATGGGAAACACACTCCAGTTTGAGGCATCCCACGGTGTAAACAGATAAGACCACCCGGAGGCGACATTGGCGCTTGGTCGCCCGTTCGAAGGTACAATGGCAAATCCTCCGAAACTCCAAACCTAGTACGAATTTCAGCAAGTCTAGATCATACAACAATCTGTCTTAAATAAACTCTAGACCCTTGGCTAAGACAACATCATCAAGAAGATCTTCTCGGGCCATGGGGAAGACGAACAAACTCTTCTAATCAGAATGATATCTTCGAAAGAAAGAAAAATAGAAGAGTCAGACGTTGTACTGCAGATGATCTATATAGACGATGGGTTCTCGCCTCTTTTCTATCGAACCAACGCACGTTCAATTAATGCAGCGCGTGGCTCAAGCAATGATTCGGCTTCAATCATCATGAGTGACACATCCCTTCCAGATATGGCTTAGCGAATCGATGTGACAGTCCACTAACTCGAGGGGAGTAGCTGATGATACATAAAAATGGTCACACCCCTGAATCATACACGTGTCATGATATTGAGGAACTACAGGTTCAAGCAACAGCCCAATACGGATCCAGCCCGAGCGGATCTCAGCCGCTCAACTTCGGTCCACCAGACAGGCCCGGATTCTCACAACATGCTAGACCCATATGTCTCACAGCTATCCTTGATACCCATAAGCCCTTTTCAGGCAAGTATCTCGGGGACCTGCTTCTGATGGGCAACCGCAGCTGCTCATTGCTCCCAACTAGGAAGCAAACACCAAAGTATCTTCCACACAGGGAAACTCCCTTCCGCATAATGCTCTCGGATTGTGAATTATCTCCCGCGAATCTAGGAGCACGAAGCTGACATAGAACTTCCCTCCTACAACACGACTCCTAATTAGAGAAGGATCTCCACAAAGATCTCATCTCTAATCTACACATATGATGGCCTGGTTAAACTAGGACTCATTGCATTATAAATAAAACATGAGATTGGTAAGCTAAGGTACGCTAGAAATTACCTGTTATAGCATTACACCTTCCTCAGATCCTTGTCTGACTTTAGCATCGGAGTGCCATCGACCACCCCACAGTGGTTTGTAGCTCACATGTGCTACTTGTGCAAGTCAAACAGGTCAGCGAGACTAGGTCAGAGTAGGGAGCGAAAAACGACTGCATCAATTTTCATTCAATAAAAAGAAACAATGAAATTTTGAGTTTAGTACACACCGATTTATGTGATGTCAAATCAATTCCTACACAAGGTGAAAAGAAATGTTTTATCATATTTATCGATGATTGTTCACGGTATTGTTGTGTATTTATTAAATAACAAATACAAAACAATCAATGCATTTGTAAAATAGAAAACTGAAGTTGAAAATCAGTTAAATAAAAATATCAAAATATTGAGATTTGATAGAGGCGGTGAGTATGAATCTCCATTCACAGAGATTTATGAACAAATTGAGATTAATACTATGCTCTATCTGAGAACTTGTAGGGGGAAGCACTTCATATGACAAATTGTGTTTTAAATTGAGTGCTCCACAAAAAATTTGATCAATTACCATATGAGATATGGAAAGGTAGAGGCCATCCTATAAATACATTAAAGTGTGGTGGTACTTAGCGAAAGTTTCTGTTCCACCACCCAAAGGAACAAACTATGAGCAAAAACTGTTATTTGTTATTTTTTAAGAAATGCCGAAAATAACAACGCATGGATGTTTTTGGTGTTTAAATCTAATATCAATGATATTTATGTTAATACTATCATTGAGTCCAGAGATGCAGTGTTTTTTGAGGCAGTATTTCCTCACAAGAAGGATTACATAGAATCAACACCACATATGACTTTTGAGTCGTCTAGTGCTCCAAAAAGAACACATGATGTGTCAAATGGAGAGAGTGAGCAAATATCAATTCTAATGAAATAGAAATGACGACTTCCTTAGACGTAGCAAGAGAGTTCGAAAGTCCAAAACAATTAGTCCAAAATTTCCGACTTTATATGTTAGAAACAAAGCCTCAAACTTATAAAAAAGCAATGTCTACTCCTGAAGCTTCTTTATGGAAGGAAGCTATAAGTAGTGAGATAAAATCCATTATGCACAATCTTACTTGGGAATTGATTGATCTTTATCCTAGACATAAACCAATTGGGTGCAAATGGATCTTCAAGCGTAAAATGAAACTCGATGGTTCCATTGATAAATATAAAGCTCGTTTGATAGCTAAGGGTATAGTAAAAAAAAGGCTTAGACTATTTTGACACTATTCTCTGGTGACAAGGATAACATCAATTAGGATGTTAATGGCTATCGCAACACTTTACAATTTAAAAATTCACCAAATGGATGTAAAAACTGCGTTCTTAATATAGAATTAAATGAGAAAATATATATGGATCAACCACAAGGGTTCCGAGACAAAAGACAAGATCATAAAGTATGTAAACTTGTTCGATCCTTTTATGGTCTAAAACAAGCTCCCAAACAATGACATGAGAAGTTTGATGGAGTCATGTTGAAAAATGGATTCAACATAAATGAGTGTGACAAGTATGTCTACATAAAGAAAATCAATAATGACTATGTGATAGTTCATCTTTATGTTGATGATATGCTTATATTTAGGACTAATAGTCAAGTTATTAAGTCCACCAAACTTATGCTCACTAAACATTTCGATATGAAAGATCTAGGTGAAACAGATGTAATTTTGAGAATCAAAATATTGCGAACACATGACGGGCTAGTGTTGTCTCAAGCATATTACATTGAGAATGTAATAGACAAGTTCAAACAATATGGAATCAAGAAATATAATAATCCATTCCATCCATCTCAGGTGCTACATAAGCATACGGGTCCAAGTGTTTCACAACTTGAGTACCCTCGCATTATTGAAAATTTAATGTATATAATAAACAGTACGAGACCTGATATAGCTTATGTTGTGAGCAGATTAAGTAGATATATTTGTAAACCAAGTAAAGCTCACTAGCATGTTTTGCTTATGGTTTTAGGGTATTTGAAAAATACTTCAAACTATGCATTGCACTATGGTAGATATCCTAGTTTCCTTGAGCGATACATTGATACAAATTGGATTCTGATTCTGAATCAGTAAAATCCAACAGTGGTTATGTGTTTACTATGGAAGGCGGTGTAGTATCCTGAAAATCTTCTAAACAAACATGTATAGCTAAATCCACAATGGAATATGAGTTCATAGCCTTAGACAAGACTGAGAAAGAAGCAGAGTGACTTCGTCAATTTTAGAAGACATTCCATTATGGCCACAACTTGTACCGGCCATATGCATACATTGTGGCAATCAAGCCTTTATAATGTACTCATAATTTTATGTACAACAGTTGATCGTGACACATACGTTGAAGGCATCGTATCGTGAGGGAGTTGCTCTCTAATGGCATAATGTCCATTGATTTTGTGAAATAAAAAGATAACCTAGCGGATCCATTTACTAAAGGTTTATCTAGAGAGCGTATAGACTGCACTTCGAGGGGAATGGGTTTAAAAGCCTAATACACACAAATTATCTTATACAGAAACCTTACTAAGAGATATGAGATCCCATGGACTTAGTTCAAAAGGAAAATTAGTGATGGATAATTCGTTGTTAAGCACTTAAGAGTATAATACTCTTTCCATTCCTATGAAGCACCAAGTGCAAACCTACCGTGATCAAAAGGATAAACAATGATACATTGTTTTTAATGACGTCTATATCTTGCAAAAGGCAAGTGGGGTAGGATACCTCTTATAGAAACGATCACCTATTTAAGTGTGAGTTGGGTCAGCTCTATGAGATTTTTATCAGGTTAAAATCTCTAGTAGCATTTACAGAACCAAAAATTGTTCAGGACCAAAACGAACACAACCAAGAATAATATTTGAATGGAATAATGCCATGTAAAGTTTATTGACTGGTTTTACATCAACAATTGACAATTCAAGATGAAATACTTAACTGATTAGTTAAGTAATTCCTATATTCTTTTACTAAGGAAGGTTCAAAGTGAAAGCTACCTATCCTAATGTTGCATTAATCCACGTACTCTTGAAATATCACAAATTTCTCATTCAAGTGGGGGATTGTTGGAAATTTATGTATTCCATATTTATTGAATGAGTAAATCGTACGTTATGTAAACTAATTACATGAGGTCCTTTATGTAAGTCTCTAAACCAACAATATGTTGGTTCAATTGTATCTTTTGGGAGCAGGTACATAGTGTTTCATGTGCTATAAGTAGAATCTCAAATTGGCTCTTTGAGATATCCCAAATATTAGCAATTCATCATTACAACAACAACCTAGCACAAAGATGAAGAGTTTACATTCAAATCAAACGGGTTATTTCTTGTTCATCAACGTCGCACCGACATGGGTCGAATATTATCTTAAGGACATTACATTAAACAAGCCTCAAATTATCCTATCCCCTCACTGTTACTGTTACAGATTGTTTTCAACAATGTGTTGATATCTTGAAATCATGAGGCCTGTCATGTGCAAATTCGTGCACACTTAATGAATGACACTTCACTTTTTATAATTTTAATAAAATCAAACTTGCAGAATAAAATGAAATTGAAAGATAATGCGGAATGGAAATAAAATAACTTGTGATAAAGTAAATCAATGAAATAAATCGATAAACAAATAAAATATTCTTTAATCAATCAACTAATTAACAAAGGGCAACATATGCCTTATTTATAACCAACCTAACTTCTAAAACAAACGCTACCCAATAGGAAACATTGTTATAATAATAATAAAATTATTAATATACCTAAAATATTACTATTAATAATATTACTAATCATTGAGCTTGAAGCCAAGGACGTCATAGGAGCACAAACAATAGAATGTGAAGTGTCCAAGCAGAATTCGACCTGGAACTGTGCATTTGTAGATGATGACACCCTAAAGAACTTGACACCAAAATAACTCCAATCTGAATACTAATCCAATGGTAAAATTGTGCGCAAATTGGTTTTCAAAATATATCATAAAATTGACCCAAATTGGATCATCAACATTGTATTATAGTGGTACATGACCTACCCCATGGTGGTGAATAATTGGGACATCATAACCAGAAAAATCATATCCTCATGGTGGTACATATCCATTAAGTCGGCTGTAAGTATCCTGGTCTGTAGCATGTGGTAGTACTGAAAGAACTTGTATGGCAAATAGTCATATGACTTAAAAAAAAAATAGTGACCGGGGACCATAATAAAAATTAGACAAGGGACTAAGTCAAGACCTTGGCGTAGGGACTTATGTGAATTTTTTTTCTCTTATTCCTCCCCAAATCGATTGAAATAGGGGGAGTGGATGATGGCTGGGAGGGGGGGGGGGGGGGGGGGGGGGGGGGGCTGCAACCTGTGTAGTTAAGGCGTCGAGGCGGACGAGCCTGAAAATGCCTCAGTGGTGAGGCGGACACCTCACTTCACTGAGGCGGTCTGTATCATTTTTTAAAGATTTTTTTATTATAATAAATTGAAGCATATTTAGATAAGTTATATTCATCATCATTTTGATAACCCATTTTAGTCTTTGTTTATTTATTTGTAGCTATATTAGTAAGCCCTTACCAAAACCTATTTGAAAGATAGTAACAAAAGATCTTGATATTAACTAAATATTTCCATCTGTGGTTTTGCAGGCTTGGACTTTGGATTGAAAAAACAAACAAGAAACCTGCGTATTTGATATCTTTAAACAAACAAGAATCCAATGTAGCTGGTTTCTCCTCCATCTACTTGTAATTTTACAGGCAATAACATGTTGCACAGTAAGAGTGAAAGACAATTGTTAAAACTGATCATGGAAAAAACTGAGCAAAATTTCAACAGATTGACATACATGAGCATTAATTTATGTGATTGATTTGTTACTGCTAAGCCAAGCTTACTGCTAAGCCAAGCTTACTGCTAAGCCAAGCATACTGCTAAGCCATGAACGAATCAAGGCTTGGAAGGGATTGATTAGTTTTTTTTATGTGTTTTACTGTTTTCATTGATTTTTCTTTTGAAATGCAATCAAACACAACCTTAATTTATTATCTCTTGCTTTCTTCTCCTTTTCATCTTCAAACATGGGATTAGTCTAAGCCATTCATATTGAGAAAATGTGGAGCTATGAGCAAAATGTGTTTTACCTTCCATAAATACACTTGGGTCTGGTTCATACTCAACCTAGTAGAGTTTATGCACTTTAACCCAATGCAATGTTGCAATGGGAAATTCTTGACCCATGTGTATACCCTTATTTGATTTTTGTCATAAAAAAAAAGAGGGCATATTTTCCAGATTTTCCTTCTGATGATCATAACAAAAAGAGGGAGGAAGATTAGAAGACGCAGAAAACGCAGCAGTTTGATCTGACTCTGTGAACAGATCATAAAAAAAATGCAACATGATTTGAAGAGGGAAGAAGATTAGAAGAAGAAAGGAAGAAACATACCTCTGATTTGTTGATTTGAAGGAAGCAAGTTGAAGGAAAACGTTGAGTTGAAGGAAAGAGTGAAAGGAAGCAGCCTGTAGCCCCCAATTTGATCCATCCATCTCTTATTACAATCTGTAATTAACCTTACCCCATACCTTAAAAGGCTTTTGGGCTTTTTGGGTTGTATTTGGGTTTTAAGGTTTAATTGTTTAAAATGGATGAGGCAGCCCGAGGCGGGTGAGGCGTGAGGCGGATCGAGGCGGACGTCTCACTTTACCGCTCCGCCTCGCCCCAATTTGAGGCGCCCCTTTGCCAAACCGCCTCGAGGCGCGCCTAGGCGTCCGCCTTAACAACAATAGTTGCAACGACATTGATTGGCGAAGAGGGGGAGGTTTGGATGAAGGACGAGGGAGGGAGAAAGATCAATTGACTCATATGAGAAGCTGGCAGGTGCGATTGGTCTTTTTGGGTTGCAGAATGGTTGCCTCGATCGATTGGGCCATAGAATTGGGACGAGGGATAAAATGAGGCAGAAAGTGGGAGAGATGTCGACCGACTTAGTCAGACACTCGATCGATGTGGTGCAGGTCAAGGTAGGTTGAAGGTCGATCAAGCATGGCAGGGGGAGTTGAAGGTTGATCGAGTTGTATGGGGGGGTGCACTGGGTGAGGACGTCAATCGCATATGGAGTCTGTCGTTCGACCTATTGAATTTATTGGGTGGGTCGATCAGCTCGATTAGGTAGTTGTGGGAGGGTTTGTTGGCTTGAGGCGCCGCTATCGACGGGGAGGGTTGTGGGCCCTTGTAGCATTGCCGGTGACAATGGTGATGCTTGGATCTTGTCCTTGCCGAAAATCCAATCTATATTTGTTCAAAATTCTGCAAACTCTGCCTTCATTGCTGCCCTTTCTACCTTCCATTCTGCGAAGAACATGTGCATCTCCTCAACAAACTCTTCGTCCATCATGATTTAATCTTCAAACTTCTTTTTCTTCAAGTTTTTTTTTTCATATCAAACGAATTAGAATCGTTCGGCTCTGATACCAATTGATAGTTTAAAATTTTGTGAAATAAACTGAAATTGAATGATAATACGAAATTGAAATAAAATAAAGGCGTGATAAAGAAAATCAACTACTAACAAAGGGCAACCTATGCCTTATTTAAAACTAACCTACTTATTTAAAACAAACATAACTTCTAGAACAAACACTAAACCTAATAGGAAACAATGTCCTAAAAATAATAGAATTCTTAATTCAAAATTTTAAGATGTTCGGCTTTGGTCAACGTCGTTGGACAACCTTTCAAAACCCAATTTTGCATCCAATGTGTAAAACAAACTTTTTATACCCAATATGATATATGCATATACTTATACAAAGACTTCGGAAGTGCAAAAAATGGTGAACCCCCTATTTTTATTGCAAACTCACTATCACTTTGTCCACTGCAAAATCCCAATTCCTCAACAATCACTATATTCCAAAATCCAAAACAAATATGTTCACCTCCACCACCAACAATGCAAATGCCAATAGATGTAAACTTTGACAAATTTACAACAACAAAGTCTTTTCCCTAGAAATTGATGATCTATCTTCGCTGAGTTTCGATAGGTGTCCGACTGATACATATAAGATAGTTAGGTCTTATTTACATGATTTATTATCAACATCTGTACAAGGCTGCATTGGATTGGTGGGAGCCCAAGTAATGAAGAACTGTGAGCCAAAATACGAAATGGGCATTTGTTGTTACTTATTGATCTTGATTGAATTTTTGTAATTACAGTAGGGAGAAAGTGATAAGCTTTGTAATTTGATTTGATAAATAATGTTTACTAGGCAATCTGTAGAGCTTTGCAGACCTTTTGGTGTTTGATGAACAATTATGTAGCATATTATATGTTTGGTTAAATTCTTTAGTTTCTTACGAAACAAAAATTTGATGTTGCGAATGACTTTCAGTCCCTTTATTGAGAATAAATGAAGATAAGTAATGCATCTTTTGAAAGAGATCATTGCCTAACTCGAGTCTAATTAAATGTTTCTTAATGAAAAAATTCTATAACCGTTTCGATGTTTATACATTTTGATTTTACATTGATGTTTTTAGTAGAAGCCATTGCAATTTTGGTTGGTGTCTCCCAATCCCCATTCAATGGACCAATACCCTTTTCTCATGCTTTGAACAACTTCTTCAGTTTTCCATTACTTAATCATCTAGTCTTAAAATGGAATCTCGAGATTGGTTTCAAAATTTTGTTGTTGTCATTGATATTATATGGAAAACTAGAAATGATATCATATTCAATCATGGTAAATGATCCATAAAAAAGTATCTAGCATGTGTCATAATCCCTTTCACTTTTGAAAAGTTTCTCCCTCTTGTAGGAGCATTCAATTCAAGTATTGATTGAGGCCATACACAAGTGCTGCAAACCAATTCATATGCACTTCCTCCTGACCAATCCCAGTTAAAATAATGGATGCATATTAAGATGGAATACAAATATTGCCCCCATTTCAAGTATTTTATATTGTTGCACCAAAAGCAGTCACATATGATAATAAAAAGTTTCTTCAGCATTTTACCGCTTTTGATTTGCACCATAATGAGATGGAAATTGCAACAATGGTAGTGACTCTCCATCTGCTAGAGTAGGCTTCTTCCATACCAAACAAGAACACGAGAAACGAGGGCAACATGTAGATATGAAGAAGAGTGTAGATCTAACGAAAAGAGAACAGATTTGAAGTAGGTTGCTAGATCTGAAGAATAGAGAGTAGATCTTTTGGATCACATCAAGATCTAATTTGGGGCTTAAAGACTGGACCACACCGACTTTTTGCCTTTCTCTCACTCGCTCTCTATGTAGGTGAGTTTTTTGGATCTCTATGCTGTTCATTTTTCTTCTTTTGATTGGGTCGGTTTTTGAATAAGGTATAGTCTTGTTCAACTCACTTGATTCGACATAGAGAGAGGCGATATAGGGTTTTGTGGACGACAATGAACTGGAGATGATGAGCAGACCTGATCCGAGCATGGATCTCCCTATTAACTCTCATAGGGAAGATGCAAAAGAGGAATGAGTATTAACCCTAGACCAACACCTGAATTTGAGAAGTCGATTAAAGAGATAAATGAGAAATATGGCGTAGGAGTAATAGAAGTGGTGCAGGTGTAATAAAAGATTATTTACGATCATGGCTATCAACACTGAAGCCGACTGGAGACAAGCTGTTGTGGAAAAAGCTGCAGCAAAGACGTGAATATCATGATGCAAAAACTACAGTAACATGAAAGTAGGCTACTAAGTGGAAGTGGATACTGCGCTAGCAACACATGATAACCCAGTAGTTAATGAAAGCATTAATAGTACTGGCGGTGAGGTATGCGCTCATGCTAAACCTAAATCGTAAAGCAGTGTCAATATTCTGTAGAAAAGAAAAGGTAGAACCATAAAGCTTGCGTATAAAAGTCCTACCCAGATTGAAG
Organism: Berberis vulgaris; assembly: GCA_963556465.1. NCBI lineage: Eukaryota > Viridiplantae > Streptophyta > Magnoliopsida > Ranunculales > Berberidaceae > Berberis > Berberis vulgaris. Next base: position 23,093,310 of record OY747134.1, on the reverse strand, counting down.
GTAGAACAATGGTGCAATTACAATCCTTTGACTTTGCAGAAAAGAGGAATGAATGTGAAACTTTGCTGATAGGTAACTTTGTGGGGGAAACAATTGGCTTTTGGGTATGTGAGGGAGGTACTTGCTTGGACATGGAAACTTAAGGCCAAGTTTGATATGAAAACTCACCGTGATAACATTTTTGTGTTCAAGTTCAAGGAACAGGAAGATAGATACAAGGAGTTGGAGATGGGGTCGTTGCACATTGCTACAGACTCTTCATCATTAGGATATGGAGACCATTTCTGGAAGATGACTCGACTGCTTTCAATACTATTCCTATTTGGATTAATTTGAGAAATGTAGTAGTAATGTTCTGGAACCTTAAGGGTTTGGAGACCATTGCTAGTAATGTTGGTACAACTCTATTGATAGACAACGCAACCCAGGATAAAGTGTGAAAAATCGTGTGTTGAGATCAATGCAACCAACCCGCTGCCCAATCACATTCTTGTGATAGTACACAGTGTGAAGACATACTAGGTAGGGGTGGAATATGCACGGAGGCCAATAAAATGCAAGCATTGCAATATGTTTGGTTATGATATGGAAGGATGCATAAGGAAAAAACTCAAATAAGGATATGATCAAGGTGTATAAACCAATGGAGAAACCACAAGAGAAAGTTAAGGCAGTGAGCCAAGAATAAGGCTGGAAATTCCAAAAAGCAACACACCTTCAGGAGTAGGCAAGGTGATGTGCACAATACATATGTAGTCGATCTCGAAGCACAAAACAATGATAGGGAGGAAGAACTGGAAATTGAACCCAACTCTAGGGAAAATAACACTTCTAGAGTTGAGAACGAGACAATACAAGTTGAATTGAGTGAAGATAAAAAGGAGATGGAGACATCACATGTTGACTTGAGCGAAGATAAAGAAGAGATGGAAACACAGACAGGGGATAGTGACACAAACAAACAACTAGTAAAAAACTCATGATTACCAATGAATACTCAGGGTCAAGATGTGCATGGTCAATCAAATATTTGTAGATTAAACAGATCGAGGAAGGCCAATCCCCAAGTACATAGAGCATGTATCATTCACATCTAAATCCAAGTAAAAAACAACTTTTAAACCCAAGAAGACAATTAATATAGAATGCAGATGGCTTTTGGATTTTTGTATAAATGCTAGATTAGAGCTAGTATTCATTGGATTTACTTTCAATTTTAAGTGCTATCCAGATCTCCACGTTGAATTTTCTTACATTCTGAGCAATCTAGTAGGTATAAGTCATGTCACTAGGATGATTAAACAATTGATTGGTGCTTATGAGAAAGAAAACTTATGGAATGTGCACTATGAAACTACTAGTGTAGCAAACAACTTTGTGAGAATATTTCCCAACTTGGTGAGCGTTGAGCTTGATATGATTATGTATTTTTTGTTGAGAATTTGAAGGAACTTTTCGTTCTTATTGATGATGGAATAAGCAAATTGTATTTGGTTCATCACTTTTTATTTTATTTTTTTATTTTATTAATATAAAGGTTTGGGATCCTTCAAACCCCTGCTCGCTTTCCAATAAAATAAAAAGAAAAAGAAAAAGAAAAAGAAAAAGTAAAAGAAAAAGTTACCAATTAGGAGATTTGAGTGGAACATTGTACATAGTTATGATATTTGTAAAACCCAAAGGCTCTCGTATCCTGTATGAATCCCGTAATCAACATATTTCTCTTTTGAACTCAGAAGAAGTAGGTGCTCTATGTACTTGCAACACGTAATCTTAGTAATATATGCATACATCTTATTTTAAAAAAACACCTATTTGGAGAATTTTTAAATTTTGATTTTTTTGGATTTTCTTAGTCGAAGGAGTAGGGATATCTCAACAACCTTATTAAAAAAAATAATCAAACCTATTTGGAGAATTTTTTTAAAATTTGATTTTATTAGTCAAGTAGGAATATGTTATTAGCACGAAGCTCTAACTAACTGAACTAATAGGCCACATATTTGCAATGACGAATTGTATAAATTTAATAATAATTTATATTAAAATTATCAGGGATATATTATTCGTGTACTTGATTTGATGCGATGATAGTTGGCTATTTATGATGTGCTGGTAATGGCGGTTGGTGACGGTATTACTGGGTACTTTAGAATTAAAATTAGGAGTTGAAAGTGGTGAGAATAAAAATAAATAAATGAAAATTGAAAATGCTGGTGAGTTTTAATCTTGTATTATTCCCTATTTACATAAAACATACTCTTCATGCTTTCTACAATATTTTTTGTTGGTTCAATCTAGAGAAAACTTTTTCCCTCAACATTTGGGAGTTTGATATGCAAAAGAAAAGTTTGGACAAGGATAACGAATTAGAGTTAGCGAAAGGTAGGGTTGGTGACCAAGCTCAACCCATTACACTTTTTATTTATTTAATTTTTTGCAAAACAAGCTAGGGTCAAAGTGACTCCACCATTTTATTAAGAAAACAAAAAGAACTAGTAAGGGGAGAACATACCTTATCCCCAAAATAAAAATGGGTAAAAAAAATCATTAGTCATCTCAAGCATCCAACTAAGTTAGCACTCAAGAGAGGCTCGTTCATTTGCCCATTACATATTTCGAGCTGACCTAGACCAACCTTCAGTCGAACTGATGAGGCTATTTTCTAAAGCTAAGCGATCACCTAAGATGTATTTTATTTACTATTTTGTCTCTTATATGTAAATATATCTATTTTACTTTTTACAAAAATTAAGGGATACTAGGTAAGGGTATGATTAGCTGTTGGTTTGCATGCAATGTGGATACTGGGTGACAAAAACACTTGTAAATTAGCCTTCAAGTATCATTTGGTTTTATCCTATGGGGAAGACAATGTAGCCTTTGGACATAATTTTAAGTATCATTTTCGGGATGTCTTTGGGCACGTAAGAAAAGGTAAGTTAAGGTTGGGCTTATCAAGGCCAATGTGAAATAGGATTTAAACTAGGCCAGCGAATTTTTATGAGAGATTTATATCAGGATTTGGATCATGCAAACTAAAACAATGGGGCTTGGCTTGGATAAGTCCACAGAATGTGGGCCCATGAACTTACTATTCCTTCCTCCCCGGCCCCACGGCAGTGCTGCTCCGCTGGCTGCGCAAATATGATAAATTAATTTGCAAATACACGTGCCTCCAACGATGTAAGCTGCGAGTCGAGCTGGCAATCACGACCAGCCCTCTCTCCCTGTTTAAGATAAAAAAACAAAAGAAAGAAAGAAGGGAAGCTGCTGTCAAATGAGACTCATCCATCGGGTTAAGCCATCAGGAAAAACAACCCAGACTCGTGTGTTGTTGGGATCGCTGTCCTTCCTTTCGGCTCGCTCGATCGATCGTTGCGTTGGCGTGGCCGGTTTCAAACGTACAAGATTAGATCAGCACTCTCTCTCTCTCTAATTTTTATTTCTTGCTTTCAAGGAAGAAACTCTTTCTCTCTCTCCTTCCCTTCGTTCTCTTTCACAGATTCTCTATTTACCGTAATTAGGTTTTCTCGTTAGAGGTTGAGAGATAGATAGGCAAAGACAGAGAGAGAACACAAATTTAGTAGAGTTGCAGAGAGAGAGGAATCTCCTCCGCTGTTGGTGTCGTCGGGAATCTGATGGCGAGATTTCCGATGGCGTCATCGTCGACGGTGATGGCGTACGGACTAAAAAACGCCGCTGATTGGTGGCAGGAGATGAACGAATCTCCCATGTGGCAGACTCGTATTTATCATACCCTCGCCGGACTCTATGGCTTCGTCGCAGTCGTCGCCTTGGTAACTATTTCTAATTCCAATCGATTTATTTGAATTCCCGTCAAGTTTTCCTTCATCCTTCATTTTGTTATTGCTATTGTCAGCTTGAGGAGGTTTGTACAAATGGATTTGAATTCCCTAACTAGGGTTTTTAAAATCAAATCAATTGGTTATGTTCTTATGGATTCAATGAATTCAATAGGTTCAACTTGTTCGAATAGAATTGAGAGTTCCTGAGTATGGTTGGACTACGCAAAAGGTCTTTCACTTCCTCAATTTTGTTGTCAATGCAGGTTCGTTGATGGTGAATGATTTTCTTAATTCTATTTACAAATATATGAATTGATTTATATGTTATAATCTGTTTCATTCCATTGTTTGTTCACAATATCACAGTTCGAGCATTAGTCTTTGTATTCCGCCAGAACGTGCAGTGGATAAAACCCAAGGTTTGGATTCTTGTTTCCTGAATTTTTGGATGAAAAAAAAAGAATACTTTTGATGTGCTGATAATTTGTCATGGAAAATTTGTCAGATTCTCCAACATGTCTTGCTTGACATGCCCAGTCTCGCATTTTTCACCACGTATGCGCTTTTGGTTCTGTTTTGGGCTGAGATATATTATCAGGTTGGAAATTTGAGTATCCAATTAGATCGCTGATTCATGATTGGCCGTTCCTTTATGCGCATATTTAATTATTTTGCCTCGTGATATTTGACAGGCACGTGCCGTATCTACTGATGGGCTAAGGCCGAGTTTCTACACAATCAATTCCATTATTTATGCCATTCAGGTAGTTTTAGTTATCTGCTTCATCTTCGTTTAATCAATGTAAGTCCAAGCAAAGGGAAATATTGCCGGTCATACAAACTTTATCTTGAAAATGGAAACATGATTCACAGAAATTCTAAAAGGTTATTGACTGCCATATGGCATTGTCGTGTTATAATCTCCTATGTTTTTCACTCTAGGTTGTCTTAATCGTAAATGGCTAATAGATGAATAAGGTGTTCTTTCCATAATTGTAAAGTAAAATAAAACTTAAGTAAACACTTATTTATCCGTTTTGTAAGTGCATAATTCAAAAGCAAGCAAGTAGTAAAGCTTTTGCCTAATAGGAATTCCATATAGATGGGGTCTGAGGTTTACCGAGGTGAGGAAAATATATGAACGTACAATATACGCTTTGACCCATCCAAATTCTAGTGACATTTAAAGTTAGGAAGAATTCCTCTCTATAACTCTAGATTTAATTTGTTTCCCAGTTAATTCGCTATTTCAATTTCTTTCCAAAATCTTGTCTCGTGAGACTTAAAGACTTTAACTTGGATGACATATCATGTGGCGAAAACTATTAGCTGGCACTATTGTGCAATAGCACGAGGTTAAGTGAAAGGGAGTGGTTTTTACCGTGGGGTACAACTCTTATCATAAGGTCAAGAGACCTTCGTGTGGCAAATTTACTCTCTTGCTCCTTTTTCGGTGTGTGTGTGGTGTGTGGGGGGGGAGGGTTTGTGGGTTGGGTTTGAGGTCTTGACATGAGACCGGTCCATTTGTTATTTCGTAATTGTTATATAATCAATAAGCATATTAGCATCTATATTTTATATGTGCAAACTTTAAAAAATGGCTTTGGCACAATAAGAAACATAGTCTAAAAAGTAGTAACCATGATCAAACGTGTCAAGCTGGGTCAACCCGACGTGTTGGGTTTGGGTTCAATGTCTTTGACACGATCACTAAATGGGTGGGGTTTGACAAATTGACACGAGATTTTACTTTTACATATGACATGATACGATTATGACATGGCACGACACATTGCCAACCCTAGTTGCACGCTCTTTGAAATGGTGTATGGCCTTGGCTACTTCAAAAAAAAGTGAAAAAGCTCACCTATTTCATCGCCCTTTTAGTTGACATCAGATATTCACCACTCTCCATGCCGAAGAAACTAGTTTCGATTTTATTTTATTTCCTTATATATTATTACCATTGTTATCGTGATTGTATATCCGAAACTTAAATTTAAGATACTGTGTAGCATAAAATACTTTGTTCAAGCATGAAGGGGCCATTGATATATGACCTGTGTAACATATGCAATAAAATCATTGCGCATCATAATTCATTCATGCCTAAAGATCTCTAAAAGAAGGGAAATGAAGATTAAAGAAGAGTGAAAGTAAAATTAAAAAAATAATGCTTTAAAATCTTGCCTCAACAATACGGTTTGATATTCATTGATGTAGCTTAGATACGAAATGTATCAAATTAAATATTGTGCTTATCATTAGACACAAATAACTATGATTGTTATTGTCATTGTTTTAAGTAAAAAAAAGAGAGGCTATGTGCCGTTTAAGCAAACTTTGGACAATTGTGGATTTGGTTCATTTACCCTCTGCGATAAGTTTTTTACTATATTATCACCTCCCCATTATTATTGTTTATGTAAAAAGCAAAGAGGCTATGCACTTTTTAGGGTTTACATCCTTTTGAAGGGTGCGTAAACTTTGGACTTGGTTTATTTAAACTCCGCAATTCGTTTTTTCGCTACATTTTGATCCACATCACCCCCACCCCACGCCCCCCCCCCCCCCCCCCCCCCCCACAAAAAAAAAAAAAAAAAAAAAAAAACCACACAAACATATACCTACCTTACAGTTGTGGATGCTTAGGGTTCAATTCATGTAACATTGACGAGGACAAGATATAGAGAAAGTCATTCTAAGTTGGTTTGAGATTTTATTGGCTACACTTTGAGCTATTGAAAGGAGAGTATATTGGGTTTTTTTTTTGAGATATCAAAAGGAAATCCAACCACCTAATTTTTTTTAGCAAAAACTGAATATTGCATCCTTTGGCACCCATTCTAGTTCGTTCGGAAAATGCTGCGATCCAGTATAAAGATTTGATCTGAATTCTAAGTTACGACTTGTTTACCTGCCATTCCTAGCTCCACTAAATCATGCCCTTCAGTGTCTACTGAATTCAATGTGGAGCCCTCTTTTCTTGTCAACATCATGAAGTTATGTGGACACGTTGAACAGTTATTCTGTTGTCAAGGACAACGATTTTTTGGTCTTGACAACGGTTTTTTGGTATTTAATGAAGGGCTGATGTTGACTAGGCTTCCAACAAGGATCAAGTACTATATTTCCTTGTTTGAGCTGGAATTCATTAATCCTATAGGGCTATCTTTCCACTAGTACCCCAGGGTGCTGTTTTTGTGAGGCTTGAATATAATTGTACCCCCTCCCAATTATTTACTACAGAATGTTGTCTTAGTAAGGGCTGTTGAATTATAACCTGGCGAGCTACGAATTTGATTATTGAACTATGACGTTCCTACTAGTGGTTCCTTCGGCATACAATACTCATGTGGAGCGCTATTTATGTGGATGTGAGCGCATGGTTAGGGAATCACATTGTGATTAATTTCATTTGTGTTGTCAAGTATAAAGGAATCATTTGGGTTAGATATCAAGTGATAATAAAAAAACGATGACTTTGATACCGGATTGATACTAACTGCATAGTGCCTTCCTCTTGCTAATTGTATCTATATTTTACGGGTTTGCCTTGAGTTGAGCTATCGAGAATACGTATGCTTATTTCAATGCTTAGAATGTTCCTCATCCTTTAAAATAGGTCTTGATGTGAGGGCGGTAATTTGATTTTCACCGCAATTTCAATCTCACAATTTTGTGTCCATGCATTTTGGATTGGTAAGTTCAAATTTGATTTGTTGATACGAGTGTATGAGCCAACTTCTGATAATAAATGCATCAATATATATCTATATTTTTGTTTACCTTTATTGAAGATAAGTATACCTAATTATCCCCGTGATAGAACAAGGCAAAGGCATTATTGCTACATTACTATTTTTATCGCAAGCCTTGAATTTCCAAGGCAAAATAGAGCTTTTAAATGGAGATTATTCTTTCTTTCACTCTTTCACTTTAGAATGTCAAGCATGAAAGGTAATATTTCATTTTTTAAAAGTCCTTTACACCACCTATTGGTCCGAAACTCGTTTTTAAGATAAAACAAGTGGCTTGTCAAAGAAGCCGAGAACAAGGAGTGCAATAAGTGGTAACCGCTATTGAGAGTTGCAGTTACTGATTTGAAGTTGTTCCAACAAGGATTTCATTGTGAAATCATTTAAACTTCCCACTTCCAAGTCCATCGATCCCACTAGGCACCTACTCCTTGTTTAGGGATTAATCACGATTAATTACTTGTGCCACCTATCTTCCAAGTCCAAGGCTCGAAAGGCACCATTTTTTCGTCAAAGTGCCTCGGCTTAGCCTTAGAGCAGTGCAAGGTCACACATTAGTCAAGGTAAGGGCTACGACACAAAAATATCCACTCTTTAAAAAAGGCTCCACCACGACAACTTCACGCCTCGCCAAGGCTTTGGTAGTGGGTCTTGGTGCCCGGCCTTGCCCACCAACTATGATTTTTCCTCCGCAAATCTAAGTAAAAATGGATTAAAAGTATGCTTATTGGAATTGTTACCTCACATACCATTATAAAATGATAATATAAAATATTCATGCCCATTTTGTACAAATGAAACAATAGCCACATGTTAATATGCAACACTATAAGAGTTTGGGGGTTTAGCCTTTTTAGGGTACATAATACAATATTTGGGGGTTTATTAGTTTTTTTTTTTTTTTAATTGTACTGTACAAGAGAATCCATGTACAAGAGAATCCAAATACAGCGGTGCAAATCCTTCTCTGCACTTATACCGGAGGCCTTCTCATGATTTGTTCTCACTCCAACATAAATTGATTCCCCTGTAAACACAATGAAAGGGTTATAAATACCATAGGAAGCATGATAAGACAAAACTTCCATTATCCCGGCTACTTATTTCTTTCCAAATCACCCTAATGAGGGTGTAAGCAATGAAAGGTAGAACCACACCATCCTTGTCTTTGGAAAGTGCTTAACACCTCCAAGGAGCACACTGCCTATGGTCCGAGGGATCACCACAAGGACAAAGTTAGTAACTACTCATACGAGCAATGCCACTATGCAAAAATAGGCGGTTCCTAGTTTCCATGTTGTGAGAGCACCTGGGATTCCACCTCCATCACCAGCCTAATCGAAGTGTCCATTGTAGATGCACGACTCCCCATACTAACTCCCAACCTCCCATATTCCTTTGGGAGGGATCCCAAACTTCCATAAATAATAGTAGGGAAATAAAAATGTTTTTGGAGGGGTTTTATTAGCTTCCATTGAGCTCATTAGTGTTATTCATAAAATTAGAGAAAAATAAAATAAACCCCATACAATCCCAACACAAACAAGTAACTCGTCAAGTCAAAGAGAGGTTGACTTGGTCGCCTCTTGGACAAAGTTACTTGGATTGAGCTATCTTAATTGTCTATTGAAAAAGCAAGGTTTACCCAGTGAGTACTTGATGAGTAACTCAGTCCATATCCTCATTAAAGCGAAAATCATTTGACATTTACCAGATCTATCTTTGAGAAGTCCCAATGATTCCAAGTATTCGTCATTGAATCATATTCCAAGGCACTAAGCAAAGTCAATCGTAGTTAGGGATTTGTTAAGAAAAGGATACCTTCTTAGTTTGGTTATCTTGGAGCAATTTGTTAGAACCTAAGTTATTTAGAAAAAAAAATTTCCTGGAGTTTTCCGCCACTATGACTTATTTCAATCCAAATTTTCTTTCATTCCCAGGCAGTTAGGTATCCAGTATCTTTTTGTATTTTTCTCTCGTTTATGTCAATCATCATCATCATCAAAGTCCATTCCCGATACTTTCGGGGTCTGCGACACTGATTTTAGTTCTCCAAGCAATGCGGTTTTCCTACATATCCTCGCCTAATCCAATCTCAAGGATGTCTTCCTTCACCGCCTTCATCCAAGTTTTCAACGGTCATCCCCTTCATTAACTTACACAAAGTCTCATTTCTGCTAATGGAGAAGAAAAAAAGCCAAAGCCACATTTCTAATGACTGAGAGAGTGTTTTTCAAAATTTAAATTTGTAAGAGCACTTTGTAGTATAGTTTACATCGTGTAGCCATAAACTATTCGTTTTTATGTTGTCTCGTGGATCATCTTTCTCTGGCTTTTATCTTTTATTTTAATGGACCAAGTTTCCTCTGTCTCCTTTTCCATCTTTTTTTTGTGTGTGTGTTTTCCTCCTTTGGTCGAGAGAGAAAGAGAGATAGGGGTCCGAATTTTTACAACCAAGGGACGTGGTAGGGATGATACACTCCGGGCCTCAACAAGATATTAGGAATCCACAAGTCAAGAACTTAAAAAGAATTCCAATTACAATAGCTCCTATAGAGCTGTTATACTTTTACCTTTATGGTCAAAACATAGGAACAGGTGACCTAATGACCTTTTTGTTACAGAGAATCATAAGGAGAGCAGTGGTTTATTTGAAGACAAGGCGCAAAACAAGACACAAATGAGGTTGTTAGTAATATTCAGATAGTGGTTTTTATAGTAATATAAACAACTGGAGTAGAATTAGTGGATGGAACTCTTACACCTCAACTCTATCAGTATCAACAACAACAATTTAATGGAAGTGGTGGTGCCAATAGTAGGATACACCAAAATTTCCCACATAGCAGAACTAGATGTGCCTAGTGGGAGTTTCATTCTAATAATAGATGCTCCCAACGTTCTAACCATCTTCACATCTTTGGTAGGGATAGTTGTGTGTGATTGTTAGGGTTTCAGGGTCATTGATTTCGTTTTTTGCTCACTGTTCTTTAGCATTGTTTTTATTGTACTTGTTGTTTTTATAGTTTTACTTGTGTATCTCTATTTCTTGATTGTAGTGTTACTAGTTACTACTGAAGAAACCCCTGCATTGGCTAGGGTTTACATGAGCAAGCATCAGGTTCCTCTTCCATGTTATGCCATGTTGCTTGCATGAGTCACACATTGTATCAATTTTAATCTTGGTATGAAATGGCGCAGTTGAGCCTTAGGTTCTGGTTGAATTCGTATATTAATGTGAACCATAGTCTGTAATAATAGGTCATGTATGTGTGACTGATTGTTAACCTAATCCAATAAAATTGACACAAAAACCAAATACATAAACTCTTTCCAAATTTATAGATGAAAAATTTTCATTCAAGTGACTAATCGTGCGGTTATGATATGATCTTAACAATAAACTTTAATGTTTATGTTTGTATGACTAACGGAAATCTTGTTTGTACAAATGAGGTGCAACAATTAAGTCACCAGTCACCACTTGCAATTTAAAAGCTACTCCTAGTCTATAACCCTTCATACTTCCTCCTCAAGTATCCCTTCCTTGAAAGTCTAATTTATGTATGTTCTGTAAAGGAAAGGACACCATCACACATTCACGCACATAAACTTCAACCAACAAATAACGGGGCCACGCTGTTCTAGCTTTGCCTGCTGATGGGGTAGAGCTTTAGTTAGAGTTGTGAAGCAACCTAGCAGTGCTAGTACTACCATTAGTAACCAGTGCAAACACTTTGATAGTCAGCATTACACCTGATTTAATATGTGTTAAATTTTAATTATTTATATTTGGCTGTTATTCTATAACATACTATCTTTTACCACATGGATTCTTGTTTATTGGTTTGATATGTTCTCTGAAAAACTTGCAGATAGTTGTGTGGTTGGTGTTATGGTGGAAGCCCATCCCACTTCTTCTTGTCCTATCCAAAATTTTTTTTGCAGGTCAGTAGAAATACTCCAGGATAGAAGATGCTCTAGTATTTTATTTACCTGTAGGACATTCACCTTAGAAAACATCTTGAATTATTACTGACATGTATATTTGGCAGGTGTATCGTTGTTTGCAGCACTTGGCTTTCTTCTCTATGGAGGAAGGTAAAGTTTCACTTTCATTAGCCAGCTTAGGTTTACTAGTGGAGCTTCATTATGTCAGGCACCCAGCATAAACGACACACAGATCATCAAGGCAAACAAAAGATGAATAAAGAAATATGAAAACCAACTATTATATTGCTACGCTAATTAATATTAATCGGGCTTGTGATTTTCTCATTTGCAGCCATTAATATAGTGTAATAGTCTATTGTGAAAAATAAAAATGAAAAAGAAACAAAGAAATTATTGCATCTTACTGCACCAGTCAGTCCGTCTATTCCATATTTCTAACAGATCCAACCAGTTTCTGTGCCTTGGTTGCGTACTGGCTGAAAAACTAAACATTATAAAGTATCTGCTTATAGAGAAACTGATTAACAGTGGTGTACGTGCATGTGCATGTGCATGTGCATGATAAAGTTGGCATAGAGAGCTTACATGTCCTGTACCAAGTTGATGTTCTTTTCCTGTTTTGGTTGCTGGTTGGTGACAGACTCTTCCTAATGTTACAACGCTTTCCTGTGGAATCGAAAGGGAGGCGCAAGAAATTACAGGAGGTATTAATTTTGAATCTTGTAGTTTTAGCTGTAGTCTTCATTCTTCCAGTTTTGTAATGGTTGTTTGGTTTGTCTTGTATAGGTTGGCTACGTGACAACCATATGTTTCTCGTGTTTCCTGATAAGATGCATTATGGTAAGTCCTGGGCAACTACTTGGTGGAAGTTATCTGTTTTTTTTGGTAGGTAATTATATGCATTATGCCTGTTTGAATGAAATACATTAGTGGTGTGGTTGTAGAAGATGCATTTGTTCTTATGCTGTTTTTATGACTTCCGGCTGATATTGTAATTGTGTATTGTTTTCACATTCAATTTTTGAACTATACAATTGGCCAATATTTTAACACACAAAAGCATCTTTGGTAGTTGGTGGCATGCCAATCTGATTTATATTCACCATTACTGTTGTTTCGGTTACCACTGCGCTTTAGTTATCCGTGTTTTGATTCTTTCGCAGATGTGCTTCAATGCATTTGATAAAGCAGCTGACCTCGATGTTCTAGATCATCCAGTTCTGAACTTTCTGTATTATCTGGTATGTATTTTTCTTATGCTGGATGCCTATTTTGTTTCATCAGAAAATGGTAGATGTAGTCTCTGTAACATAGAATGGTTGAAATGGTGATTCTCACCCAAATGAGCAGATAGGAAAAGTTAGCCTTTCTTTTTAATTTGTTAGGTTACTAGGCTTTAGGAAGAAATTGATGAACTTTCTTCATGTTCTGTGAATGTAGAGTTTGTGATGTTTGTATTTGTTACCTTTCAGTTAGTGGAGATTCTGCCTTCTTGTCTGGTTCTTTTCATCTTGAGGAAATTACCTCCCAAGCGCGGTATTACACAGTACCACCCTATCCGCTGAATGAAACATTGAAGAGAAGACCTACTAAGCAATGGATTGTGCTTTTAAGCTCATCTACCCTCTTGACTGTGCATGGTAAATTAAGCAACTGCTGACTTGTGTAAGAGATCTGCAAAGCTTATTTCATGGGGTTTCAAAGAGGGTGTTTTGTGTGTCCTGCAAAGTGTTGTAGAGTTGTGAAGGATGAAAAAATACTCTTGGCAAAGATTGTGAAAAATATGATGTGGTCTGATCACTTTTACTGTAATGAGCTTCACACTTTTGGTTGGTTCATATAGAGATCTAATAGTAGATTGTTTATGTTGTAACAGTAGAGACAAGAGGTTGCATCTCTTGAATCCAACTCTCTCTCTCTCTCCCTTTCCCCACCTCCCCTCTGACAAATTCAAGTTCCTTTTATATTTGTTTATGTTACTTCAAGAGTTGTGATCTCTTCTGAATTTTTTTCATTTTCAAAATCTTTCACCAAGGACCCCAACGAGATTTGTGTTAAGAGACAACTACCGTAAAGAAGGAAACAAAAGGCACAATAAGAAATAGAAGAGTAGCAGGATGCTGTTATCATACCTGTTGAGTTGTGTTGGAAGGATTGGGAAAGCTGAACCAGAGAAGACCTTGCTCACCTTGAAATGAGATAAGAGTAGAGGAAAGGTGGCCTTTTTTGGTTTGCTGGCTTTGTTAAAGATGATAGGTAGTTGTATGGGAATTGGTTGTTTGTTACTTGCCATCCCTGCCTAATGGTCTTCTCTTGCTATTTTGATGTTGAATGTTTGGTATCTCCTAGCCTTGGTTGATCATTTCTTCTGCATGGTATAGCTGTATCCTCTGAAGCAGTTAGCTCACATGTAAGGAGTGATTTACATTTTTCTTTGTCATACCTAACAAGTCTTCCGGTTCTTTAGTTAGTCCTAGCCAAGCCAGACAGCTGTTTTGTGATACCACCACCTTAAAATTTTTAGCAATTTTGGATTCACCGATTGACTCCACTTCACCTTTTTTTTTTTGCTTTCTTTTTCTGGATTTGGATTAGAGAGGGGGACTCACCCCCGCTTTTTAGCCCCCACTATTCCACATTCGATCTCCTCCTCTATTACATGTTATATAGCTACCAGGTGGTTTTTATACTTTCCGACTTGAAATTTTCTTTTACTTACGATCAACACCTCTGATGTAAGTGATGTAGTCATTTTCAGCTCCCTGCTTTAACCTTGATCTGCAAACCTACATAAGGAACACACGTGAGCTACGGGCCATTGTGGTGGCCGATGACACTCCGATGCTAAAGTCAGACAGGGATTCGAGGAAGGTGTAATGTTGTAAACAAAGAATTTGTAGCGTACCTTAGCTTACCAACCTCATGTCTTATTTATAGTGCAGAAGTCCTGGTTCAACCATGCCTTCGATGACATAGTTTAGGGAAGAAGTTCTTCGTGGGGATATTTATCTAATTAGGAGTCGTGCTGTGCAAGGAAGTTTCCCTTTTGCCATGTGCTTCTAGATAGGTGGGAGATAGTTCCCGTTCCGAGAATAGTTTATAGGTACAAGTTCCCATATGTGATACGTACTCTGGAATATGCTTCCTAATTGGAAGCAAAAATCCACTGTAATTGCCTGTCTAGAGCTAATCCTCGACATACTTGCCTTAATAGGGTTTACGAATATTGAGGATCGCTGCGAGACACGTGGCCCTAGCAGGCTGTAAGAATTTAGGTTCGTTTAGCCGATTGCATTGGGCGGGCTTAGAACCGCTTGGGCTGGATCAGTGTCGGGCTGACGCTAGGGCCTATCTTTCCTCAAGATCATCTTTACACATGTATGGCGCAGAGTTGGGACTGTTTTGGCATATCATCAGCTACTCCCCCCGAGTGAGTGGGGCGTTTAGTCGGTTCACTGACTCTTTAAAAAGCAACTACACCGTCGTGATGATTGAACCCTAATCCCCCCCTCTGCCTATTGAAGTGTTCACTTCAACCCCATTGCATTGGAACCACTTCCCACCTTCCCTCAGCTAATTTATATTGTTCTTTTCTTTTTTATTTCAATAAAGGTTTGGGGGGTCCTTACAACCCCACTCACTTTTCTAAAAAAGAAAAGGATTAACTAATTAGTGATTATGGTATCAAACTTTTCATTATAAAGTATTTATAATTACTATTATTTTAATGTTGTATCCTACCTGTACCCGTATCCTCAAATTTGTAAATTTTTGTACTTTGTACTTGTTTTGTACTCATATCAATACCCATATCCGTGCAACCCAGCTTGAACTCAAGACCTTCCATAAGATTGTTTAAATGAAAATTGTTTTTGACTATTCTAGCTATAGATACTTGGTGAAAAATGAATCCAAAGTTATTGATTCCAATTAAAGTTCATCCTTAGTAAAAACTATATAAATAAAAAATAAATTTGGGGGACCCCTTCAACCCGGGGGCCATGTACGGTTGCATTCCTTGCACCTAACCAAAGCTGGGTCTGGTTGTAGTGATGAAGTGTTGGTAGCCCAAAGTTGAACTACATACGAGGTACGTCTGTCTCGCAGAGTTTTTGAGGTGTTGGACAATGCCATGAGTATGGGGTTTAGATTGGCGCTTGATGTTACATCAAATAAGCCTCTAATCACGACCGTACATGTGGCAAAGATCATCCATAACGAGCAATAGGCACTTCAATCTCAACACAAATAATAGGCTCGACCCAAAAAGCTCGAAAAGGCGGGTCTAGTCATTAAAGTCCAAAATGGTCCTTGATAATAGATCGTAATCAAAGGCCTGAATCCAGGCCCAACGAATCTCTTCCCTTAGAGAAGAGAGACGTTACATAGGGGACAAGTCATGGTGGGAATCACTCCCCCAAGGATGTACTTCAATGAAGGAGGAGACCGCTGTAAAGAAAGTTTCCACTCATCACGCCTTACATGCTTAAGTCACGTAGAGAATTAATGAAGAACATTATATAAGGCAAAGGGAACATTCAACAAAAGGTATGCAAACACAACTAAACTATACTCTGTCCAAATTTAATCTTCTCCCACAGATTGACTGACTTAAGCATCGGAGTGCCTTCAACCACTAAATAGGTGGTCTTTGGCAGTCTAACAATGTTTTACATGTCAGATCTTTAGGAGGACGAATTTGGGCCACCATTCCGTGTGGTGTTACTGCATTACCTGGTATAATTGGTTCTCCTGGTGTTGGATTAGATATATGCCTGCTTGATAACTTAATTTTACTAGTGGAAGGGTTGCCTTGATTGTTGCCAGATGAAAGTTTGTAGTATGTTCCATTTGCAATAAATCTTTCTGTTACTGATTCGTGCTAAGGAAATTACCAACAAAAGATTTTCTTTAGAAGATGAAAATATCACTTTGAAAAAGAAAAAAAAACAAAAAAGCACACAAGTATAAATAAAAAGAGATTTCATTTTTTTATTCGGTTACATTCGGGGAAGAAGATACAATAGTTGGAGAGGAAATAGTCAAAGTAATCAAAGCAGGGACAGTCGGAGAAGGTTGAGCATTGACTTCAGATGTGTGATCAACGGGAGGAGATGGAGTCTTGTTTTTAAAAGGAGTCGGAGCCTTTTCTTCAGTAGATGGTGGTGGTGCTTTATCTCTACTGATAGGATCAGTCAAAGGAGACAAGGTCTCAACGACAATAGCAAGATCAGAGGTAGGGGAAGATGATTGACCTTCGTCAACCGGATCACTTGGCGGATCCAGAACATATTCCTCATCGTCACCATCCTCAAAGACTTGATAAGCCAAGGCATGATATTTTGACATATTGAGATCTTCTTCCTATTCAATAAAGTCAAGGATGTCAATCCTGCCATCGATGACATCTCTCCATTCCGCTGCTTCTGCAGCCCTCTGCTTATTCGTAACCGCTAAAAGCTCATTCTTGGTTGACACAAGTTTTCCTTCAACTGTGGAAAGCCTCGCAGACGATTCCACTTTAACGAAAACGAGCTCAGCGGTCAGTTGCACTACTCGTTCCTAAGCGGTCTTACGACAAGCATAATGCTCATCAACAGTACAATTTGCTTCGTCATGACCAACCTTCTCACTAGATAACTCCTTCTCAACAGCATCCAACCGATCCCGCAGCCTGTTCATCTCCTTCTCCGAGGTATCAAGTATAGCAGCAAATTTGTTTCGAACAGACTTTGCTTCCTTCCACGAAGCTTGAGCAACATCAACTACCTTTTCATACTCCGCATGTTCTGCCTTCAACTCATCATATTGA
Source organism: Berberis vulgaris (assembly GCA_963556465.1). NCBI lineage: Eukaryota > Viridiplantae > Streptophyta > Magnoliopsida > Ranunculales > Berberidaceae > Berberis > Berberis vulgaris. The sequence goes on along the minus strand of OY747134.1, from coordinate 23,075,977 downwards.
CTTAGAACATGAGAAAGTAGCAACGCCTACCCCGCCATCTTCCTCTCCACAACTGCCACATGATCATGTGCGACCTTGTAATCTAACCCCATCATCCCAGCATAAGTTAGGTTATTCATCCCCTCCATGATCTTTTTAAGACCTTGGTCGAGGTGATCACTAGGCCGAAGCACTGGCACATGAACCACATAACCATATGTTTATGCGACGAGACATTCAAATTACATGCACTATCTTAAATGTTTATCTCAGAGAACCAACTGAACTTCTCCGAGTTATTACGGATCTCTCCAGGGATAGGCTCCTTCCAACCAATTCGTGGATGAAGGATAGTGGGATCCGGAAGAATTGAAGCCCTGCCTTTGGTAACCGGATTGATAGTCGGAACGGTGGTGATGACGGAAGTGCCACTCTTACCATTCTTTTTCAGGACAACAGTGGTAGGCATAGGACGAGCATGAGAAGAAGCATGCAACTCCGCTAGATCAATAGCATGAGCTGGAAAAGGAGGAGGAGACTTGGAACTCTGACCACGATCAACTTCAACATTATCAAAAATATGATTGTAGTCAAAGTTAGCTATAGTTGTCGTACTATTTGGATCACAAGACAGCTCCATGGAAGTTGCATCATCCTATTATTGATGACAAGAGGATCGTCATCCGAGAACTTGGCAAGATAGGGTACGTCGTGAGTAGAGCTGAGGGATTCTCTCATACTCACTTAACAGACGAGAAATTTCCATTTTACTTCTCTCCACAACCCGATTCATTTCTTCAGTCTCTTGAGCAGCAAGACGAGCCTCGTCTTCATCATCTTTTCCAGCTAAACTTGGACGATAAGCAGCCCTAGTAGCCCCTTGAGCAGAACCAGCAAGTCTCTTTCGCTTTGGAACGCGTCCAGGACTAATCACCAGCTTCTTCAATGGGCTGGCAGGCCTAGGGGCCTTCCTCTTCCTGGTCGTCAAACCAGCACCACCAACAGCAACAGGAGCATCGAGACCTGTAACTTTCTCGACGGAGCTCACTTTTCCATCAATGTTAGCATCACCAATGCTAACAGGAGCAGTATGTTCTTCTGCCTCGTAAGAGATGACGACATTGCCAGTGCAAGCAATAACGACTTCAACATTTTGATGCTCAAGAAACGTAGCATGTTCCGCATCGCTCATAATGTACAAACCACTATGCTTGATGGCATCCAAAGCAAGAAAGTCATCCAAGGCAACACAAGGAAGCGTGAGAAACTGCTTACAGACTCCCTACTCCGTTGCCGTAAGATGCAGTTTAGCCCACTACCTGGGTTCCTGAAACTTCCACAAAATGGGCCGATTGCCAAACCTGAAATATCCAGAGTCCATGGAAGCATAAAACCAAGGCCTCACCCAAGACCTGTAATCGTCCTTAAGCTTCCCAAAAAAAAAAAACGAACAGAGAAAGAAGGCACGACTAATACACACCGTAAGCTTCACCACAGAGTGCAGTGTCTTCTCGGTCAAATGAATGCGGGAATGAAGGGCCCGCACCATGGTTGCAACCACTACACGCTAGCCATTGGGACCCATCTGGCAGGGGGGATGCTAATAAAATCCAAATAAGACCAAAAGATCTTTGAAACTGGAAATCGGAGACCAAACCTGAAAATGGCAGGATAAAGAGTAATGTAACCAAGCCTCGGACGAGCAAGACTCTCACCGACCCTGGGCAAAACAATCTCCAAATCAGATGAGAGAGCAAACAAATAATGAACATAGTCTAAAGTTCCATGATTCGTCTGCCTAGGTTCGAAGAATGCCTCACAGACAACAAGCTCCTCCTTACTCAGAACTCTGTTAGAAGCCATAAAAAGAAGTCGTGCAAGATAGAGAATGAAGAAAACGAGAAAAAAAATAAGCTGTGAAAATGGTGATAGTGTAAAAAAGGAAATACAAATCTTCTCCATCCTTTTGTAGGGTTGGGCGACAAAAAGGCAATTAATGGGAAGACGTTCGAGATATGATGGCTACACGAAATCCTAAAAATTGTGCCAAAATGAACAAGCTAATGAGACAACATAGTAGAAACCATATCGGTAGTTGTTAACGACATTTAATGTTGTGCAGAAGAACAACGATGAAGTCGAAAAGTCAATCGCCGTAAAGTTAGTGGTCACACAGGCATGCCCACTAACTAGGGGGAGTAGCTGATGATACATCAAATAAGCCTCTAATCACGACCGTACATATAACACCCCGTATTTTTAATACTTATTAAATTCTATAATATATTTTATGTGATTGTATTCATGAAGTTATGGGCATATGCATGAGATATTTGTTTGTTTATGTGATGTGTGCTTTGTTTCTTAAGGAGGGTTAGTAGAAAAGTTATTTTTGGAATGGTTTATTATTTGGGCTTTAGTGTTGGTTCATTCAGAAGGTAGTTTGTTTATTTAAGAATTAATTACCTACTTACCCTCCTCTACAGAATCTCGGGACGAGATTCTTTTGAGCTGTAGATATTATAATACCCGCCTAATTAACTAAATATGAAATTTTCTTATTTATTATTTGTGGCATATATTGTAATCTCATTTATTGGGGAAAAAGATTTTTGTTTGCCATGGCTAAATAGGATAAAGTGTGTGTGTGTATTTAGCCAAAAATTTGTAAACCCTAATGTTGATGGATCGTTACTCAATTGTATTTTGGCTTGGTTTTGGGTTTTTATTAAACTAATGATTAGGGTTTTATTTTGTGAAAGAGGGTGGGTGCATTCGAAAGTTCGGTGGGGATGAATAGTCACCCACCTTATAAAGAAAATAACCCTATTTCTTCCTTTTTTTTTTTTCTTTTCTCCTTCATTCTCCTTTTTTTCCCCTTCTTCACGAATTCTTCTCCTTGGCGGCGAGCTCGATCCCACAGCCCTTGAGTTTCTCCTTCCTCCTATATTTTCCTTTCTTCTTCCTCTATCTCCCCTCTCCTTCCTGTTTTGTTTCTTCACCAAAAAAATAGACACACAAGAGAGAGAGAGAGAGTTCGTACTGTGGTTTCTTCTTATCTCCTAATAAATCAATCAATTTGGTCGATAAAACCTAGCGGAATTTGATGTAATCGGAGCGGAGAAGGAGCGAATCGACCACTCGAGAATGATCGAGTCAGCGATTGTGGTTCTAGAGATCGGCGAATGGGCGATTTCATCATGTGCAGTGACGAGGAAGAGGAGGAGGAGGATTATTACTACTCTGGTCGAGATTTTCTCGGAGGAATTGAGAACGAAGACGACGACGTTACCTTGACCTCCTCTTCCAGTGATCCGTCTTGTAAGGAAGATGATTCCTGCGGCCCTGCCAAAGTTTTTTTGCTGATGTGTGGGACAACTTGGACTCTGATGGCTGCCAACATGGATTTGGATGGGCCGAAGAGGACCATGAGGAGTCCCTTTGCTTGGATTAAGGAGGTTGTCACAGCTTTCAAGTCTGATTTGATTTCCATGTCTGGGGTCGACTTTGCTGTTTACTTAATCTTCTTAGGCACTGGTGAGTGAATCTGAATCCCCATTTTGAGAAATGTTTTATTTTCTGTATGTACCTTGAGTGCTTGTAAGAATTTCTCTGAGGAAAATGAAATGATGCTGTTGACTAAATTTTTATTGTAGCGTGGTCTAATAAAATGAACAATGCTATGTATCTTTACCTGGATTAGCAAGCCATGGGTCAGATGATCATAACCATTCTTCCAATCATCAATTATTTACACTTGACAGGATTTTATCGAACTTATTTGGAAATACATTAGGTTGGGCTTTTAGTATCATTAACTGGACTAGCAAGCACTTCCTGTGCTTGATTACCATTTTTTTGGTTGTTTTTAATTTCTGAGACAAGATAGTTGGACTTGCATAGTATCCATTTCAAATGGTTACTAATGCAGCTGCGATAAATAAAGGCAAGGCAGTGCTTTTGGGTCACAAACATGTATTGTAGAATTTCAACAACTATAGCTCAGGTGGAATTAAATTAGTTACTAGGAGAATCATCCATGAGTTCAAGGTAAGCCAAATTGTATTGAAGGCATGACCATCTAATATTATAATCAGTTTGGACAGAGGTGACATTGTATTCGAAATGGAGGTGGGATACACACATGATTGAAACTTCAAAACAACTAGAATTGTGTAACATATTTCAAAGGAAGAACTGACTCCAATGTGATATATATATAGGTTTTTTATCAGTTTGCTATGTTTTAAGCCCAACCTGTCTGAGTGTGTTGATACAACAATTGGTCCAATTCATTAAGTGGTTTCTTTGTTGTTACTCATATAATATTAGTAAGTAATAGGGTTGGTCATAATATTTAGTACATACCGTATGTACCTGGTTGGAATATTCCTTTTAATGATTATTTCTGTTTCATTTGTTAGTTTATATGTCAATGCATCTTTGTATGTTAGCAGATTTACGAGCACTTGTTATAGTCACTAGGTCATGGAATGACATCGATATGATATTTCACTAGTGCACTTGTATACTTGTAGCTGTTAAGTATTTTCTAGGACTAATTTTGTAATGACCCTTTTTATCCTTTATCTTGAATGGGTTTTGATTCCCACGTTGTCATAGAAAATTGGTTTATGAAAGTGTTATGTTTTTCCCAAAAGAATGGTGGATACTGTGGTTGATTTATTTATGGTTGACAAAGTGTCACCCTAAAAGAGTTTTGAGTTTAAGTTGATTTTTTTTTTTGCTCTTTTCCACAACTCCGAGAAAAAAAAATGTGAAAAAAAAGAAATAAATTTTTGTATACAGACTTGCTTGTATACATGTGATATAAATTTTGTGTATGCAGACTTGCTTGCATATCGGTGCACCGTTCCATGTGAGTTCGGTTGTGCGTGTAGATTTAGGAAACGCTTGCCATAGATTGAACTTCGGGTGAGATGACATGTTCCTCGAGGTGGCACCCCACTTGGAACATGTACGCTCCGAGTGGTTTCGAAGGCAAGGGAGGCACACTTGGGTGAGGTGTGTTCGACACAAGGAGGATGGTGCGATTGTGGAAAAGAAGCGAGATTTCCTTTTTGGTGTATTTGCATGATTACCTTAAAGGAAGAAACTAAATGCTCATTCGACCGTTGAATGAGAACTACATGTCTTCCTAAAGGTGGAAAATGTGTTTTGTTAATATTTCAATAATAGTCTAATATGACTATGAATTGTATCATTGTTTGAAAATAAATCACATTTGTGAGGACTGATAACTTAGAAATATTATCCGGTTGCTTCTTACATTTTTATGGCGGATGACAAGTCTACTCATATTTCTGCAGATCAGAGTTGTCATAGTCAATTTCTATAGTTAGGATGATAACACCTTTGCCTCATTGAGGAACTACCTGATGTGTGGTTGTTTATTGTTTTTTTGTTTATTTTGATGTTGTCATGTGCGGATTTATTGATTTTGGGATGAAGATTTCTCACACCAGCTTTATTGCTGACCCAAGTGAGCTTTTGCTTCTTGGGTACATTCCTTTGGGAATGTAGCCGATTAGCCTTTCAGGTTTAGAGATTTTTGAGCAGCGTTACTGGAGTTCCGTTAGTGGAGCTAGCAATGTTAGAGTCTTTCCGGGTTAGAGTTTTATTTGTTTAAGTAATTAAATCATGTTTAGTTGTTGCTGCTATTTGTTTATGTTGTTATTGAATTTTCACGTTCCGAGTTTTGGGGAAACGGATAATCCTATGTGGATTTTAGGATTTCCGTTTTCTTCGAAAATTGGGGCGTGACAGTACACGTGAAAAAAATCATCCATCACGAGGAACATGCACTTCAATCTCAGCACAAATAATAGGCCCGACCCAAGAAGCCTGAAAAGGCGGATCCAATCATTAGAGCCTAAAAGGGTCTTTGATAATAGATCGTAATCAAAGGCCCCCATCATATCTATTCCTTAGAAAAGATAGACGTTACATATGAGACAAGTCGTGGTGGGAATCACTCCCCCAATGACGTACTTCAATGAAGGAGGAGACCATTGTAAAGAACGTCTCTCCTCATCATGCCTTACATGCTCAAGTCACGCAGAGAATAATGACGGAAATTATATAAGGTAAATGGAACATTCGACAAAAGGTATGTGAACACAACTAAACTATATTCTGTCCAAATTTAATCTTCTCTCACAGATTATCGGAGTGCCTTCAGCCACCAAACAAGTGATCTTTGGCAGTCTAACACTATTTTGCAGATCAAATCTCTAGGAGGACGGATTTGAACACAGCAGCGCCTATAAAGACGATGATGCAATAGATCTGATTACCTTCATTGCAAAAATTTTCTTGAAAGCTCGTTATAAAAAACAAGACGAAGAAATGGAAGATGGATGGCTCAAGCACTACATTTGCGTTCCCTCTGAAAGCCAAAACCTGAAAAATTTAAGCAGTGTTGATTTCAATGTTGATTTGGAGAGTACGAGGAGTGAAGGAGGAGAACCTTGTCATGCGTTCAACTTGAAAACGACGAGTTTTGACTATGGAGTAGACATTGAACATGGGTGCCCACCGCCAAAACATCAACTAAAGAGTTCAATGTTGCTGATTATGGTGATGTTGCTGCTGGTCGAAATCTCTAACTCGCGGCAAAGTTTGACCGCGGTGTTGGAATTCAGGAGAAGGAGACTGTTTAGATTGTTGTTTTCCAGGAGGAGATTGCTCACCTGATGAAACAAGGTAGAGGAATCTGAAGGGACTAGACATGATGAGTGTGAGCTCAAGTACGCTGAACTACTTAACCAATCAGAGTTGGCTGACGATGCTCCAGATATGAGTATCTGCTTGCCAACTGTAGGAATACAATCTGCATAACCAGAGTTGTAGAATGATTCAAAGTCGGTCAATAAAAACAGGATCACAGAAACAAGAGAAGACATGAAAATTTGAACTTGATTTCAAGTGGCCAGTTCGAAGTCAATTTATAGCATATGCGCATGTGGTGTTTTTAACAATGTCCATACCATGCATGATTTCGGTTCATAAAGACATAATGTACCCCTTGGGACACACCACTATGCAACAAATACACAGTACATGCACTGATCTAATGCCCCCTCTTACTTTTGAATTAAATTTGGGTTGTTTGCAATTTGCCCACCCCGCGATACTGACGATGCCATTCCGTCCCACCCCTTCATCTCTCCCTCCGTTCTTTACGACGTTGACAACCCCGTCTCACCATTTTTTTTCTTTTCTGCTCCCTTTATTTGTTTACTGCGAGATCAACAACCGCCACGTCTCCTCCTATCTTCCTCTCCCTCCCTCTCTGCTTGATTTATTTTCCTTTCCTACCATCGCCACCAACAACTCCAACCTCTCTTGTTTGCATTGAGGAAGATTAATATTTTTTAAAGTATTTTCTCGAGATGAATTCCTATATCGAGGTCTAGTTTTGTACTTTATTCATAAGATTTTTCTGGAGATATATGAAAAATTTGACCTATTAATTTTTCCTCAAACTACATGTTTGTATCTCGAGATTCATTTGTGGGTTATTGTTTGAAGGACAGTTTGATAATCTATGTGAGCTTTTTGACAGTTAACGCACGTTGACTGCTAGTCCTGGGGATGCTGCAATAGTGATTAATGTTGAGAATAACCTCTAATTAGCTATTTTTGATAGGTGACAAGTAACAAATAACTCAAATTTTTTTTTTGTAAACATATAATTTTACATTTGAAATTAAATTTTGCTTCATAACTTTATATATTAAATGAGCCCTTCTAGGGAGCGAGGGATGGGTGCCCATCCCCCTCAAGATAAGCGATGGCGTGCATCTCGAGGGAGATGCACCCATCTCTCGCTCCCTTTTCCTCGCTCCTTCCCTCACTCCCTAGAATTTTTGATATTAAATTGATTTGTTCTCCATATATTTATCTTATGTGCTCGTACAAACTAGTTGTTGGATCCATTTTCTTTTCCCATGAATTAGATGAAGTTTTATTTAACAATTAATGTTATTTACGTATTATTCAAAATTTTAAAAAATACTAAAATAATTAATTGTTATATTTTCGTTAATTAACTATGATTCATCTCTCCCGCCCCCTTCAATAAAAATCATCACTTCGTCATTGATATAGTATATAGACTTAGCCAAAAATACTTATCACAATAAATATGGGATAAAGTATTTTATGCTAAAAAAGATTCTCACGGAAATAGTCTATTACGATTTGCTAATTTAAAAGACCTTGGAAAACCAAATTTTCCAACACCTCCTTGCGGGTTGAATACAGGATGTTTGAGATTGATCTCATCAGTTTCTATTTGGCCTCCAAGTATGCTAAGGCTTTGTTCAGGGCGAGATGGAAAAAGAGAAAGCAGTAGATGATGAGATGGAATACAAATCAGGCGGTCATGTGGATGACATAACAGATAAGCTTAAGGATATTGATCTTGAAGGTCATGGTTACATTGATGACAACACACGCTACGAGCTCGACTGTAATTTTACCGAAGAAGATTACAAGTATCTAGAACGTTTGAGAAATGAACAAAGGAACGTTTGAAGGCGAGGGTGTCTGAATGTTTAACACCAATAAGGGGGGCTTCTTTCGTTTCCTCTTTCTTTCTTTCTGTCGCACAAAGTTACAAATCTTGTGGGATTCATTATTTTCTAAACATTTTAAACTCTTATCTTGTTGAATGTATGTCCCCTTTTATATCTTATATGTTGAATTTTGATGGTTTGAGACTGATGATCTTCTATTAGTAACAACTGGCAATTGGCAAGCTATGCGTTATATATATATATTAGTATAATACTAGTGCTGTTGGCACTCCCGCAAAGTACATCCTACATTTACGGTTATGTCGAATACTTGCAATTAAAATTTTTATTTCATTTTTTAAAAACACTTGCTTAATTGTATATTACAACGATTACAATGAATTAACTTTAAAAAAAAGGTTAATACTCATTAATGCAAACAATGTTAATAAAATTGATCAATGCAACCAATGTGATAAGGAAAATCTCCACCAATGCTAGCTTAACTAAAAATGAAAAAGGAAAAAATTCAACATTAAGAAATATCTCATGTTTGTCCCAAGTGAATTTTGGCTGCAACTGATGCCACATTTGGTTTAGTAAATCATCATATAACCACTAATTTTAGTACTAAAAAGGCTTTTGTAGTATGACAGGGGGCTTAACAGTTGAAGAAATAAAATGTCATTAGGGCAAACAGAATGCCACATTCGGGTTAGAAGAATATCAATATGCATTTTTTCCAATAGTTAAAAAATATTCAAAAATTTGACAAAACTTCACTTTTTCCATATTTAAAACCTGTCATAAGTATTTGTACCTCACATAATTTAGCATTCACAAAAAATTGCTCTAACAACACACCATATAACCATCATTTTCAATATTAAAAAAGGTTTTGTAGTAGAACATGGTGTTGAATAGTCGAAGAGACATGCACACAATATCATTATATCCTAAAAAAAATCATCTTTTGAATAAAGTCAAGATTATACATGATGCAGTCGTTTTCCACTCCCTACTTTTACCTAGTCATGGTGACCTGCACAAGTAACGCACATGAGCCACATACCACCATTGTTGTGGCCGATGACACTCCGATGCTAAAGTCAGACACAGATATGAGGAATGTGTAATGGTGTAAATAGGGAATTTGTAGCGTACCTTAGCTTACCAACCTCATGTCTTATTTATAGTGCAGGAGTCCTGGTTCTACCAGACCATCGAAGGCGTAGTTTAGGAAGGAGATCTTCGTGGAGATCCTTCGCTAATTAGGAGTCGTGTTGTTGGAGGGAACTTCCTTGTTAGTCCAGTGCTCCTAGATATACGAGAGATAGTTCCCAATCAAAGAGCAATCCGTAGAAGAATGTTTCCCTGTGTGGAATGTACTCTAGTATTTGCTTTCTAGTTGGAAGTGGAGAGCTGTTGTAGTTGCCTGTCCAAAGCTGATCCTTGAGATATTTTCCTTTGCAGGGCTTATGGGTATGGAGGATAGCTCTGAGACACGTGGGCTTAGCAAGCTATAAGAGTACGGGTCCGTTTGACGGACTGCATTGGGCGGGCTTAGAACTGCTTGGGCCGGATCATGACCTTTTTAGTGTATCATCAGCTACTCCCCTCGAGTTAGTGAGCCGTCTCATCGGTTCGCTAAGTCATTTCTTGAAAAGATATGCCGCTCATGATGATTGAGTCTGAATCGTTACTTGAACCGTGCGCTGCATTTATTGATCGTGTGTCGGTTCAGTGGAAAAGAGCCAGGAACCTAATCCCTATTTAGGTCATCCGTAGTGCGGAGTTTGACCCTTTTATTTTCTTTGCTTTTGAAGATATTACTATGTTCATGTTCTGATTAAAAAGATTGCTCGACTTCTTCATGGCTCAACAAAACCTTCTTGATGACGCAACCTTGGCAAGAGGCCTTGAGTTTTCGAAGATAGATTTCTTTCTGAACCCGACCTTGCTGAGATCTGTAGGAAGTTTGGGGTCCCTGAGGACCTGCCGTTGTCTATTTTGAGGGGCGACCGGACGCCAATGTCGCCACCGGCGGGGTTCATTTGCTTGCACCGAGGGATGCTTCAAATCGGAGTATGCTTTCCTGTTCTGGATGTGATTTGAAAATTCTTGGACTTCCTTGGGATTCCTCCGGCCCAGTTGGGGCCTAATGGATACAATATCATCATTCTCATTTTGATTAGGGAGAAGGAAGTTGGCGTTCGCGTGACTCCACGAGTGATCCAATTGCTGACTTCTTCTCGATTGAAGAATAACATCGTCTATAAGATGACGACTCCAGCTTCTTTCGCAAATCTGCCAGATGACTTCGAGTTTTGGCACAAGTATTGCTTCTTAGCCCCCGCAGATTCAAAGTACTTCCAGTTCAGGGGTTGACCGCTCGAGCAAGAGTTTAGACCACTCCGTAAGTACAACTTTTTCTTTTGGTTTCGTTGCGCTTGATTGCATGCTAATCGTTACTCGCGTTTCTTTGTAGGACGATTTACCATTACTCCTCTTACCCTAGAGGAGCAAAACACTATGGAGGCGTCCCGTGGCTTTTCAATGAGGAACGTGGTGGATGTTATATGCGTTACCAACTTCATTCGCAGTAGGCTGTGGGACAACTGGCAAGTGGCCCCCACTCTTTACCGAACATCACGAGTTAAGCTTGAAGATGGGGCCCCTTCTAGGAAAAGGAAGGTCGCTGCCAAAGCTCATGTTTTGTTCGATGCGAAGGAATCGTCTGAGACACTTGCCTCATTCGTGAGTTGGAAGAGGTCTCGCATCAGAACTGGGTTGTCTTCAATACAACCCGCTCTAGTGAGTGAAGAACATGAGTCTGATCGGCCCGTCAGGGTGGAGGCCAATGTATCTTGCTAGGAGAAAGACTACCTGCGATTTGCAGGGGTCGACAACATGTCGAATCTCAGTGTTGCATAGGCGAAAGCTTTGAGTAAGCGATTGATGAGGGTTGCAATGGCGGCCTCTGCTGGTGTCGATTCACGCGAGACTGTTCCGATAGAAGGTTCCCATGAAGATCCGCATGAGGTTCTAGAGCCTGATCGTCCCGTTAGTACGTTGTCTGATAGTGGTCATGGTGGCACAAGCCAAGTTTCTTGTTGTCTGCATTGTTCACTGTCTCATTCCAGGCCACAACTCGAGGTGTTGGAGGGTCCTTTGGATAACTCACTTCTTTCCCTTCCTTCGGATCCTGTTAAGCCGTCTCGCACTAAAAAGTCGATTGTTCGTGACAAGGGAAAAGTTGCGGAGGAAAGCTTGGGAACAATGGTGACTGCGAAGGGTGGTGCCGGTGTAATTCTTGATCCAGGGGAGCTTCATCCGGATGCGCGGATAAACTTGTTTGCACCAGACTTAATAAAGATGAGCACCTAGGTCTGGCATCGGGAGGTTGACATGGAATATGCTTCGAGGAAGCATATAAGTAGGCGTCATAGTTGGCTGATGGATTATGCTCCAAAACCCGAGGATGATATGCTAGAAGGGAGTATGGATAAGGGTTTAAAGTACCTTATGCTGGGTATGTCTCACTTGAGCCAGATAGCCGTTGTTGGAATGGAAGTCAAGGCGGTTCGTGAAAGGGTGTACACCATGAGCGTGTCTTCTCACTAATGCAAATGCTGTATTCTGACGCGTTTTATGAAATTGAGCGGCTAGGGAAGCAGGCTGAAGAGAAGGGGTTGGAGCAACCAGCCGTGGTTTCTGAGACTCAAAGGGTTCGTCTGGAAGACCTTGAGCGTGATCTAGCGGATGCGGTGTCTGCGAGGGACATATTAAAGAAGGAGTTAGATCAGACCCACCAAGACTTGGAGGTCGCGCAAGATGTAGCGGCTGAGGCGCATTCTGTACTGCGGTCTCTCGCTAAAGAGAATGCCCTGAAGGAGGCTGACTAGACTACTCAGAAGCAGCAATTAGAGTCCGATGTGGAGTTCAATGCTCGGGAGGCAAGGAAGGACGAGGACCAGCTCGAATTAGAGACGCACGAGCTCAGTGCTATGAGGAGTAGTTTGGTTACAGAGCAGTCTCAGGTTGATGCGTTGACTGGCAAGTTGGAGCTGTTGGAAAGTGAACTTGCTGATGCCAAGGCGCAAGAGGAAGAGCTCCTGTAGGAATAAGGCAAGTGCGAGTTCCACAGAGTCGTACATGACGGGTTGGAACTTCTAGCACTGATGAAGGAGGGGCATCTGGAATGGGATCTTGGCAGATATAAGAAGATGTCGTATGTAAACTTGTTCGTTGCCTTTGCCTCGTCGGACGAAGAGGGTGGTTCAGACCTCAATGCTCAGGCCGTGGCGCGTATGGACGCGACCCCTGCTCCTTCCTCCGTTAAGCTTGGCTCTTCTGTTTCTGTACATTCTCCTGATAAGGAGTAAACTTTGTATACTTGTATCCATTTTGCTCTGTCTGTTAATGAAAACAGTTTTATTTTGACTGCGTTTTGTACTTGTTTTGTATTCGTTTTCCCTATTGTGCATTTTCCGTTTCGCCTTGTTGTTTTACTTTGGCATAGGCTGGTTGTATCAATGGAAGTCGAATGGTCTGTTTGCTGGTGAGAGCTTGACAGTTTGCGTTGCGAATGATCCAGAGTCATGTTTGCATAGTCATGTCCGATAGTGGGCATGTCGCGGACAAATTAGTCTAGGTTTGCGTTACCTGAGCTATGTCTTGTCCTTAAGGTAAGCTGCGGTACGCGTTGGAGCGTTTGTACTGAGTTAGGCGTTGTAAGCTTGGGTTGACATTCTATGTAACATCTATTCGGGCTTTGGCTGGACGATCTATGTGTCAGGGTGAGTGGCATTTGCTGATAATAGAATGTCAGTCCATTTGACCGTGAAGACGCTGACCGAGCTGAGATTTATCTTTGCAACCGCTGTTTTGAAGAAGAACGGTTGTCGTGTGGTGAGCTGCTTGGGGCTCCCCCTTCCGAACCAACTATGTCCGAATAGACTGGACTACAGGTTCGGGTAATAAGGATTTGGCGACCATGCTAAAGAGCAGTGGTCCCATGGCGAGCCGTCGAAATCAGTCAAGGACTGATTAATTTGCCACCTTTCAAACAATCTATACCCATTCAGTGGGGCTACAATTTCGAGGCGAAGGGGTTTGGCGACCACGCTGAAAAGTAGTGGCCCTGTGGTAGGCTGTCAGAATCAGTTCAGGACCGACTAGGCTCCCACTTTCCAAATCATCTACACATGTGTGCATCAAGCTACAAATTTGGAGGTTTTCGGTGACCATGCTGAAGAGCAGTAGTCCCATGGCTAGCTGTTGGAATTAGTTCGAGACTGACTAGGCTCTCACCTTCTAAAATATCTACACCCGTGCAGTGGGGTCTACAAGTCCAGGGTTGGTAATTCGATGGCCAGGCTGAAAAGTAGTGGTCCCATGACGAGCTGTCAAAATCAGTTTGGGACTGACTAGGCTCCCGCCTTCCAAACCAACTATGCCCATGTAGTGTGGACTACAAATCTGGGCCTTGATCAAAAGCTTTCGTTGCCATTCGTCACCATCTAGGCTTACCTGATCGAGTTCGGCAATCATTGACCGTGAAGGGGGCAATGATCCCTGGTGAGTCGTTGTCACTAGGCATGATAGCGCTGATTAGACTCCCACTTTCTAAACCACTTAGATCCGCACTAGACGAACTAGGTGTCGGGATAAACCAGAAGCCATCGTCGTTAGCCTCAGCTGACTAAGCTTACCTGGTTGGAGAGAGGTTTCGCTTGCTAGAGGGTGTGCGAACCTATGTCCACCAGCATGGTGCACTGTGTGGACAAAATTACATTAAATCAGCTAGTCATCCGTAGGTATGATCCGTGTGTCAGAGTTGATCAGGATTTCTAGTGCTCGTGCTAGGCATGTGGCAGAATAATGTTTGAATAGTAGGCCAAGCCCATGGGCCCTCAGAGGAAGGGCTAGGGTTTCCTGCACGATTGGGCTACATGTATGGCGTAGATTGCGCGGTGGCACGTGTATGACGCAGGTTGCGAGACAATTGAGTATCGGTTACTCCCCTTCAATTGATGGGATTGCGTGCAACACCATTAATTGGACGAACATGGTCTCTGCAGTTTCCTTGGGAACCGTCATCTCCTCATTTCCCATACTGTATTGAATGTTGATATTTAATGCTGAAGCGTCTGTTTGGTGAACCATCATGTCTATATAATGGTGTTCCTCAATCGTTGTAGACACTATCTTCTGCATAGCATATCTTCTGCAATTTTATTGCTTGAAGAAAATACTTTGGATTTTTCAAAGGCTGAAGGGAAATCTCCATCACATGAGTCTTTGAATGTTCTGAAATTTGCACTGATCAGGCATGATGATAATCGTTGTTATGCGTGGTCATCTGTTTTGGGTGGGCACGTAGTTGATTTGCTGAGATCTTGTAATTTCTTCTCATATTGCAGAAAATAGTATGAATTTCCTCTCAAGGGAAGAGTCTGTCGTTGATGTGTTGGTGCCTGACTGCTACTCTATAACGTTTAATCTTAGAGATAATACCAAGGCCCAACTCCGGAGTGGTTGCCTCCACTACTTCTCGATTAACCCCGTTGTCTAGATTTGCGATGGAATTTTGGATCTCGAGACGGAGAGAAGTTGGACATGGTTTACTGGATTGGACCATTGACTTCTGGACGCCCTTCTCACCCTGCAGTTGGAAGGTGCATGTGATCGATGTCAGCCTGATACTTGTCCCATGTTCATCTGGTTGAGCGGATCGAGCATGTGAGTTGGCCGTAAATTTTTGCAGTACTCTTGGTTGCCAATATTTTACCACCTCAGACCATATTTGAGGGGTATGTCGTCGAGGCGTTGAAGTGAACGTGATGTTTCATCCTGCTCTTGCTCATGCCAATATGCTCAGAGAGGTTGCGGAGTGGAATCTTCTTTCGGTAACTTACGTAGTTCGATTGTCTAAGCGAGTTTTTACTCCATGTCATACTGGATTAAGATGCTTGTAGTATGTAGTCTTTTGTACCTGCCTCTGGGAGCCTGTTGTTACATCTTTCCAATAATCAACAGAGTTTGTCTTCGTAAATCTTTATTTATTTCTTAAATGATTGCAAATCACATAAGTCTTTAAGAACTAAAACTCTACATTGACCGTGGAAAGGAAAATAAACAACTAACATAAACTGACTCTTAACGGAGAGAAATTGATCGTGGCCCTGAAGTGAATTCAGATGGCCCTTTTGGATCACTGGTATTCTCAGCGGACTGTTGTGCTTCGCTGATGTCATAGAGGCTTTGAAGAGTAAACCTTGTGGGGGAGTTAATCTTCGTGCCGACGAAATGGCGGGGGTTGTACTCCTGCTTGCCTTGGTCTCTCCGTTTCGCCGAGCTGAAGAGTAGATTGATCCTGTATTGCTTGACTTTTTCTTTTCCCCGCAGCGAGTCATTGCTGCTGAGGTCTCGCATGAGTGGAGTAATGCATTTGCAGTCACTAGGCTTGGCTTTGGCTCAGACTACTTTGTGTGACCCGGTTGAACCTGAGAACATTCTATTTGTTTCAGTGCAGTGTAATGGCAACCTTGTGCCTGGTCTCCACGTATCGTTCCTTCGGAGTGGTTAGCGGTGTACTTAACACACTGGTGAAGAGTGGAGACTATTGCTTCCATTTACTTGAGCCATGGTCTTTCCAAGATAAGGTTGTAGGTAGACGGTGCGTCTACTACCATGAAGTCTAAAAACAAGACATTTCTCAGTTGTGGTTCTCCTGCTACTACTGCTAACCTTATTTTTCCGATCGGGAAGCATTTCTCTCCGCTGAATCCAATTAGCGGGTAGTTTTAAACGTTAGGTTCACATATTTGAGGTCCATACCGCGGAACACGTTGTAGAACATGATGTTGAGTGAGCTCCCTGTGTCCACCAGAGCTCTCTTTACCTCCCACCTTGAGATGAAGACCGAGATGACTTGGGTATCGTTGTGCAGCACTCAGACTCGTTCGAGGTCCTTTTCTGTAAAGGTCAAGGTGGGAATGGGGCTTTGAATCCTCGAGTAGCAGATGCGTCTGTCTTCTTTCGCGGGTTGTGTCTGTATCTTCAGTAGAGTCTGCTTGCGGGACCTGCGCGATTGGTCTTCATTCGGTCCGACTCCATGAAAGACATAGATTATGCTTGGAGTCTCCTTTTCTATTTCTTTTACTGACTCCCCCCGGTCCTTGGATCGTTCTGGTCGCTTTTCGGAGTTCAGAAAACTTTTTGCTTGCCCCTGCGGATCCAGTACTCAATCTCATACCTCAGACTCTTGCAGTCATTGGTATCATGGTCGCCCTCCTTGTGGTATGAGCAATATTTGTTGTTGTCACGCTTGGAGGGGTCTCCGCACTGTTTTGGGGGCCACTTCAGGTTTTCCCAATTTTATAAGGAGTTTGTACGTCAGACAAGCTAGAATTGAGGGGTGTCATGGCTCTGGATCGAACGTAGTTGGATGCTTTCTCTGGCCTAGACCGGCTAAAGTCTGATTTGTTGTCACTACGCTTCCTCTTGCTTCTTTCTTCATCCTCGCGTCTCTTTCCCTCCTTTTGTCATTCGAAGTAAAGGCTTATTCTCACCTTCATTTTCCCTCTTAATGGTCCTCAACCCTTCTAGGGTAATGTGCTTCTGGGCGCTCTTGAGGATCTCTGTCATGTCTAAAGGGGTTCCAAGGTGAAGTCTTCGTAGAGCTTTACCTTTTTTAGGCCTGCGGTGAAAGCTGTCATGGATGTGTCGTCGCTACAACCGTCAATGAGTGCCATCTCATTGTTGAAGCGCTTGACATACTCTCTGAGTGTCTCATTGGATCTCTGTTTTAGAGAGAGTATGTAATGTGGACCTTTCCGAAAATGCTGACTCCCGACAAAATGCGTCAGGAACTTCTTTGCCAACGTCTTGAAGGAGTCGATCGACCTTGGCGAGAGGTTGTGAAACCATGTTAGTGCTGACTTCTTCAAGCTA
Source organism: Berberis vulgaris (assembly GCA_963556465.1). NCBI lineage: Eukaryota > Viridiplantae > Streptophyta > Magnoliopsida > Ranunculales > Berberidaceae > Berberis > Berberis vulgaris. The sequence goes on along the minus strand of OY747134.1, from coordinate 23,058,497 downwards.
GTGGGAAAAGTCCTACACATCACCGACTCAGATCCTTCTTTGAGGGCCAATACATGCTGGTAATGGCGCACATGGTCGAATGGGTCAATGGTTCCATCGTAGAAGTCGAGCTTCGAAGGAGTGAACTTCTTCGGAATGGCCTCATTCATAATACGATCCACGAATGGTGGGACAGAAAGATAGTACATCACGTCTGGGTTGTATGCCCTCTCTGCGGAGGGGGTTCTGAGGGCCGAGCCTTTCTACCTTGGCGGCCGGCTCCGCGTTAACATGCACCTTCTCTAGTCCAATGAGAACTAGCGGGGGCTTGACTCTCCTTTGCTTGCTTTCTGTCGTCCTCGGGAGATGAAGGCTCGCGCTGCTCCTGGTCTTTATTAGCAGGTGGGGGGTTTTATCTTGCGTGAGTCTCCATCGCTTTGGCGATTTGCTGTATTTGAGATGGCATCATATCTATCCTGGGGTTCGTCGTTGCTGCTGTCAATGCGGGGGCGTGAGTCTGCTGCCCGTGCATAACCAAAACCACTGAAAGTGGCATACAACGCCAGCCTGAGCGTTTGACGTGTCCCTTTGTCTCCGTTGTTGCATGATCTAGTAGTCACCATCTCTCTGTATTTCGAAAAGAGATGATGTTAGTGAAAGGTTAGGATCTTTGTCATCCCCATAGACGACGCCAAACTGATGCAGTCATTTTTCGCTGACCTGCTGACCTGCACAAGTAACACACGTGAGCCACGAACCACCGTTGTGGTGGTCAATGGCACTCCGATGCTAAAGTCAAACAAGGATCCGAGAAAGGTGTAATGCTGTAAACATGGAATTTGTAGCATAACTTAGGTTACCAACCTCATGTCTTATTTATAGTGCAGGAGTCATGATTCTACCAAGCCATCGAAGGCGTAGTTTAGGAAGGAGATCTTTGTGGAGATCCTTCGCTAATTAGGGGTCGTGCCGTAGAAGGGAACTTCCCTGTTAGCCCTATGCTCTTAGATACGCGGGAGATAGTTGCCAATCCAAAAGCAATCCATAGAAGGAGGTTTCCCTGTGTGGATTGTACTATGGTATTCGCTTCCTAGTTTGAAATGGATAGTTGCTGTAGTTGCCTGTCCGAAGCTGATCCTCGAGATACTTGCCTTAGCAGGGCTTACAGGTATTGAGAATAGTTGGGAGACATGTGGGTTTAGCAAGCAGTAAGAATTTGGGTCTGTTGACGGACTGCATTGGGCGTGCCTAGAACCGCTTGGGTCGGATTAGTGTTGGGCAAATGCTAGGGCTAGTAATTCCTCGAGATCATCATGACATGTGTATCATCAATACATATTTTTGAACAGTAAAAAAAATGAATACATATTTTTAAAAGTTAAAAAAATGAAATTTCGACTAAGTTTTCCCTTTTTTTTTCAGTATTAAAACCTGTCTGAACCTGTCATAAAAATTTATACATCACATAAGTGACTCTAATGGCAATCATTGTCATGAACAATTAAAGAGACTTACACACAATACCATTAGGCCAAAATAACTTTTGAACAATTACAAAATAAAAAATTTGACAGAGTTTTCCCTGTTTTGTCAATATTGAAACCTGTTTGAAACTGTCATAAGAATTTATACTTAATGATACAGTCATTTTCTGCTCCCTGTTTTGACCTAGTCCCATTGACCTGCACAAGTAATGCACGTGAGCCACAGACCATTGTTGTGGTAGCCGACGACACTCCGATGCTTAAGTCAGATAGGGATCTGAGGAAGGTGTAATGTTGCAAACATGAAATTTGTAGCGTACCTTAGCTTACCAACCTCATGTCTTATTTATAGTGCATGAGTCCTAGTTCTACCAGGCCATTGAAGACGTAGTTTAGGAAGGAGATCTTCATGGAGATCCTTCTCTAATTAGGAGTCGTGATGTAGGTGGAAAGTTCCCTGTTAGCCTTGTGCTCCTAGATACGCGAGAGATAATTCCCAATTCAATAGCAATCCGTAGAAGGAAGTTTCCCTGCATGGAATGTACTCTGGTATTTGCTTCCTAGTTGGAAACATAGAGTTGTTGTAATTGCCTGTCCAAAGCTGATCCTCGAGATACTTGCCTTAGTAGGACTTTTGGCTATTGAGGATAGTTGTGAGACATGTGGGCCTAGCATGATGTAAGAGTTCGGGTCCATCTGGATGACTAAATTATGCGGGCTTGGTACCGCTTGAGCTGGATCAGTGTTAAACTGATGCTGGGGCTCGTAATTCTTCGAGATCATCATGACACGTGTATGGCTCAGGGATGTGACTATTTTTGTGTATCATCAGCTACTCCCCCCGAGTTAGTGGGCCGTCACTTCAGTTCGCTAAGTCATCTCTTGAAAAGATATGCCGCTCATGATGACCGAGTCTGAATCGTTGCTTGAGCCGCGCGCTGCATTAGTTGAAAGTGCGTTGGTTTAGCGGAATAGAAGTGGGAACCTAATCCCTATTTAGGTCATCCGTAGTGCGGAGACTGACTCTTTTATTTTTCTTTGATTTTGAAGATACTGCTCTGTTCATCTTTTGATTTAGAGAAGATTGTTCTTCTTCTTCATGGCTCAACAAGACCTTCTTGATGACGCAACCTTGGCCAAGGGCCTGGAGTTTTTCAATGTCAGGTTACTTTTCGAGCATGGCCTTGCTGAAATCTATACAAAGTTTGGGGTTCCCGAGGACCTGTCGTTGTATGTCTTGAAGGGTGACCAGACGCCAACGTCATCGTCGACAGGGTTCATCTGCTTGCATCGTTGGATGCTTCAAACTGGAGTGCATTTTTTCCATTCTGGACGTGATTTGGGAATTCTTGGACCTCCTTGGGATTCCTCCGGCCCAATTGGGGCCTAATGGATATAGAATTATCCGCCTCATTCTGATCAGGGCGAAGGAGGCTAGCGTTCGCGTGACTCAGCGGGTAATCCAGTTGCTAACTTCTCCTCTGTTGAAGGGTACTATTGTCTGTAAGATGCCGACGCCGACCTGCTTCATGAATTTGCCAGACGACTTTAATTTTTGGCAAAAATATTGCTTCTTGGTCCCTGCGAATTTAAAGTACTTTCGGTTCAAGGGTCGTTCGCTCGAACGAGAATTCAGGCCGCCTCGTAAGTGTAACTTTTTCTGTTGACTCTGTTATGCTTGATTGCAGGTTGGCTAATTGTTGCTGGTGTTTTTTCGTAGGACATTTTTCTAGAGGAGCAAAATACTATAAAGACGTTCCGTGACTTGTCAACGAAGAACGTGGTGGATGTCATAAGCGTCCCCAACTTCATCTGTAGTAGGTTGTGGGACAACTGGCACGTTGCCCCCACTTTGTACCGAGCATCGCTGGTTAAGCTTGAAGATGGGGCCCATTCTAGGTAGAGAAAAGTTGTTGGGGACAAAGCTTCTGTTCTGTCTGACGTGGAAGAGCCGTGTGAGACGCTTGCCTCTTTCGTGAGTTCGAAGAGGTCCTGTGTCAGAACTGGGTCGCCTTCAGCACGATTCGCTCTAGTGAGAGAAGATCGCGAGTCTGTCCGACCGGTCAGGGCAGAGACTGATGTATCCGGCTAGGAGAAAGATTACCTGCAGTTTGCAGGGGTTGAAGACAGGTCGAATCTTAGTGAAGCGCAGGCTGAAGCTTTGAATGAGAGGCTGGTGTGGGTTGCAATGGAGGCTTTTGCCAGTGTTGATTCACATGGAGCTATTCCAATAGGAGGTTCCTGTGAAGATCCGCCTGAGGTTGTGGAATATGATCATCCCATTGGTGCGCCATCTGATAGTAGTTGTGGTGGCATAGGCCGAGTTTTATGTAGTCCACATTGTTCGCCATCTCGTTCCAAGCCACAGTTCGAAGTGTTGGAGGGTTCTTTGGATAATTCGCTTACTCTCCTCCCTCCAGATCCCATCAGGCTGTCTCGCACTAAAGGGTCGGTTGTTCATGTCAAGGGAAAGGTCGCGGAAGAGAGTCTGGGAATAATGGCAACTGCAAAGGGTGGTGCAGGCGTGATTCCTGATCTGAGAAAGCTTTATCCGGATGCGTGGATAAGTTTGTTTGCACCAGACTTGGTAAGGATGAGCACTCAAGTCTGGCACCAAGAGGTTGATGTGGAGTATGCTTCGAGGAAACATATAAGCAAGCTTCACAGTTGGCTGATGGATTGTGTTCCAAAGCCCGAGGAGGATACACTAGAAGGGTGTATGGATAAAGGTTTAAAGTACCTTATGTGGGTATGTCTCACTTGAGCCAGGTAGTTGTTGCTGGGATGGAAGTCTCATGAGAGAGTATACACCATGGAGCGTGTCTTCTCGCACATGCAGGCGCTGTACTTTGACGCGCTTTATGAAATTGAGCGGATACAGAAGTAGGTTGAGGAAAGGGGCTGAAGCAGTCAGCCGTGGTTGCCGAGACTTAGATGGCTAGTTTGGAGGCTCTTGAGCGCGAACTGATAGAGGTGGTGTCCGAGAGAGACAAACTCAAGCAAGAGTTGAACCGGGACTACCAAGACGCGGAGGCTACGCAGGAAACTGCGGCTGAGGCGCATTCTGAACTGCGATTTCTTGCTGAAGAGAATGCTTCGAAGGAGGCTGACTGGGCTGCTTAGAAGAAACAATTGGAATCTGATCTGGAGTTCAATGCCTGGGAGGCAAGGAAGACCGAGGACCAGCTCGAATTGGAATGGCATGAGCTCAGCGCTGTGAAGAGTAGTTTGGCCACAGAGCAGTTTCAGGTTGACGCGCTGACAGGCAAGTTGGAGTTGTTGGAGCGTGAACTTGCTGATGCGAAGGCGCGAGAGGAAGAGCTTCTGCAGGAACAAGGCAAATGCGAGTTCCGTTGGGTCGTACACGGTAGGCTTGAGCTGCTGGCGCTGATGAAGAAGGAGCATCCGAAGTGGGATCTCGACCGCTATAAGAAGATGTTGTATGTAGACTTGTCTATTGCCTTTGCGTCATCGAATGAGGAGGACAGTTTAGACCCTGATGTCCAGGCCGTAGTGCATGTGGATGCGACTCCTGCTCATTCCCCCATTAAGCTTAGCTTTTCTGTTTCTGTACCTTCTCTTGATAAGGAGTGAACTCTGTATTCTGTACCAATTTTGTTCGACCGTTAATGAAAACAGTTTTATCTGTTTTGTGCTCGTTGCCTCTATCGTATGATTTTTGTTTTGCCTTGTCGTCTTGCTTTGGCATAGGCTGGTTGAATCATTAGGACGTCGAGTAGTCTGTCTGCTGCCAAGAGCTTGACCGCTTATGTTGCGAATGACTTCAGAGTCATTGTTGCATAGTCATGTCCAATAGCGGGTATGTTGCAGACAGTTTAGCCCGGGGTTGGTTTGCTCGGGTTGTTGACTTGTCCTCGAGGTAAGCTGTTGGAGGCTTGTCTTGCTTGTCTAATTGGTCGGCTGCATTTGCTGCTATGGGCGAATTATGATAGCCGAGCGTACTCGTTGGAACGTTTGTTAGTCAGGTGTCGTAAGCTCGGGCTGACACACTATGTAGCATTTATTTGGGCACTGGTTGGATGATCTATGTGTCTGCGCGAGTTGTCTTTATTGTTAATAGGATGCCAGTCCGTTTGAGCGTTAAGACAAATTTGACTTTGCGGTCGTTGTTTTGTAGGAGTGTGGTGGTCGCATGACGAATTGTTTGGTGATCCCACCTTCCGAACCATCTATGTCCGAACAATGTGGACTACAAGATCGGGGAGTAAGGATTTGGCGACTATGTTGAAGAGCAGTAGTCCCGTGGAGAGCCATCGACATTAGTCGGGGACTGACTATTCTCCCACCTTTCGAACCATCTACACCCGCGCGGTGGGGGTTACAAATTTGAGTCAAAGGGGTTTGGTGACCCGGCTGAAAAACAATGGTCCCGTGACGCCGTCGGAATCAGTTTGAGACTGACTAGGCTCCCCACCTTCCAAATCATCTACATCGGTGCGCATCAAGCTACAAATTTAGGAGTTTTCAACGACCACGCTGAAGAGCAGTGGTCCCATGGCGAGCCGTCAGAATAAGGTTCGCAACCGACTAGGCTCCCACCTTCTAGACTATCTACACTAGCTCAGTGGGGCTACAAGTCCAGAGTTGGCAATTAGGTGGCCACACTGAAAAGCGACAATCCCGTGGTGAGCCGTCAGAATCAGTTCGTGACTGACTAGGCTCCCACCTTCTAAACTATCTACACTCACGCAATGGGGGCTACAAGTCCAGGGTTGGTAATTCAGCGATAACGCTGAAAAATGGTGGTCCCGTGGCAAGCCGTCAAAATCAGTTCGGGATTGACTAGGCTCCCTCCTTCCAAACCATCTACACCCGCGCAATGGGGGCTACAGGTCTGGGCTTTGATCATAAGATTTCATTGTCAGTCGTCACTGGCTAGGCTTACCTGATTGGGTTTGGCGATCAATGACCACGAAGGGGGAAACGATCTCTGGCGAGTCATCATTACCAGGCGTGATAGCGTTGATTATACTCTCACTTCCTAAACCATCGTGATCCACGCTGGGCGGACTAGGTATCGGGACATACCAGAAGCTGTCGTCATCAGCCTTGGCTGACTAAGCTTGCCCAGTTGGAGAGAGGTTGAGCCCATTTGAGGGCGTGCGAACCCATGTCTGCTAGTGTCACATATTGTGTGGAAAACATTACCTTAAATCAAACAGCAATTCGTAGGTATGATCCGTGCGTCAAAGTTGATTTGGATTTGTGCTCATGTCAAGCATGTAGCAGAATATTGTTTGAATAGTGGGCCGAGATGATCGAGCCTATGGGCCTGCAGACGAAGAGCTAGGGTTTCCTGTGTGGCGTATGGTATAGATCGCGCAGTAACACGTGTACGGCGTAAGCTGCGGGGCGGTTGAGTATCAGTTACTCCCCTTCAATTGATGGGGTTCCGTGTAGCACCATTAATTGAATGAACATGGTTTGTGCAGTTTCCTTGGGAACCGCCATCTCCTCATTTCTCTTACGATATTCAATGCTTGACAGTTAATGCTGGGGTGCCAGTTTAGTGAACCATCATGTCTATATAATGGTGTTCTTCCATCGTTGTAGGCACTATCTTTCGCAGAGCGCATCTCTTGTAATGTTCTTGTTTGAAGAAAATGTTTTGGGTTCTCCAAAGGCTGAAAGGAGATCTCCAGTAATGGAGTCTTCGAATGTTCTAACATTTGCACCGATCAAGCATGATCATAATCGCCGGTGGTCACCTATTCTAGGTGGCTACGTAGTTGATCCGCTGAGATCTCGTAATTTATTTTCACATTGTGAAGTAGTACAGGTTTGCTATCAAGGGAGACGCCTTGGTGTTACTTCGTGTCACTTGTGTCCGCGTGTATGCGGTCCCCTCTGCTAACTCATGGTTGATCGAAATGTTAGCGAATGCGCGGTGCTTCCGGTGTGGGTGGCTCTCATTCACCTCGAGTACTGCAAATGGGAAAAGTGTTCTCGCTTGGTAGCACTGTGAGACCTTGACTGCTTCGTTGCCTGTGGCCTTCCTCATCTGCCTTCTTCTATCCTCTTCGGGAGGCCAAAACCTGTTTGAGAAAGTCTGCAAGGGGGTCCGATGCCTTTTGAGAAAGTCAACTGTCCATTGTAAGGTCTACAACACTGTTGTAGGGGCGCTTTCCAAGGGTATTTGAGGGAGCAATCGATCTCGGTCCTTTCTATCCCCTCTGACACTTTTTTTTATCTTGGGAAGGGGTCAAACAAAGTCCATTGAATGTCTTTGCTGTCACTTGCAAATGGCCTTCTTCGGATACCTTTACGTAGTTAGATCACCTAAGCGAGTATTTACTTCATGTCACACTGATTTCAGATGCTTGTAGTATGTAGTCTTTTGTATCCGCCTCAATGCACTTATTGTTACATCTTTCCAACAATCAATAGAGTTTGTTTTCCCAATTCTTCCTTTATTTCTTAAACGATTGCAAATCACATAAGTCTTTAAGAACCAAAACTCTACATTGATTATGGAAGGGGAAATAAACAATTGAAAAAGACTAATTGTTGACGGAGAGAGGTTGATCTTGGCCCTGATGCGAATTTGGATGGGGCCCTTGTGGATCGTTAGTGTTCTCAGCGAACTTTCGAGATTTGCTTGCATTAAAGAGGTTACTGAAGAGTAAACCTTGTAGAGGGGTTAATCTCCGCACCGACGAAAGCTCAAGGGGTTGTGTTCCCGTTTGCCTCGGCTCTCCATTCCGCTTGGCTGAAGAGTAGATTTCTCCTGTACGGCTTCACTGTGGTGCTTCCTCTGTCACTCGACCTGGCACTGGTTCAGGCTGCTCCATAAGACTCACTTAGATCTAGGAGCACTCTATTTATTTAAGCGCAGCGTAATGGCAGCCTCGTGTCGTAGGTTGGTCTCCACGTATTGTCCCTTCGGAGCGGTTAGCAGTGTACTTAACGCATTGGTGAAGGGTGGAGACTACTGCTTACATCTGGTGGAGCCATGGTCTTCCCAAAATAAGGTTGTAGGTTGATGGCGCGACTACTACCATGAAGTCTAGAAACATGACATTTCTTAGTTGCGGTTCTCCTTCCACTGTTGCTAACCTTATCTTTCCGACGGGGAAGCATTTCTCCCTGCTGAATCAAATGAGTGGGTTATACGAGGACGTTAGGTTTCCTCCTTGAGGTTCATACTACGAAACGTGCTGTAAAACAAGACGTTGAGCGAGCTTCTTGTGTCTACCAGAGCTCTATTTACCTCCCACCTTACAATGGAGACCGAGATAATTAGGGCATTGTTGTGCGGCGCTCAAACTCCTTCGAGGTCTTTGTCCGTAAAGGTCAAGGTGGGAATGGGGCTCTGAACCCTCAAGTGGCAAATGAGTATGTCCTCATCCGCGGGTTGTGTCCGCATCTCCAGTAGAGTCCGCTTGCAGGATCTGTATGACTGGTCTTCACTCGGTCCAATTCCATGAAACACATAGATTGTCCCTAAAGTCTCATTCTCTATTTCTTTCACTAACTCCCCTCGGTCCTTGGTTCATTCTGGTCGCTTTTCAGAGTTCGGAAATTTTTTTAATTTGCCCCTGCGGATCCAGTATTCAACCTCAGACTCTTGCAGTCGCTGGTATCGTGGCCACCCTCTTTGTGGTACGCGCAATACTTTCCATTATCACGCTTGGAGGGGTCTCTGCAATGCTTTGGGGACACTTTAGATCTTCCCAATGTTTCATGGAGTTTAGTACGTCCGACGGGCTAGAATTGAGGGGTGTCACGGCTCTAGATCCAATGTAGTTGGAGATTTTTTCTAGCCTGGACCGACTAGGGTCTGACCTGTTGTCACTGCGCTTTCTCTTACTCCTTTTTTCATTCTTGCGTCTCTTTCCCACATTCTTGTCCTTAGGAGCGGGGGCTTATTCTTGTTTTCGATTTCCCTCTTCACGGTCCTCAACTCCTCCAAGGTAATGTGTTTCTGGGCGCTCTTGAGGAGATCCGTCATGTCAAGAGTCCAAGGTGAGGTCTTCGTAGAGCTTTCCCTCCTTGATGCCCGCAGTGAAGGTTGTCACGGCTGTGTCGTTGTTGCATCCGTTGATGAGAGTCACCTCGTTGTTAAAGCGCGTGACATACTCTCTGAGTGTCTCATTGGACTTCTGCTTTAGAGAAAGTATGTAGTGTGGGCGTTGTCGAAAATGCTGGCTCCCAACAAAATGTGTCAGGAACTCTTTTGCCAGCGTCTTGAAGGAGTCGATCGATCTCTGCGGAAGGCTGTGGAACCACGTTAGTGCTGACTTCTTCAGGCTAGTTGGAAAAGTCACGCACAACACCGACTCAAATCCTTCTTTGAGAGCCATTACGTGCTGGTAATGGCGTAGGTGGTCGAATGGGTCGGTGGTTTTGTCGTAGAAGTCGAGCTTCGGAGGAGTGAACTTCCTTGGAAGAGCCTTATTCATGATTCGATCCATAAATGGTGGGACAGAGAACAATACAACACGTCCGGGTTGTTTGCCCCATCTGCGGAGGGGGTTCTGAGGGTCGAGCCTCGCGGCAGGCTTAACGTTAGCCGCACAACCTTTTCTAGTCCAATGAGAACTAGCGGGGGCTTGGCTCTCCTGTGCATGCTCTCCGCCATACCTCGGAGATGGAGGCTCGTGCTGCTCCTGGTCTCCATTAGCAGGTGGTGGATTTTGTTGCGTAAGAGCCTCCACCGCTTTGGCAATCTATTGTATTTGAGATCATAGCATATCTATTCTGGGGTCCGTCGTTGCTGTTGTCAGCACAAAGGCGTGGGTTTGTTGTCCGTACAACGCTTTTTGACTGGAACCGCTAAACTGTATAGCGCCAGCCTGAGCATTTGACATGTCCCCTTGTCCTCTGTTGTTGCGTGATCTAGTGGTCACCATTTCTCTAGGTTTTGAAGAGAGACAATGCTAATGAAAAGTTAGGAACTTTGTCGTTCCCTATGGACGACGCCAAATTGATGTAGTCATTTTCCGCTCCCTGCTTTGACATAGTTCCGCTAACCTGCACAAGTAACGCACATGAGCTACGGACCACCATTGTGGTGGTCGATGACACTCCGATGCTAAAGTCAGACGGGGATCTGAGGAAGGTGTAATGTTTTAAACAAGGAATTTGTAGCTTACCTTAGCTTACCAATCTCATGTCTTATTTATAGTGCAGGAGTCCTTATTCTACCAGGCCATCGAAGGTGTAGTTTAGGAAGGAGATCTTCGTGGAGATCCTTCTCTAATTAGAAATCGTGTTGTAAAAGGGAAGTTACATATTAGCCTTGTGCTTCTAGATACACGGGAGATAGTTCCCAATACAAGAGCAATCCATAGAAGGAATTTTCCCTGCGTGGAATATGCTCTGGTATTTGCTTCCTAGTTGGAAACATAGAGCTGTTGTAATTGCCTGTCCGAAGCTTATCCTCGAGATACTTTCCTTAGTAGGACTTACGGGTATTGAGGATAGCTGTGAGACGTGTGGGTCTAGCTTGTTGTAAGAGTTTGGGTCCATCTGGCGGACTGAATTAGGCGGGCTTGGTACCGCTTGGGCCGGATCAATATTGGACTGACGATGGGCCTCGTAATTCCTCAAGATCATCATGACATATGTATGGCTCAGAGATGTGACTATTTTTGTGTATCATCACTTCACATAATTGACTATAATAGCAATTAATCCCATGAACACTCCAATAATATCGCCACACACCAAAGTTCTCATTAATTATCTAAATATTGCAGTGTAAAACATTTAAGTACGTCAAAGCTCTAAATAAACCAGTGAAAATCCAACGTATTGTGTTGTTAATCAATGTAGAGATGCAAATAATCAAGAAAATACATATTTTTCTATTTAAGATTTAGTCAGTCCAACATTTTGTGTTGTTAATTCATACGAATCCTGTCTATGAAATAAAAATTTTCAATAATTTAGGTATTTGATCAAGCAAAATAGGAGTGAAAAAGGTACAAAAATTCATTTTAACCTCCAAGAGTCAAAACTATCAGAAGGGAGGAGTTTATTCCAACTTGCCACAGTCGAGAATCAACTATTTTTAATACTCTTCTTAACCTCCAAGTTATATTTCCCTTTTCTCAAAAGCTCTCTGATGGGATTTTCCCTTTGCAAAAACTAAAAAATGTTACAAAAAAATAAGGGATTGAAGGTACAAAAGTCACCAACCTGAATCAACTGATGGCGAAAAGGCGACTCCGTTTAGTTACAGTGTGACCCTTCCATTGTCTCAGAAATGGCTATATCGTATTTGCATTCTTCTGCAAAATATTGGTGAATGTAAAGACATCAGAGTTTATACTACCAAAAAAACTTGCAGATGTTTTGGTTATTCCAAAACTCACTAAAATTAATTAGCAACCAAGACATTAGAGTTTAGATATAGAATGATTATAAGATATTAGGGGTAAATTTGCAGATGAAGTGCTAAGCAAACACTAACCTGGGCTAAAAATACTCTTATCCAAAACTGTATCTTCCACCTGCAAACAATGGGAGGGATTGACCGTAGCTTAATACCCCAAATCGTAAAAAAAAAAAAAAACTATCCATTACCAAATCATGATCTACAGAGATGAGAATGAACACAAATGATGAATTTGTAGCAATTCAATGATCCATAAACTTCAAGTTCAACACAAATCAATATAGACAATTAAAAAAAAAATCAAAACATATAAACTATAGAAAATTACCTTATCGGGAGATGGTAGGGAAGGGAACTGAGGCAGAAAAAGATTAAAGGCGGAGGAGGGAGGGGCTGATAAGTTGGTTGGGTGAATCGAAACAGAGATAGAGAGCTGTGTGGGAGTGAATCAACCCATTGTGCGCTAGCGACAATGAAAGAATTAGCCCCTTTGATCAGAAATTGTAATTGACAACCCAAAAAATTCAAAGTAAAAAAAAAAACCCTAAATTTAAAGATTACAAAATTAAAAAAGGGGGTGAAAAGAAGCCCTAATTAACAAATTGCAAGAGATTGAAGATTGAAAAGAAGCCCTAATTGAAAAGAAGCCTTATATTTCACATAAGTGACTCTAATAGCAATTAATGTCATGAACAATTAAAAATACTTATAGATTTCGGATGTAGTGAGATGAATATTTGCAATGTGAGAGGGGTTGTCACACCCCGATTTTCAAGAAAAATGAAATCCTAATATCTGCATGGGATTATCCGTTTTCCCCAAAATTTGGGACATGAATGTCATTCACTAAAAGTAACATTTGACATCCACGAGAAATAATCAAATGCACAATTTACCAAATTAAAGGGAAATAAAACAACTGATCTAAAAAACCCATCAAAATGAAGGAAAAAAATATAAAATCTCGTAGAACCAACTCTGACAAGTTCAACTAATCATGAATATATCTCTCTCACTAAATAAATAATAAAACTCCAAGTTCTATTACAAAAGATTAAACTGTCACCTAACAAACAAAAGAACCTAGACTCTCGAACAACGTGCAACTCCCCAGCAATGCTCGTCACGTACGAAACAAACATTTCTAAGCCCGCCCGAAACTAATAAACCCATAAACAAGCTAGTCAGCTACATTCCCAAATGAATGTACCCAAGAAGCCAAAGTCCACTTGGGTCAGCAATTAAGCTGATATGAAATTCTTTGTTCCCAAAAATCAATAAGAGAAATAACATGACATGACAGGAAAATATAATACGACAAAATAACTAAAACAAAATAGGTAGTTCCTCCACTAGGCGAATGTATAAAGCTAATTACAGTTTCTAACATATTTTCATAAATATTTACCTTAAATACACCTGTCCGGTGGAAACTAACCATAGCAAGTCGGACCTGCAAAGAATGTTAGCAGACCTGCCATTCTGCGCTAAGTAATTATAAGAAAATAATTGTATTATTCTATTTATTCAAAACTTATCGATAAATAATTTATTTTAACCAAATTATCCGTTTATAAAGAATTGATCACTTAGACTATACCACATTCGCACCACCTCCGTGCCGTACATACATGCATGTATGCTTCTCTCATATAAAGGAGGACTTCTCCGTCATCCATGCCCAAGTGGGGGCACATCACATACAGGCATGCATCACCGAATACCCCTTACTATATGAGTACAATAAAAGCCACTCTTGGGCTAACAATGCGCATAGATCACGTCACACTTTTGACGGACAAATAATAAGCCTATTTTAGGCATTTCAAAATCACCATCTTTCCACAAGACTAACCCGAAAGTTATTTTAGTTTCTCTATAGAAAAGAGGTGCCCCACATCCGCAAGACAACCCAAAGGTCATTTAGTTTATCTATAAGAGAGGGGAAATCATAAACATGAAAGAGATGTGGTAGTTCCAAGTGATACAATTCGATGTTATTTAAAGCGATAAATTCAAATTCATTCATATCGCTTGACATTTTTGTCAATCATAAACAAATCCACCATTTCTTTGGGGCATATCACTTTTTTTGTAATTTATTGTGATATCTCATAATCATTATATATTGGCACCTTGTCAATCAAAGACAAGTTCACCCATCGTTTTAGGAAAACATATCATTTGCACTACACCAAATGGCCTGTTTAGCTACACGGAGATGGCCACGTCTATAAACCGTTGGTTTATTTGCCATGGCCAAAAATCGTGGATATCGTGGCCAACGGCCTAAAATCGTGGCTATAAAAATAAAAACCGTGGCTATAATCATTACCCAAAAAGGCTAACCACGGCTCTAAACCGTGGGTTCATTTGCCACGGCCAAAAACCGTGGCTAAACAAGAGTGTTTTGCACATGCGCCTGTGTGGAGAGAGGAGTTTCGCGCTCTGGCGAAAAGAGTTTCGCGCATTGGCAAAAAAAATTGGGGAAAAAATTGGCGCAGAGGAGAGATCAAGGAGCTCCATTTTCGTTTCAAATCAGATTGTGGAGAACACTTTCACGGTTTGGCGAAAACACTTTCGCCTCCTTCCATTTTCATTTTAGGGTTCCTTAGAAAATCAGAGTCAGAGAGAGGAGCAGAGGAGAGTGTGAAGAGAAAGAAGAAGAAGTGAACCATAATCAATCAGTGGAGGATCTTTCGGGCCGGGGAACGGCTTGGTCTGGTAATGCATTTTTTTTTACTTCTTGGGTTCTTGAATGTTTTTTTTTTATTGAATTTTTTCAAGACATGTTAGATTGAAGTAATGTTTTAGCCCTTTGTTGATGCATGATTCTGTTGATTGTTTGATAAACCTTTGTTGATGCTTTCATTTTAGGGTTTGTTAGAAAATCAGAGTGAGAGATAGGAGCAAAGGAGAGTGTGAAGAAAAAGAAGAAGAAGTGAACCATAATCAATCAATGGAGGATCTTTCGGGCCGGGGAACGGCTTGGTCTGGTAATGAATTTGTTTTTTACTTCTTGGGTTCTTAAATGTTTTTGTTTTATTTGAATTTTTTCAAGACATGTTAGATTGAAGTAATGTTTTAGCCCTTTGTTGATGCATGATTCTGTTGATTGTTTGAGAAACCTTTGTTGATGCATGATTCTGTTAGACATGTTAGATGCATGATTCTGTCAGACATGTTAGATTAATATAGAAGTTGAAAGCCCAGTTAGCAGGGCTTTATTTTAGAAATTGTCATGCCTCAGTTTCTCAACAGTCAATAAAATGTGGGAATAATTATGTTCCTAATTATAAACAAACAAAAACATTAGAATAATGGAAGGAGTTGTCTAACATTAAAAATAATAGAACATTATAAAAAACAAAACATGAGTGATCATAACTAAAGAAAAACAAGCATAAAGTCCTTATAACTATCATATAGCTGCTAACTGATATGTTATCTGTCAGCCCCCAAAACACACAAAAAATGAGAAGTTTGCATTTAAGTAAAAATTTTGAGAAGTATATAATTAAACCTATTGACATCTGGTGATCAGTCTATCTGGACCCTTGTATACTACCTTAATGATAAAACCACACACATGCCATGCCTAGTAGTAGTAGTGCCTTATTCAGTTAAGTTATGCTCTTGTATTTAGCTCCCAAGGGCAAACCAAGGAATTGGGAGGGGAACTGACCTCCCTACAATTCAGAATATCAACTAACTGCTCAAAAATTTGGACAACTCCCACAGTAAAAGGGTGATTTTGTTGAAGTCAATGCCTAGCCCAGACACCACTTCAAACCACAGAAGGATGGACTTGATAGCTTCCAATTGGTCATACTTGAATTGGATCCATGAACCAAATGGTATCATCTGCAGGATGGGAACGGAAATACCACCTTCATTGACCTTGAAGCCTTTGATGAGGTTGAAGTGATCAACCTTGAGGACCATTTGATTTAGTGCTTCTACTACCAATGAAAAAAAGGAATGGGGAAAGGGGGTCACCCTGCCTGATTCCCCTAGTGGCCTTGAAATGCCCTTCAGGAAAACCCTCAAATTTGATGGAGAAAGTGGTAGTTTTGAGCAGATAGTCTGTGAAAATGCTATCTCATCTACATCTGCTGATGAACTTGAGTTGCCATCCAGTTTCCTGAACACTAGCTTCTGCCCAGTTAGCTTTTGCTAACTGGGTATTCCATAATGGTTGTTCAATTTCTTATATATATTTTTTTAAATAAATAAAAGTGAATGTAGTTGGATTTTCAGGCATATTTTATGTCTGCAATATTAGAAGATTAATGAATGAAACAAAAATTCACATATCAAAGTAGCTAGATTTGTTGGGAATTTCTTTAAGGATTCCAAAGGGTTGAAGTTTAAGTTCAAATATCAACGTCAAAGGATTTTTTGAGGTTGTGTCAGAATTAGGAATGTTTAGAGGATCAGATTTATAGTCACTGAAGGAGATAATAATGTGAAGCAATTCAACCAATGAACTAAATATAGAGATGAATCTTAGTAGAGATAAATTATGGTTGTCAGTAATTATGAATGAAATAAAGACAAGTCCACATGCTGAGACAAAATTTGTTGAGATGGAGTAACCACACTATAGTTAATGTTAAACGAAGACAAGAAGAAACTGATGCAACACGGATTAGTCAAATTAGAGATCATTAGCATCAAAGGAAGCCACATAAAAATTATAGACACAAACCTAATGATTCAACAAGAATGAATTGGTAAAACAAGTGATTTGGTTTGAAGTAATGTTTTAGCCCTTTGTTGATGCATGATTTTGTTGATTGTTTGAGAAACCCACAATATTGATGTATCTGATAATTTTAGTAGTTCACTTGAGAATGTGTTTATGTTTATTGGTATCAGAGCCATGTTAAGAATCTTGAAACAACTAGTTCAGATTGAACTACTTAAGAATCTGTTGATCATAGAATTA
Source organism: Berberis vulgaris (assembly GCA_963556465.1). Lineage (NCBI taxonomy): Eukaryota > Viridiplantae > Streptophyta > Magnoliopsida > Ranunculales > Berberidaceae > Berberis > Berberis vulgaris. Next base: position 23,041,720 of record OY747134.1, on the reverse strand, counting down.
ACGTTATCTAAGGACCAGTCAGTTCTTAGTATAGTACTTCCTGACCCTTTTGAAACGGGATCACCGGGAACTTTTCTAATACCTCCTCACGGAGCATCAAGAAAAGTCTGAATTGAGGAAGTCTGGACGATAATAATGTCTGATCTATATCAAATAGATTATGATGCGGAACAATGTGAAGAAGTTGAATTTCATGAAGAACATGGAAATTTCAAAGCTGATGTTTTCATAGAAGAATGTAAGTTAAAAATGATAGCTTCACAGCATCTAAAACTTAGATAATCTTTTGAATCATGATTGTTTGACTAAAGTTAATCTTTTAATTTTTGGTGTGTAGAAATGTCAACAATTCTTTTAGATAAGTCATGGATGAACAAACGGGGAAGTGCAATGTATATAAATGGCGTTAGAAAATTCCAAAAGTTTGTTGAGGATAATGCAAATGGATAGAGTCTTTTTTTCTTGCCCATGTGTTCGATGTAGGAACTCGAGGGAAAACATTAGTGTTGACGACATAGGTGTTCATTTGTTAAGCCATGGCATTGATACCAATTATGTCACGTGGTTACATCATGGAGAGAATATAAACAAGTAGGTGATTGGTGTACCTATGACAGAAGTGGTTGAACCTGATGATGCCTTTGAATATCCTAGGATGAGCGACCTAGTTGATGATGTATTCCTCAACATGCAAACTGTGGAGGCTGATGATGGGATAAATGACTTGAATGACACCATTGAAGAATGTTTTGGCGGTAATCCAGAAGGTGGTCCGGAACTTTCTTGTGAACCTGAGACAGTTATGGACAAGAAGTATCAAAAGTATAAGGAAAAAATGATTGTGCCTTTGTACAATGGGTGTCCTAAGGATAAGACCACGTTGTCCACCATTATTGAATTGCAGAATTTCAAGACTCGTTTTAGTTGGAGTGGTAATAGTGTGACGATGTTGTTAAAATGGCTAAAAACCTTATTGTCGGATGATTGTAATTTGCCAGATAACTACCCAAACATGAAAAACACAATTAAAGATATGGGGATGGAATGTAAGACAATACATGCATGTGCCAATGGATGCATACTCTATTGGAAAGAATATGAGGGTCTGGTTACTTGTCCAAAATGTGGTTCTGGTAGGTATAAGGTTTATGTGGATGTCGATGACAACGAGTCTGGCAAGGTATACAGGAAAGAAGCTAAAAAGGTTGTAAAGTATTTTCCATTGATTCCAAGGTTGAAAAGATTTTTTAGCATACCGTGGATTGGTGAAGCAATGACTTGGCACAAGGATGCTTGTTCAGATGGGAATTTGATGAGACATCCATGTGATTCAGCACAATGGACTTCAACAAATATGAGATGGCCAGAGTTTGCCTCTGATAGTAGGAATTTGAGACTTGCAATATCGACTGATGGTTTTAACCCACGTGGAAATCTAAGTAATGCTTATAGTTGTTGGCCAGTAATAATAACACCTTTGAATCTTCCACCTTCTTTATGCATGAAAAGGGAGTTTTGTTTGTTAACCTTGTTAATATCAGGGCCAAAAGCACCCGAAAAGAATATTGATGTTTACCTGGAGCCATTAGTAGAAGAGTTGAAGGAATTGTGGGCAGATGGTGTTTCAACTTGGGATGTGTGTACTAAAAGCAATTTTCGGTTGAAAGCAATGTTGTTTTGGGGTATCCATGACTTTCCTGCTTATGGGACTCTAGCTGGTTGTAATGTTCATGGTTATAATGCATGCCCTATTTGTGTTGATGATGTAGAATCTGAACGTCTTTCAAATAGTCGGAAGATATGCTATAAAGACCATCGACGTTTTTTACCTACAAAACACAAGTTTAGAGATGACAAGGGATTCAACAAAGATGTTGAACATCGTCATGCTCCACGACGATTATCTGGCGAAGAAGTTGAATGAAGGATAGTGGAAATTTTGGAAGGTAGTTCTACACAAGGTAGGGTTAGTGGCCAAAAGCGCAAGAATATGGTTGATAATGATAACGTCAATGATGAACCAACCAATAACATTGCGCCACCGTGGTCTAGAAGGTCCATTTTATTTGATTTGCCGTATTGGAAGTTTGTTGAGCTACGACATAATATTGATGTGATGCATACTGAAAAGAATGTTATTGAACACTTATTGAACATATTGTTGAATGTCTCTAAGAAAACAAAGGATGGTGAGAATGCTCGAAAAGATATGGAAGACATGGGAACTCATAAAAGATATTGGTTGAGCCATGACACTGAAACGGGAAAAACTTCAATGCCAAAAGCATCATTTGCCTTGACCAAGAAAGAAAAAAAATATTTATGAATACACTAAAAGAGTTGAAATTGCCAAGTGGATTTTCATCCAAGTTGAGTAATTGCGTTCTTGGCAATCCCCTGGAGCTAAGAGGACTGAAGTCACATGACTACCATGTCATTATGCAACATTTACTTCTAATTTTTCTTAGACATGTTTTTCGTGACAAGAAGGATAAAGATTTAAGAATTTCTATTCAAAGAATTAGCTTATTCTTTAATATCTTATGTGCTAAAGTAATCAACAAAACAGATCTTCAGTTGGCACACAAAGGTGTGACTGAGGCAATTTGTGTCCTTGAAAAGGAGCTTTCGCCTTCATTCTTTGTTATAAGTGTGCATTGCATGGCTCATCTAACCGGGGAAGTGATGCTTGGTGGTCCAGTTCGATATCGATGGATGTATCCTTTTGAGCGGTAAATAATTTTTCTAATTTTATTGCACGTCATCACGTTATCTTATTATATTATATACTAATTTATCATTTTATTTATGATTGATAGGTTAATGAAACGATACAAAGACTATGCTAAAAATTTCAGATACATAGAAGGATCAATAGCAGAATCATACCTTGTAGATGAATCTGTTACATACTGCATGGAGTATATGACAAAGCCACGGTTCGAAACTCACAAACACAGTCAAAAGGAGTGGCTTGATGTAGATGATGAGTATGCTGATGAAAAGCCATTGGATAAAGGAAAAAACTATATGCTAAATAATGTACAATTTAAACAAGCTCGAAGATGGGTTTTCAATGCACTTGCTGATTCGAGTGATTGGGAAGAGTAAGATATATAATATTTTAGTTTTTTTTAATAACTAGAAATATAGAATTATGATAATATGGTAACTTGTGCAGAAAATACAATGAATATTGCATGGAGTTGGCTACACAAAGTAAAAAAAAAGGGTCAAGGAAAAATGTTGAGAAAGCCACTGATTTTGTTCCTTGTTTGTGTAATGAGGTATTTTATAATGTGTATTTATTCATATATATATAATTTTTTTTTTTCAGATTTCAGTTCTAAGATGATTTGTTTTACAATGTAGTTGGAGAAGGTTGGGGAAACAAATACCACACTTTGGAGGTTAGCCAATGCTCCACAATTTTTGGCAACCCGATATCCAAAATATTGTGTAAATGGTCTCACATTTGCGACAAGTTCTTCGGATGAATGTTTGGTGACACAAGATAGTGGTGTCTCCATGGATGCCATTGTTCATTTTGTTGCTAGTAAGAAAAATAAGAGGCCAAAGGACCAACTAGTCAAATGGTATGGAGTTGTTAGAGACATACTGGTGCTAGACTACATAGATTTCAAAGAAACCGTCTTCTATTGTGATTGGGTCAAAGTGGAAGATAAGAAAAATGCATATAAGGTGGACCCAATTTGGAACCATGAGATGGTAAACTTGTCGAAGCTAAAAGACAAAAGAAAGGTGGAAGAGGATCCATTCATTTTAGCTCAAGAAGCAAGTGGGGTATTTTATTCGAAAGATCAATCAAATGACGGGTGGCATGTAGTTCTACATACTCAAAGAGGCTTGAACACTAATGTCGATAAAAAGGAAACTCCCACTGTGTATCAAAGCATCTTGAAAGACAACCCCAACCTGAAGAGCTTACTGGAATTTTAATTGACTATGCTACAATATTTTTTGATGCATTTCTAATGCTATTTTAGTCATCCTCTTTGGTTGAGACCAATTATTTTGTTTTTGTTTCTTATTTTGACTTTTGAGTTGGGAAAGGGAAGCTTTGTAGCTAAGTATTCAGATTGGCTTTTCCAATGCTTTATAAAAATCTATTTGTGGTGATATGTTGTGTAAGGAAACTATCTATAAATGTAGTGTATATAGTTGTTTCTTATTTCTTTTTGTTTGATAATGGTTAATATCTATAATTTCATTGATAGAAATGGGTAGTACTCGCGGCAATCTCTCCACCAATGATGTCACTACATCTACAAATGATGACAGTGAAGTTAAAAAGACCATATAGTTCAATGTCCATGGTTTAGCAGTTGGACCTGGTGCTAGAAATTTCAATAAACGCATTGGAAAGCTTGTTGAAACCCTTGTGCCCATCAAATTCAAGGGTTGGCACCATGTTACTGACAACTATAAAGAGGATGTGTGGAATGGCCTCAAGGTGAGATTTTACATCATTGATTTTCATAATGTCTTATTTTATTGTCAACTTATATCTCAATGGCTTATTTGCAGCGTGAATACGACATCCCAAATTATGTGAAAAGGAGTGTGCATTTGAAAATGCCAGAATATTTTAGAAGGTTCAAGGCAGATCTTAGGAAGGACTATTTGGATAAGTATCCTACCATTGAGGAACAAGAGAAGCATGTTCCAAATGGTGTAAGAGAGGAGGATTGGAAGGAGTTTGTTCGCTATGAGAGCACCCCTGAAGCGAAGGCAATTAGAGCCAAAAATGCCAAAAACAAAAAGGCTTCAAAGTATGTATGGGGGGGGGGGGGGGGTGGCCAAAAGTGTGCTGCAGAAGTAGAGTATGAAATGGTAATTGAGTTTCTAGCTACTAGTACAATAATAATTATTTAACTATATAGGCTGAGACTAATCTTTCAAGTATATAGGTTGAGAAGAACCTTGATGGGGAACCAGTCACACGCACTGATATATGGATTGCTTGTCACACAGGAAAGGATGGAAAACCCACGCATGGTGCTGAACTATATATGGTATGTGCCCAATGATGTCTTTTATACACAATTCTTAATTTACTTTGTAGTTGTTTGAATATTATTTGTGTCCTGTGTTATTTTATTTTTTCATTCTTTTTAAGGAACAAGCTAAAGCAAAAAAGGTCGCCTTGCAAGAATCTTCAACCCAGGGTACCACTGACCGCACTATTGATAATGATCCTCTAAGCCAAGTGTTTGGCCAAGAAGAAAGGGGACGTGTTCGTTGTGTTGGAACCACCGTCTCTAAAATGAAGTATGATGCTTCACTTCTCGGTCGTTCATTGCTTTTGGATAAAACATTGGAAGTAAAAAAAATTTAGCGAAAAATATGATAGATTGGAAGAAAATGTTCAATGGATACGAGAGAGACTTGAAAATGGAACTTATGTGAGACCATCAACAAGTGAGGGAACACAAGGAGGGACACTAAGAACTGAAGATACACCTTCATCCCGTGCACAATCGACAAGGCAACCAGAAAATCCATTACCTCCATCTCCATTACCACCATCTCCATTATCACCATCTTCTCAAGGTGTTGCGAGGTTTCCTTCTCCAAGCAATCATGTTCCTTCAGTGTCAAGGACTTACAAAGTTTGTGATTGGCATAAGAATGTCATTGCGATAGCAAAAGAGGTTGTAGATCCTATCCATCGATTCTCTTGCGATTGCCATGGATCATTGAACCCTGTAACAGAGATCAGACTTTCCTTATGCTTCAAATATATGACTGAGGTGAAACTTTACAAGAGTGATCCAAAAGGAGACATGATGGGGGATTTGGACGTTGGTGATTTCTTCGTATGGTGTAAAAATCATGTGGAACTTGATGATTGATAGTTACAACTACCTTGGTAGTTACAACCTTGAACGATATCCTTGATGCCTGCTATTTTTGTGGACTTGCATGCAATCCTGTAGTACTTAGTAGTTATACGTTCATTTTTGTTTTTTGACTTACACACTCCTGGCTGATTTGGTTTTGGTAGTCCCAAATCTGTAATTTTAATTTGGATTTGGTAGTCCCAAATATGTAATCTTAGTAGTGTTGTTTTCTTGTTGAATATATGTATATATAAAAGCTTTTCCTATGTTTTTTAAATTTATAACAACCCTTTTTAACTCCGCCAATGTAAAGGTTCTTTTTTACATTGCTGGTCCCAAGCCCGGATAAAGGAGGAGAGATGAGGGTATGTTTACCTTTATCAATTTTTGTGTTAAGTTTCATATATTTTTTTCATTGTGATATGGTTATCTGGTTCTTATATATATATATATATATATATATATATATATATATATATATATATATATATATATATATATATTAAATTTTCTGATGTCCAGGTGGCTATTGTGATTAGGATATTAGAGAAGTGTCTCGTACACAACATTTCTTGAAATCCCGGCATTGACACATATCAGAATGTATACCCACTGATTTGCCCTAATTCCTGTAAGAGTTTAACCTTGTTGGTGGAGGTGTTTGTTGCTTGTGGCCCACTAGCAGAATTCATGGTTGAGACCATTTATGCTACTAAAATGTTGCTTTATTTTGTGAAAGAATTTGATGAATGAGAGCACGTTCATTTTTTTAGAGAATCACAGTCGCATATCAATTGACAGCACTAAGCGAATTTTGGCTCAAGGGTGATGATGATGTCAGATCAGAATTTCCATTGTCAAACAAGTATCGGTTGCAATGGTAATTTCTATGACATTGACACATATCTTTATAAATTTTTAGCAAGGTTTAGGGTTGCCTCTTGTTCTGGATAGAGTGCTGCAAGATTCTATTTTCTAGAGTCGAGCCCCTTGTTTCACAGTTTACTGCTTCATATGGAATGGTGTTGAATCTCCTTGCTGTATGTGCTTTCAGTCATCTATTGTAAGTTTTTTTTTACATGATGATGATGCATTGTAAATGGTGTAGTTTATGTTGTACAAGGTGCAAAAGTTACTTGCAGATTGAAGGAATCAGATAATGTGGAAGTTTCTCATGTAGGACGAACATTCGAAGAAGCTAAAAAGTTGGTTGAGCAAAGCTTTGGGAACTATGTTGGAAGCAATGTAATGGTGGCAACAAAAGAGGAGCTGAGTAAAATACACTACGGGCACGTGATTGTTCATTTTAAGGTAAATTGCCCCTCTTCTTTCATGGAGTCTACGCTCTGAATAAAAAAAAAAGGCAAAAGCTTATGAATTAATTAATTTGATCGTATATGTAGGATCACAAGGACAGAATCTTGCACTGGATGATCCCTTCGTTCTGCCTTGTAGTCACAAGCTTCATCTTGGATTTTTTTCGGTGAGGAAGTATTCCTCTTACATTTTCGGTGGAATCTTTAAAAGCGACTCTCAGTTTCTGGGGAAATTTATGAGAGTTCACTGTACACTTCCATTGAAAGCGTAATAGAGCAATCGAGAAAACTATCTCAAACTCAGGAAGTGCAACTGTAGAACCTGCTGCTCATGTCCATGCTTCCTAAGGATGATGCAGATGAAACAGACTGCATTTTGGAGGTGAGAGCAGGTAATACATGAGCATCTTAATGCAAGGTCCACCATCTTTTTCTTTACATTTATCTATTCAATGGCTGTCACTTTCTCTTTGATGATATTACTTGATATCTTGCAGGAATGGAGGGGAAGAGGCGTCTTTGTTTTCCATGGATATATTCAAAATGTAAATTACTGCCACTGGTTATATGATTCCTGCTTTTAAAAGTTTTTAGATGTCTGAATATACGTGATATTTTCTTCTTAATTTATCAAAAAGAAAAAGCATCTTCTTTTCTATCTTAATTTATAAAAAACAAAAAAACAAACTTCTTCAGGACGCGCGTATGTGGTACGCGAAAAATGGAGTCTTTTCTTCTTTGTTTTTAAGAAAAGAAAAAGGTAAAAGCATCTTCTTTTCTGTCTTAATTTATCAAAATGAAAAAGCATTGCCTTCTTTTCTGTGCTTCCCTTGCTCTGTCCCTCTGATTGCTTCATACTCACTTCCCTCTCCTCTGCTCACTCTCTGCTGTCTAAGGTATGTGAATACTTTCTTCCTTCCTTCACTTTGGTTTTGGATAGATAAGTTATCATGCATGAATTTGCTACAAATCAATTTGTCATGTTGGTGTATGGAACTGGTGCTTATAACATTATTCTGCTGCTCTGGTAGCTTGTATTATCTGCATGGAGGATATTTCAATAGAAGAAGTCACAGAGATGGATTGTGGCCATTGCTTTTTTCAATAACTGTAAGTATTCTTTCTCCCTCTCCCCTTTATTCATAGCTAATAGTAACACCCATTAATTCCACGACCATTACAGTAATGCCTGTAACTCACTTAAACACAGTGTTGTCAAGTTAAGCATTGTAATTTTGAGCCTTTCTCCATACCATGGCAAGACTGTTGAAGATTAGCGATATATCTGCGGACTGTAAGAACAGTCATCTGTTCTAAACTTTTCATTGTCAAACATGGTTTAGAATCTTTCTTAATTATGATGTAAATTATGAGATGTTGAACCACTTTAACTATACTCATCTTTCTGAACAGGAGATGCAAAATGAGAAACTAGAGGTCGAACAGGTTCAACTGATGGAAGAGAACAGTGGATTGCGTGTGCAGAATCAAAAGTTGGCTGAAGATGCTTTTTATGCAACGGAATTGGCATCTGCTGCAGCTGTTGAGTTGAAAATTTTAGCAAATGAGGTCACGAAGCTTTCAGAACAGAATGCAAGACAAGCAAAGGATTTGCTGGCTGCTCAAGATATCGCAAATTCTAGAGGTGGTAACTTGCAAAATAGTTATGGTGCGGGCCGCAAGATTGACGAGGTAAGCTTTGACACGGGTAATATATTTCATGAACACAGGAGTAACTCAGAATTTGTGTACCAGTTAGAAATTCTCCGCCTACAAATTTTTGGTATACTTTATTAGAACTATTTTTTAATTAGCACTGCTTACTAGTATGCAAGACAATAACGTAAATGGATTAGGCTCTAGAAATATTTACTAGACAACATGTGATGCAATGTTACTCTAAACTATCTGCATTCTGCCCTTAAGCTTATTGTGGCTAAAGTACATGAGAATCTTTATATTCTTCGACAATTGAAGGGCTTTCATCCATGAGCTTATGATGTCTTAGGCTTGGCTAACTGAAAGCATTTTAGTGTTTTCTCTTCATATTTGATATTTACCAGTGAAACTCGTGGTACATTTATTTATGACAATATGCTTATGTTCCTCTTTCTCTCGGTGTGATTTATTTTCTTTTATTGCATTTCCTTGAATTCAGGCCAGAATGCAAGAGATGAAAGAAAAACAGCATGAAACTCTGGCCAATGGAGATGCAAATTCTCATGTATGTAAAGTTTGCTTTGAAGCACCAACAGCAACCCTTCTCCTCCCATGTCGGCATTTTTTGTTGTAAGTAATCTTAATTTATCTCATTCACAGATGGATTTCATGAAGGTTTTTTTTTTCCAATTAGAGAATACTTTTGCATTTTAAGATAGCTGATTGTACCACTTTATCCACCTTCATGTAAGCTAGGCATTCTAAAATTTATAAACACAAGGGTGGTGGATGTGATGTGTGTGAACACGGGCATGTTCACCCATTGAAATTCGGTTGATTGGCTGCATAAACATCCGAATATAATTTTACTGCTGAAAGTTACTTGTGCATCTTTTTGTGCAGTGTGCATACCTTGTTCGCTTGCATGTTTAGAGTGTCCTTTTTGTCGCACAAAGATTGAAGATAGGATCTTTGCTTTTCCTTCCTGATGATATCATTATTGTTATGCAAGCCTCCCAAAATTGGTAAAGAATTCAGCTACTAATATCATCTCTAACGTTATAATGTCTGACAGATTTTTTACAGTTTATCTTCAGCTGAATTAAGTTTCTAATGCATGCTTTTGCTATTTTTCTTCAGGGTGCCTATCATTCAACTGTTCATTATTCTTGACTATGATATCAGATGCAATTCTTTTATTAATTGCACTGTATTTAGCGATCGTAAATGTATGCCATGTCTCCCTAATGGGCTGAAAAATAAAAAGAAAAAGTTAAACGGAAATGAGAAAGTAAAGGTAAAAATGAATTGCATCTTGATTATGATATCAGATGCAATTCATTTTTATTCAATTCCTGGTCAGAATGATAATGACATCAAGTTTTTCCTTTAGAGTTGCTTTTTTTTTTTTTTGCATTGTAGGACATTAAAATTCTTGTTTGTTTGCTTTATATGTAGCCTGAGAGTTGTATAATTTGTTTCTTTTTATGGTATGTACCAAAATTCACAACTTTTGCTCTATTACCAGGTACTGGTTATGTATGCAATGCATATCTTGCAGCTTAATAATTGTTGCTCCAGATCAAGATGCTTGGAGCATCGTTAAAGCGCTTCTACCTCTTCTATCATATTCATCACCATTTGCTATTTATCATCAATATCTTCAGGTGAGTTTTGTCATATTCAGCACCATTTGCTGGAGAATTTGGTGTAAGCAGCATAACTTGAGGGTACTTGGGGAAGGTGGCGATGGTGAGGTCCTCCCTTGGGCTCAAGACTTTGATTCTTGGCTCACCGAGTCTCTGGTGAATGGAAGGTAAATTCACATTTCACATGCGATTTATTTAATTATTTTGTATGAGAATTATATAAAGGTTGTTAGATAAAGAAGTGATTGTGAAAATGTAGGCATAGCCATGTGAATAACTTTTACCAGAAGGCGCCTTTTGCCAAAATGGCGCACCCATGGCCAGACCATTTTTACCCGTTGCATGTAGCACTTGGTGCTGCGGGGGAAACTGCGAAGGCTGAATTGATCCATACTAGCTGGAGCCTTGGTGCACTTTCATACTCCTCTTATCGTTTCAAGACTGACTGATTTCTGAACTCCTATGTGAATGCTTTGAACATATTATGCACTTAGTATGTTATGAAAACATGACAATAATATTGAATTTCAGATGATGAATGCAAATGGTTTATGTATAAAGTTATGTTATGAACTTAGTATTTGTAAGTTTTCTTTTTTATTTTTTGCATTCTTTTAGGATCATAATCTAATGTTAATATTTAGTTCAAGGTTAAAGCATATCTTAATGTGGCAATCCGTTGGCTCTTACAAAGCAAACCCAATGCATAGTTTCTACCATGAAGGACTTCCACTTAAGGTTAAGCATAAAAAGGTTAATCTTGTTATTGTACATTAGTGCGCTATTTGTTTACATGTTTTTGTTTGGCGTCAAAACTTGACAAGGTTCCATTTTACGGTTGATTTTGTATTTATCTAGCATATAGTTTGTGGAATCCTATTCGTGCCGAAGGCACGGGTACACGCCACATGGCAAGTGTCTGGTCGATCTTAGTAAGGACTGATTTTGCAGGTGTGGGGCTGTGATTTTGATGCAGCAACGGTTTCAAACCCTCGCAATAAACCAGATTTCTTTTTTTTTTTTGAATTTTGTTTTGACTGGCCACGGCTTAAAACCGTGGTATTTAATTATTGCCACGGCTTAAAATCGTGGTCGTCACGCTTGCAACGGCTTAAAACCGTGGTCATCATAATTGCCAAGGCTTATAACCGTGGCCATCATGATTGCCACAGCTTAAAATCGTGGCCATTTTGCAACGGCTTATAACCGTGGCCATATTGCAACGGCTTATAACCGTGGCCACTATTGTTGCAACGGCTTATAACCGTGGCTAAATGCAGAAAATCATCATGCCTCCTCGAGCATAAAACCGTTGCTAAAATGTTTTGCCACGATTTATAGCCGTCAATGATGATTTCGCGACGCCTCTACTGCCCACGCCTCTAAGCCGTGACAATTGGTTACCCCCACGGTCCCAAACCGTTGCTGATGGGTATTTTTTGTGTAGTGTTGACATTTGGCAATAATCAACAATTTCATCACAATATTCCCCTCATTATTTTGGGGAAAATCAACATTTTCATATATCAACTTTCTGTAGTAAAGTGGGGATCGAAGTCCATACAATAAAAATAATTCCCACTTCTTAGCAAAATAATTTGCATAACAATCAAAGTTCAAGTCACAATACGAAATACAAATACCAATTCACAGAATAAGAATACACAAATCAATTAGCATTTCAATTCTTATAATTTCATTCCAATCAAAGGATTTTTTCAACAATATATTATACATTCAAATCAATCCATATTTGGTAAGCCCAATTCAATTTAATTCTATCAGTATATTAGAAATCCAATCCATACATTTATTCAATTAAACCAATCAATTCAGTTATGGGCTTAACTATTTAGCCAAATCAAAATCATTATCCAGCAAACAACTATTCAGATTCATAGGCTTAGCTATTCAGTCCAGCCCAATTAGTTTTACAACACACTAACTATTCAGTCTAGCCCAACTCTATTTGTGCCATTTTCTTCTCCTACACATGCATACCTCTATTCTACAAGTTTTTATGTCATAGGAAATACAGATCAATGATAGGGATAATATCAATTTCAATTGTATTACGCTCGAATAACATCGTGGAATAAACTCGGTAAAGATCATAGGATTTCTACAATCTAATCAGTGGTGGTTTTCCCTGCCTTGAGGTAAATCCAACCGTTGGATGAACTCGAAATAAAACTATAACTTTTCTATGGATGTTTTCAAATTACGAATTAAATATGAAAGCATTTTGACTACGGGTGGATCTTGATCCACTGCAAAACTTTACACTGCACAAAGCTGTTTTCTATTACTAAATTTAACAAAATCTTAGTTCTCTTTTAATTCAACTATTTTCACGAAAATTATAATACAATACTATATGAATTTATAGATTTATTTATGTATTAAAATTTAACCCGAAATTCATGCATTTATATATCTAAAGAGAACTAGAGAATCAAGAACACTTAGTTCTATTAATATTCGATAATTCTACTAATACATATCTAACAAAACATAATATAAGAGTGAGAAAAACTCACAATCACTACTTTTTTGTTTTAAAAATCACACTCATAAAAACTAAAATTCAATTATATTCAAAGATTATATAATAAATCTTTATAATATAGAGAAGGAAGAAAACTAATAGAATTTCTATAAAGAGAAGGAAGTAAATAACTTACCTGCTTACTTTTCTCCTCATTTCCCTTTTTCCTTTCTGCTTATTCTGTTATTTTTTTTTACAGACTTTGTATGCGGCTGGGAAGAATCAAATATTTATTTAACCAACCTAAAGGCAAATTAGGGGTCATTACATTATACACACCTCAAAAGGAATCTCGTCCCGAGATTCACTGGATGAATAGCTCCGGGTGAAATTGTTTCACCTTGTCCTCTAGCTCCCAAGTTACATCATTCTCCTTTTCACTCTACTGGACTTTCACCAAATTCACTATCCTTCTACGGAGTTGTTTCACATCACGATCCACAATCTTGATCGGTCGTGCTACTTGAGTGAAATCGTCATTAATCTCGATTTATGTGGGTTGGACGATGTGAGCAGGATCCTTCACACACTTCCTCAACATGGAAATATGAAACACATCATGAACAGCTGATAAGCTCGGTGGCTAGGCGAGTCTATAGGCTAAACTCCCTACTCGAGCAATGATCTCAAATGGTCCCACAAATCTAGGACTTAACTTCCCTTTCTTACAGAACCTCAATACGCCACTCATAGGTGAAACCTTGAGAAAGACAAGGTCCCCAATCTGAAATTCTACCTCCTTACGCTTACGGTTAGTGTAATTCTATTATTGGCTTTGAGCAGTTCTGATCCACTCTCTAATAATCTGCACCTTCTCCGATGTCTCTCGAACAACCTCTGGCCCCAGCAAAATTATGTCACAAACCTCCGCCCAACAGGATGGTGATCGACAAGGTCTCCCATATAAAGCCTCAAACGGGGCCATGCCAATACTAGAATGATAATTGTTGTTATAAGCAAGCTCTATGAGAGGTAAATAATCCTCCCAACTACCACAAAAATCGAGCACACATGCCTAAAGCATATTCTCTAGAACCTGATTCACCCGCTCCGTTTGACCATCAATCTAAGGATGATAAGTTGTACTCAAATCTAGTCTCGTCCCCATGGCTCGCTGAAAACTCTCCCAGAACTCAGATGCAAACAAGGGATCTCTGTCAGACAAAATGGACACTAGTAGAACGTGAAGCCTAACTACCTCACGGATGTATCGTTTGGCTAACTATTCGGTAGTACGGTGCACACCAACTGGAACAAAATGCACAGACTTAGTCAAATGGTCAACTATGACCTAAATCGACTCGTTACCTCGTCGAGTTTTTGGTAAGCCATCTACAAAGTCCATAGAAATATTATCCCATTTCCAGATAGGAATTTCTAATGGCTGCAACAAACCTGAGGGCTGCTGATGCTCGGCCTTTACTTGTTGACAAGTGAAACACCGTGATACATAATCTCCCACATCCTTCTTTATACCGTCACACCAGAAAGTTCGCTTCAGATCATGATACATTTTTGTGTTTCCCGAGTGAATGGTAAAACGTGACTTATGAGCCTCATCCATAATTTATTTCTTCATCCCCTCGATCTTAGAGGCACACAAAGTCTCCCATGAAATCTCAAACCACCATCAGTCCCAACTGACCACTCTGAGGAACAATCATCTAGATTATCAAGCACCAAGTCTTCTAATTTGCTCATCAAACGATAATCCTTATGTTGCTCCTCTAAAACCCTACTGATCTAAGAAGGTTGAACAGATAAACTACCAACATAAGTCGTGTTCGTCCCTTGGACAAGCTGAACATCACAAGAAGAAATAGCCTCAAGAGACTTCCATTCCTCCACCATCAGTGATGCCATAACAGTGTGTTGCCGACTAAGAGCATCGGCTACCACATTTCCCTTACCTAGGTGGTAAAGATCTGAAAAATCATAACTACTAATGAACTCCACCCACCTTTGTTCTCTCATATTCAACTCCTTCTGCGAAAACAAATACTTGAGACTCTTGTGATCCGTGAACAACTTAAAATGCTCCCCATAAAGGTAGTGTTGCCACATCTTCAAAGCAAACACAACTTCCACTAATTCCAAATCATGGGTAGGATATCGTCTCTCATAAGGCTTCAATTGTCGTGAGGCGTACGACACAACCTTCTGATTCTGCATTAATACACAACCCAGACCTGTGCCACTAGCATCAATGAAGACTACCAACTTCCCACCATGCACTGGAATAGTCAGAATGGGCGCAGTGGTTAGTCGGTGCTTCAACTCCTGAAAAGCCTTTTCACACTCATTGGTCCAAATAAACTGAACATTCTTGCGGGTCAACTTAGTCAAAGGGGCAGCAATAAGAGAAAACTTCTCGAAAAATCTTCTATAGTAACCAGCTACCCTAAGAAGCTTCTTACTTTCGTTGCATTAGTAAGTTGTTTACAGTCCCTCACTACTTTCACCTTATCAGGATCAACTGCTATACCCTGACTAGAAACAACATGCCCTAAGAATTTTACCTCTTTTTCCCTAAAATGGCACTTGCTAAATTTCGCATACAATTTCTGATTTCTCAAGGTCTGCAACACTGTCCTGAGATGCTCTCTGTGTTTTGCTTCACTACGGGAGTAAACCAAAATGTCATCGATAAAAATAATGATGAATTTGTCCAAGTATGGTCGAAGATTCGGTTCATCAGGTCCATGAAAAAGGCTGGGGCATTTGTCAATCCAAAAGGCACAACAGGGAACTCATACAATCCATATCTCGTACGAAATGCCGTGAGAGGAATACTATCTTCTTCAACACCCATCTGATGATATCTCGTTCTCAAGTCAAACTGAGAAAACACCACTGCCCCCCTCAACTAATCAAGAAGATCATCAATTCGAGGCAACGGGTACTTGTTCTTGATAGTCCTATTGTTCAGCTCCATATAGTCAATACACATCCTAAAGGTACCATCCTTCTTCGAAACGAAAATTGCGGGTGCTCCCCACGGAGAATTACTAGGACGTATGAACCTGGTTCATACACACCTCAAAAGGGTTACACATATATACATAAACATGAATAAACATGTCAATAAGTATATCCGAATAAATCAAAGCAAAAATACAAATATTACCCTTTTTGCAACATCTCATCCTGCTGGACTTTCATCTCGTTCAACTCCTTCGGTGCCATCCGGTACGCCGCCTTAGAGATAGGAGCAGTTCCAGGTACTAAATTGATTCGAAACTCAACTTCTCGCCTAGGTGGCAAGCCAGGAATTTCCTGAAATACATCCTCATAATCTCTTACCACTTCTACATCTCGGATTTCTCTCTCTAATGTCCCCACCAAGTAAAGAAAACTTGACATCACTGACTCTTCACAATTTCCACAAGTGTGAGAAACAGGGGGCACGCCTGGAGCATGAATGTAAACTATCTTCTTTGCACAATCCAGCGTGACTAGGTTCTTACACAACCAATCCATTCACAAAATCATATCAAAATCCTCAAAATCAAGCACAATCAAGTCGACAAGGAACACTTTTTCGATGAAGGAAATCTTAAAATTTGTACATAATTAACTTAATGTCACTGAGCCTCCTAAAGGGGTTGTAACACATAATGGTATAGCAAGTGGCAAATTTTTCAACATTTTTCGATTAACCAAACGTCGAGATATGAAGGTTTATGTCACGACCCGATCCACATGATACTCTACAGCTTACCCATAACCCCATTCCGAAGATCCCCTAGACTGTCTCTAGCCTAGGGTAAACTGTGCACTGATACCAAACTGTCACACCCTGATTTTCAATAAAACGAAATCCTAATTTCAGCATGGGATTATCTGTTTTTCCCAAAATTCGAGACATGAATGTCATTCACTAAAAGTAACAGTTGACATCCACGAAAATAATCAAATACACAATTTACCAGATTAAAGGGAAATAAAACAACTGATCTAAAAAGCCCATCAAAATGAAGGAAAAATATATTAAATCTCGTAGAACCTACTCTGACAAGTTCAACTAATCATGAATGTATCTCTCTCACTAAATAAATAATAAAAACTCCAAGTTCTATTGCAAAAAATTAAACTGTCACCTAATAAACAAAAGGACCTAGACTCTCGAAGCTTGACACGTACGAAATGAACCTCTCTAAGCTTGCCCGAAACTACTAAATCCTGAAACAAGCTAGTCGGCTACATTCCTAAAGGAATGTACCCAAGAAGCCAAAGCCCACTTGGGTCAGCAATTAAGCTAGTGTGAAGTTCTTCGTTCCCAAAAATCAATAAGAAAAATAGCATGGCATGACTAGAAAATATAGTACGACAAAATAACTAAAACAAAATAGATAGTTCCTCCACGAGGCAAATGTATAAAGCTAATTACAATTTCTAACATATTTTCGTCACTATTTACCTTAAATACACCTGTCCGGTGGAAACTAACCATGGAAAGTCAGACCTACATAGAATGTTAGCAGACCTTCCATCCTGCACTAAGTAATTATAAGACAATAATTGTATTATTCTATTTACTCAAAATTTATCGATAAATTATTTATTTTAAACCAGTTATCCGTTTATAATGAATTGATCACTTAGACTATACCACATTCGCACTACCTCCGTGCCGAACATACATGCCCGTATGCCTCTCTCATATAAAAGAGGACATCTCCGTCATCCATGCCAAAATGGGGACACATCACATACATGCATGCATCACCGAATATCCCTAACTATATGAGTACAATAAAAGCCACTCTTGGGCTAACAATGCACAAAGATCACGTCACACTTTTGACGGATAAATAATAAGCATATTTTAGGCATTTCAAAATCACCATCTTTCCGCAAGACTAACCCGAAATTTATTTTAGTTTTTCTATAGAAAAGGGGAGCCCCACATCCGCTAGACAACCCGAAGGTTATTTAGTTTCTCTATAAGAGAGGGGAAATCATAAACATCAAAGAAATGTGGTAGTTCCAAGTGATACAATTTGATGTTATTTAAAGAGATAAATTCAAATTTATTCATATCGCTTGACATTTTTGTCAATCATAAACAAATCCACCCGTTCTTTGGAGAATATCACTTTTTTTGTAATTTATTGTGATATCTCATAATCCTTATATATTGGCACCTTGTCAATCAAAGACAAGTTCACCCATCATTTTAGGAAAACATATCATTTGACATTTGGCAATAATCAACAATTTCATCACAATATTCCCCAATTATTTTGGGGAAAATCAACATTTTCATATATCAACTTTCTGTAATAAAGTGGGGATCAAAGTCTATACAATAAAAATAATTCCCACTTCTTAGCAAAGTAATTTGCATAACAATCAAAGTTCAAGTCACAATACAAAATACAAATACCAATTCACAGAATAATAAGAATACACAAATCAATCAGCATTTCAATTCTTATAATTTCATTTCAATCAAAGGATTTTCTCAACAGTATATTATACACTCAAATCAATCCATATTTGGTAAGCCCAATTCAATTTAATTCTATCAGTATATTAGAAATCCAATCCATACCTTTATTCAATTAAAACAATCAATTCAGTTCTGGGCTTAACTATTTAGCCCAATCGAAATCATTATCCAACAAACAACTATTTTGATTCTTGGGCTTAACTACTCAGTCCAGCCCAATTAGTTTTACAGCACACTAACTATTCAGTCCAGCCCAACTCTATTTGTGCCATCTTCTTCTCCTACACATGCATACCTCTAATCTACAAGTTTTTATATCATAGGAAATACAGATCAATGATAGGGATAATATCCATTTCAATTGTATTACGCTCGAATAACATCATGGAATAAACTCGATAAAGATCATAGGATTTCAACAATCTGATCAGTGGTGGTTTTCCCTGCCTTGAGGTAAATCCAACCATTGGATGAACTTGAACTAAAAATATAATTTTTCTATGGATGTTTTCAAATTACGAATTAAATATGAAAGAATTTTGACTACGGGAAGATCTTGATCCACTGCAAAACTTTACACTGCGCAAAGCTGTTTTCTATTACTAAATTTAACAAAATCTTAGTTCTCTTTTAATTCAACTATTTTTCACGAAAATTATAATACAATACTACATGAATTTATATATCTAAAAAGAACTAGAGAATCAAGAACACTTACTTCTACTAAAATTCGATAATTCTACCAATACATATCCAACAAAATATAATATAAGAGTGAGAAAAACTCACAATCACTACTTTTTTGTTTTAAAAATCACACTCATAAAAGCTAAACTTCAATTATATTCAAAGATTATATAATAAATCTTTATAATATAGAAAGAAAAAAACTATTTGAATTTCTATAAAGAGAAGGAAGTAAATAACTCACCTGCTTATTTTTTTCTTCCTTTTCCTTTTTCCTTTATGCTTTTATTTTTTATTTTTTATATTTTTTTACAAACTTTGTTTGCGGCTGGGAAGAATCAAATCTCTATTTAACCAACCTAAAGGCAAAACCCCACAAGGTTAAGGTTTGCACAACATTATATGGACACCCTTTTATTTATTTATTATACAAACATTATCATTTGTCAAAATTGGGGGTCATTACAAAGGTGTTTTTGTTGTGTAAGAGATGGATTTGCAAGAGCTAGCGAAAAGCGTGACAGAGAGATTTGAGAGCTGTTACTTGATAGATTTGCAGGAGAGAATTGTCAGAGATTACTTGAGAGATTTGTGGGAGAGAAGGGAGAGCTCAAACGAGAGTTCAGTGAGTTTTGAGTTTGTAATGTAGGGAGAGATTTGTGTCGAGGTCCCTTTAGGTTGTTGCCACTGACATAAACAAAATTTAGGTGCCATGTAGGACACACAGTGCATTTACCTTCACGGCCATGTCAAATACTCTTAACATGGGTTTAAGTTCAATTTTTTAAACACTTGCTCAATTGTATATTACAAAATTACAATAAATTAACTAAAAAAAATAAAAAAATTCAATATCATTAATGCAAACAATGTTAATAATACCAATCAACGCAAACAATGTGATAAGGTTCAATCTCCACCAAATGTCATCTTAAGAATATTTGCCCCAAAAAAAACCTTTTGAAACTTTGTGAAGGATATTGACATAGATTGTCCAAGTTCAACAGTTTGTATTATGTGTAGCAATTCTAACTACTACTAAATAAGCTGAAAAAAAATACCCAAATAATCTCATGTTTAAAACTTGTGAATGGTGCAAGCTTCTTGGGGGTAGTAAAAATCTAGAAAAAGGAAAGACATAAATGCTTACCGATTGATCTATCCAATGAGCACTAGGTACAAATCCCACCATGGCATATGGGGTACTCTGTTAGACATTGAAAGCAAACTCAACTGAAGAGCAAGGAAATATAACGTCGCCATCAATTGAAAAGATGGCATCCGACTTCAAATCCTTGATTATCTTGAATTTTTTATTTAAACTGTCTTGTTTGTTGAAATCAAATTTCAGATATGTCATCTCTGTCAACTCTAGAGTTGTTGAAATCCTCTAATAAAAAAGGTTCAATTTTTTTTTTCAATCTGAACTAATGGAACTCCACATGAAAGGGGTTGTTTAAAACATACTTGGGAGACGAACCTTGAGGAGAGGCAATTTCGTGGTGCTTCCAACCCATGAAAGAAGCTAAAGACCAGTGAAGATAAGAGCAGTGAAAAAGAGGCAGGTGCAGAGGACGAGCTTGATTCGAATGGATCTACCGGTGTAGATTGAGATGCTGCTTGAAATTGGGGGAACTCACATTCGTCTGAGAGATTCCCCTCTTTGAACTTTTTGGGTATGAATTGATTGGAGGTGCAAGGAGAAATGAATCTCCTCTGGCACATAGTAGATGAGGTGAGGGAGCTAAGTAGAACTTGATTAATTTGGGGAAAAACAAACTAGTTGTTCTTTGGTTTGAGAATCAGTGGTGGGGAGGGGAGGAGCAGTTGCAGAGGAGATTGGAGAAGTCACCGTGGATGATTTGGAGGAGGAATCGAGAAGAAGAGAGTTGGGGGGAGATGGAGGAGAGTTTGAGAAATTCTAGAAAAAGTTAGGGATTTGATTGTAGTCTTTGCAAAAATCCCAAAACCCTAATTGAATTGAAAGAGGGTAGATAGAAAATCGAAGGTGAGGAACTAGATGAAGAAGTTTTTTCGCATAGCCTTCTTCTTTGGCCAAATGCATAACCTTCTTGTTCTTCGCCAAACATAGAGATACGACATCAACTTCATTGAATTAAGGCTTGGAGCTGAGTGGAGATTGTTAGCACCACCACAGATGAAGGAAGAATAACTCAGTTGTTTTTTGGTTCGAGATTCAGTGGTAGGGAAAGTTGGGCGGTAGCCAGAGGCGAACTGGAATTGTAGATGAGGATGAGAGGGAGAGAACCTCATGGAGGTGCGGTGAGAAGAGGAACGTATCAGGGTTTTAAACTTTCACTTAAGTTATGGCAATGACATAACTTGTGTCAAGTAGGACATACACACCGTCTATAGTGTTTGTGAATGGTAAAATACCTATGTGAATTATAAGACAAATATATATTATATATATTTTTAAACATGAACAAGGTTTTTAGGATCCCTGCTCAAACAATCTAATATTACATTCTCTCAAATTATTTACCTCTCGCGTCATCAAAGATAATCTTTTTGAGATCTTCGGCGAATGAGCTTGGAAGAATTTAAATATATGATTCAGTTGGTTTTAGCTTTGCAAAATGATTTTTTTTTTGAAAAACGAGCAAAGGTTTGAATGATCTCCAATCTTTTATATTAATTGATGATACACCGAAACATCCTCTCTTATACATCGTACACGTGTCATGATGATCTCTAGGAATAATAGGCCTAAGCATCAATTTAGCACAGATCCGGCCCAAACGGCATCAAGCCCGCAAGGTGCAGTCCGCCAACCGGACCCAAATTACTACAATCTGCTAAGCGCACACGTCTCACAGCCATCACCAATACCCGTAAGACCTATTGAGGCAAGTATCTCGAGGATCAGCTTCGGACGGGCAAGCCAACAGTACTTTGTCTTTAACTAGAAAATAAATATCAGAGTATATGTCGTACGTGAAAACTTCTACCTACGGACTACACTTTGATTGGGAACTATCTCCCGTGTATCTAGGAGCACAAGTTTAACAGGGAAAATTTCCCTCAACATGACAACTCCCAATTAGAAAAGGATTTCCTGGAAGATCTTTTTCCCTAAACTTCGCCACCGATGGACTGAACGAACCATGACTCAAGCACAATAAATAAGATAGTAGGTTGGTGAATAAAAGTACGCTATAAATTCGCTATTTACAACTTTAAGCCTTCCTTAGAGCTATGTCTGACTTTAGCATCGGAGTTCCATCGGACACAACAACGGTGTTCCGTGGCTCACGTGCGTTCATTGTGTAGGTCAGCAGGTCAAGGTCAAATAGGGAGCGAAAATCGATTGCATCGGCTTGGCACTATCCGTGGGGACGACAAAGTTCCTAGCAAAACATTAACATCATTTCTCATCAGATTTCAGGGAGATGGTGACCACCAGATTCCGTAATAATGGAGATAAGGGGATACGTCGAACACTCAGACTGGCGCTATACCACCGCTTCCAGTGGTACCGGCGACACAGGGGGAGCGGGCTCACACCTCACGCCAGCAACAGTGGCGACGAACTCCAAGATGGATATGTTATCATCATAGTTACAACAGATCGCTAAATCAGTGGAGATCCTCACTCAGTAGAACCCTCCTTCCGCTGATGGAGATCAGGGGCAACACAGAATTCAATCTCCAGACTAAAATAGAGAGCAGGCGCAGAAAAGTCAAGCCCTCGCGAGTTCTCACTAGACTAGAGGTGATGGCACGGCCAACAAAAATCAAACTTTCAAGGCAGACAGACCTGCCACACAGAACCCCCTCTACCGAGGGGCTCACGACCCAGATGTGTTGTACAACCTTTTTGTTCCCTCGTTCGTGGACCACATCACGAACGAAGCTCTACCAAAGAAGTTCAGCCCTTCGATGCTTGAGTTCTACGATGGGACCGGTGACCCATTTGATCACTTGCGTCATTATCAGCACGTGATGGCACTCAAAGAAGGTTCCAAATCGGTGATGAGCAGAATGATCCTTACTAGCCTGAAAAAGTAAGTGCTGACATGGTTCCATAACCTCCTACCAAAGTCAATTGACTCATTCAAGAAACTGGCCAAAACATTCCTTACATGCTTTGTTGGCAGCCAGCGGATCAGGAAGGGCCCGCTCTATATACTCTCCCTGAAACAGAAGTCAAATGAAATGCTAAGGGAGTACATCACGCACTTCAATGATGAGCTGACACTCATTGACGGCTGCAGCAATGATACAGCTTTTACTATGGGGCTAAGAGAGAGAAAGTTTTACAACTTCCTAACCCTGGAGCCCCCCACCGATATGGCAAAGCTCCCGAAAAGTGTCCAGAGGTACAATCACCTTGGAGGAAATGAGAACGGTCAAGAAGGAAACTGAAATAGAAAAGAAACCCTTCGGTTCTAGATATAGAAGAGAGGGAAAGAGATGAAAAAATGAAGATACAAACAAACGGAATCGCAACGACAACAGGTCGAACTCTATCTGTGCCAGGTTAGAAAAATCTTCAAACTATGTCGGGACCAGGACCATAACCTCCCTCAATTCTAGCTTGACAGACGCCCTTAATTCCATAAAAAATTGGGAGGATCTAAAATGGCCCCCGAAGCATCGCGAAGACCCCGCCAAACACGACAACAGTTAGTATTGCTTGTACTACAAGGAGGGTGGCCATGACACCAACGATTGTAAGAGTCTAAGGTACGAGATCGAGTATTGGATTCGAAAGGGCAAGGTGAAGGAGTTCCTGGATTCAGAAAAAGGCAAGACCGGACAAGGGAAAAAGGAAAGTCGGTCAAAGAAATCGATAAGGAGGCTCCAAGCATTATATATGTGCTTCACGGAGTCAGACCATAGGGAGAACAACCAAACAAGTTTCGAAAGCGGACACTCCTTGAGATGCAAACACAATGCACCAACAAGGACCAGCGCTTGTATTACTCGCGAGTACAGAGCCCAATCCTGACCTTGACTTTGACAAATAAGGACCTCGAAAGCATCCGCGCACCGCACAATGACGCTCTTGTTATTTTTGTCTTTATTGCAAGGTGGGAAGTAAAAATGGACCTGGTAGACACGAGAAGCTCCCTCAATGTCCTATTCTACAATGCATTTCACAGCATGGACCTCAAGGAAGATAGCCAAACACCTTTCAGCTACCCGCTGATAGGGTTTAGTGGAGAAAAATGCTTCCCAACCGGAAAGATAAAGCCAGCAGTGGTGGTAGGAGAGCCACAACTTAGGAAGGTCTTGTTCTTGGACTTCATGGTAGTAGAGGCATCGTCTACTTATAACCTCATTTTGGGGAGGCTCTAGCTTCACCAGATGGAAGTAGCGGTCTCCACCCTTCATCAGTGCATCAAATATACCGCCAACCACTCAGAGGGAACTATTCGCAAAAACCAACCGATGACACGAGGTTGCCACTATGTTGTGCTAAAACAGATAGATTGTTTTCATATATAGCTCGAGCCCGCCAAACAAGTTGATCAGAAACCAAGCTTAGAAACTGGGGAAGAGTCGTTCCACCCAGATGAGTACAAAGGCCCAACAGTAGTGGCTCAACTTAGAGACAGAGAACAGTCCATCATTACAGGTGCGGTCAGCCCTCAAGCCCGACAGGACGTCTGGACAAACAAAGAAGTCATCACAAACAGGAGCACAATCCCACAACTGTCTGTTGGTGCAGGAGGACCTTCCCACACAAGGTTTACTCTTCAGTAACCTCAACGGAGTCGGTGAAAGTTGACAATTCGCCGAAGGTACTTATGATCCAAGCAAGAGTAGTGAAAATTTACTTCAGGGCTGAATCAACCTCTTTTCGCCAAGAGTCAATCTATCCAGTTGTTTAGCTTTCTTTCAGTAATCAGTTTAGAGGTTTAATTTTTAGGAACTTATGTGATTTGCACCCATTTGAGAAATAAATAGGAATTACGCAAACACACTCTATTGATTACTGGAAAGATGTTACAACGTTCGCCCAGATGGCGGGTACAAAAAACTACAAATTACAAGCATCCAAATTTGATGCGATATACAGTAAAGATTCGCTTAAACAATTCGACTTCAAAAGAGGACTCAGAAGTGACAACAAAGGTACCCAAAGTAGACTACAGTACCCACTAGAAATTCCACTCTGCCATTTCAGTGGAGAAGATTTACGAGCAAGAGAAAATGTACAAAAAAAGTATGAAATAGCGCACTCAATTCAATACTCCGTCGGACCCACCTCTCAAGGAAGACCTAAGGTGATACAAAATCAGCAACCAGAAGCCCCGTGACATGCCAGCTGAAGGTATAGCCAACTCATACATTCGATCCGCCGATCAACCGAACTTGGAACAAGAATCAAGTTGAAATAGATCGAGTGCACCCTCCCATTGAGGGATGAGAGGGGCGTCAAGTAGTCAATGGCCCACTCCGACAGGCCATGTCCAACTTCACTACGCCTCGCAACCTCGAGTACTAACGCAACGTGTCAAGGCTAGTTGAGGAAGTAGGAAAGCAACCATTCTAAAGTTGGTTGCTTGTGTTATCTCATAAATTATGAGGTTCGAAGCACCAACGAGGCACCTGCACATAAATGACAGACTCGTCCCTTGAAGGGAAGTCCGTCTTTCTTCTTTACAATACAAAAATAAATTACAAAGTTTCAATGAACTAATTGGGTGCTCACCCAGAGCGGGTGACCACACATAATAGCAAGTCTTCTTAAGACTCATCGCTGAAAATTTCAAAACATTATGAGACTCGAATAACAAAAACACTCTATAACCCAAAGCATATTCTTTGATTAAAAGCATCTGAAAGTGCACTTTGTAGAAGATAATGCCAACAATAGTGAAGAAACGCCATTATATAGACGTAGTGGCTTACCCAACAGACACGTCAACATTAAGTACCAACATTGAATACCGTATGGGAAACGAGGAAATGGCGGTTCCCATGAAAACCGCACAAGTCCACATTCAATCAATGAATGACCCTGCACACAACCCCATAAATTGGAGGGAGTAACCGATACTTTACCGTCTCGCAATCCACGCCGCACAGTGGCACATCGATCCTGCGATAGGACCTAGTTTTTTCTTATATGAGCCCACTAGCTCAGCTCACTATCCGAGCGACACTCTACCACATGCACTGACACAAGCAGGAAAGACCCTAGTCACTCTTGACACACGGAGCACACCTATATATCACCAGCTGATTTAAGGTACTTCTTTTTAAATAACTTTCATTGAAATTAGTAGAAACTAATCCGCACAATGCAATCTGATTTTGGAAGTAGGCTTGCACGCCCGTAATAGGTGGAGCCCCAACCTAGCCAGGTAAGCTTAGTTAGTTTTGATTGATGAAGATGGCTTCTGGTTCACCCTGACGCCTAGTTCGTTGCGCGTGAATGTCGATGGCTTAGGAAGTGGGAGTCTAGTCAGCGCTCTCAAGCTCGATGACGATGACTTGCCACGGATCATCCCCTCTGTGGATGATGATCGCCGAACCCGATCAGGCAAGCCTAGTCAGTGACGACTGCCTACGACAACTTCTGGTTAGCTCCCAAACTTGTAACTTGCTTCGCGCAAGTGCAGATGGTTTGGAAGGTAGGAGCCTAGTTAGTTCTAACTGATATCGATGGCTTGCCACGAGACCACTGCTCTTCTACAGACCATGGTCGCCAAATTTCCAACTCCCAAATCTGTAGCTCACTGCGCACGGGTGTAGATGGTTTGGAAAGTGGGAGCCTAGTCAGTTCTGACTGATGTCGATGGCTTGCCATGGGACCACTACTCTTTTACAGACCATGGTCGTCGAATTTCTAGCTCCCAAATATGTAGATCGCTTCGTGCAGGTGTAGATGATTTGGAAGGTGGGAGCCTAGTCAATTTCAACTGATGTCGATGGCTTGCCATGGGACTACTGCTCTTCTAAATACCATGGTCGCCAAATTTTCTCATCCCATGTCCGTAGGTCACTCCGTGCGAGTGTAAATGGTTTGGAAGATGGGAACCTAGTCATCTCCGGCTGATGTCGATGGCTTGCCACAGGACCACCACTCCTCCGCAGAACAGTGGTCGTTGAATCTGATTACAACTCAGTCAGCATATTCATGCCCACATGGGCTGACATCTCATTATCGGCAATGGCCATTTGATCCAACTCGAAAACTAATCCGCTAAGCGCGGAAGAATGTTACACAGGAGACTAGCCCAAGCTTACGAAACTTAACTGGGGGCAAATGCTCTTGCTTAACTACAGACGACAACACATGTATTTGACTATAACAGTTCACTCATGCCAACGTTCGTAGCCGACAGTTCAATATATAACTGGTGCCTCTAACAGCTTACCTCAAGGATGAGCTACAACCTGGGTAAAGTAGCCCACTGCCAAACCATTTGCATCGCATGGAATGCTCACTATTGGGCATAACTATCGCGATAGCGACTCTGAGACCTCATGGAAGTATAAGTCAAAATTACTCGCAGTATAAACGATAGAGGTTTCAACGACGAATAGACCACTCGGCTCCCCGCTAACCCAACAGAACCTACGTCAAAATAAAATGACAAGGAAAAATGGAAAACATGCAATAGGGAGACCGAATAGAACATGGGTACGAAGCATACTCGAGAGAGACGTGTTTTCATTAACAGTCTAAACAAAAAGTACAGATGTACAAAATTTACTCCTCATTAGGAGGAGGTACAAGTACATGGGAACTAAACTTAATAGGAGAGGAAACAGGAGTTGTGTTCGTGCGTGCCTCAGCTTGAGGGTCATGATCTGGATCGCTCTCTTCCTCTGACAGCTCAGAGATATCTTTGAAATCTGCAAATGACACCTTCCTGTAATAAGAAAGGTCCCAATCTGGATGTTCTTCTTTCATCAGTGCCAACAGTTCGAACATCCATGCACGATCCTGCAGAATTCAAACATGCCTTGCGCCTTGAGAAGCCCTTCCTCACGCGCTTTTACTTTATCAAGTTCATGCTCCAGCGGCTCCAGCTTGCCTGTCGAACTGAGCCTTCAACACTCTAAAAAGGGTAGGAACCACATGCCAGTGAGCCCATAACCCACTGAGACTAAAATTTCAAGTGCAAATAACATCCTCCACTGTGCCACAAAATGCCTTCATATCAACTTCCTTATATGAGGAAAGAAGAGTAGTGGGGAACCTCCCTACAAAGAACACACATAAAAATTAGCATACAATCGGCACAACGGAAACAAAGGACGAAATTATACTTTCAAAGTGGTCTGAACTCCCGCTCAAGCAGGGCACCACTGAACTCGATATACTTTGGGTCTGAAGGAGCCAGGAAGCAATGTTTCTGCCAAAACTTGAAGTCATCTGGCAGTTTCCCAAAGCAAGCCGGTGACTTCATATCACACACAACATGATTGTTTTGTCAAGGAGAAGTTAATAACTGAATCACCCTCGGAGTCACTCGGACACCAGCGTCCTTTTCCCTGATCAATATAAGGATAATAATCTTGTACCCATTCGCTACCAATTAGGCTGACGGGATACCAAGGAATTCCAAAAAGCTCTAGTTCTCATCGATCACAAGAAAATGGAAACCTGTCTGAAGCATGCCTCGGTGCAAACAAACAAATCCATCCGGGGGAAACATTGGCATCTGATCAGCACTAAATGTGTAGAATTGCAGGTCTTCAGGGACCCCATATGTCTTCTGAATCTCATCTAGGCTCAATTCGGAAGCCAACCTATCTTCAAAGAACTGGAGGCCCCTGGCAAGAAGCTCATCATCAAGTTGATTTTGGTGAGCCATGAAAAAAGTGAATAAGCTTTCAATTAAAAGTTGAACAGAGCAGAGTCTCTAAAAACGAAGAAATGAAAGTGTCAATCTCTGCAGAAAGGGAGATCTAAATAGAAATTGATTTCCCACCCTTTTTCCACTAATCCGACGCATCCTTAATTAATGAAGTGCTCCGCTCAAGTATCGGTTCAGACTCAATTATCATGAGAGGCGTATCTTTTCAAGAAGTGACTTAGTGGATCGATACGATGGCCCACCAACTCGGGGGAAGTAGCTGATGATACACCAAAACGTCTTCTCTTCTACACCGTACACGTGTCATGATGATCTCTAGGAATAACAAGCCCAAGCATTAGTCTACCACTGATCCGGCCCAATTGGCATCAAGCCCGTGAAGTGTAATCCGCCAGCCGAACCCAAATTACTATAGTCTGCTAAGCCCACACATCTCACAGCCACCCCCAATACTCGTAAGACCTATTGAGGGAAGTATCTCAGGGATTAGCTTCGGACAGGCAAGCCAACAATACTTTGTTTTCAACTAGGAAGTAAATACCAGAGTATAAGTCATACGTGCAAACTTCCACCTATGGACAACACTTCGATTGAGAACTATCTCCCGCGTATTTAGAAGCACATGTCTAACAGGGAAAACTTCCCTCAACAAGACGACTCCTAATTAGAGAAGGATCTCCTAGAAGATCTCTTAAACTACGCCATCGATGGCTTGGCCAAACTAGGACTCTAGCACTATAAATAAGACATGAGGTTAGTGAATAAATGTACACTAGAAATTCACTGTTTACATCTTTAAACCTTTCTCAGAGCCCTGTTTGATGTCGGAGTGTCGTCGGCCACCACAATAGTGGTTTGTGGCTCACGTGCATTCCTAGTGTAGGTCAACAGGTCAAGGTCAAGAAGGGAGCAAAAATCGACTGCATCGTTAATAAAAAAGGGTTAATTGTTATTTATTTTCATAATAAATAGTTGATTATAGAATACACACATAATCATTTCGTATTGCATTATACCCCTAAAACTAGCGCTTAACGTGCCTTGACCATCAACTTTAAAAATAGATGGCCAAAACACCCTTGACAAATAAAAGGCTAAGATTGAATGTTTCATATCTCGAACATCTCAACTCGAAGAAATTGAAGGGTCCAATTTAAATAATAAACATATCTTGAACAAAATCCAATGATTGTTAAAAATCATCTTCTTCCTTTTCCTACTTCTTCTTTCTCTGTTTTGCAGCCCCGCTGCCACCCACCCTTTTTTTGTTATCTTCCACTTTCTTCCTCCTTGGTGGTTGAACAAATAGAAGTGGTGATTTTGCATATGGAGTTGGTATTGGAACCGGTAGCGCTGCAAAGAAATATCAAATGGTAACACCATTATTGGATATAGTGCAGCACCAGTCTGCCATGACTCTGCCACCTTGGCTAGGTTTAGTAAATGGTAAGGGTGGGCATCCCATCCCATCCCAATTTTTGGGTCATTTTGGGCTTGATCAAACTCATCCCGATCCTATCCCGATCTAGAGTGGGATGAGAGCGGAATGGAGATTTTCAATCCCGCCCATCCCGTCCTGTCCCGAATTTATTTATTCAATATTTATTATTACTATTTTAGTCAAAATACTCTTCTAAAGGAAAGCTTATGATGTCTTAAAATTAAATCAAAACATCTACTGTTTGAAAATTTACTTGCTTGATTTGGTATTCTTTTTTTAGGTAGAAACTTCAATTTGGATGTTTTAGGTAAAAAAGAATTCATGAAAATTTATGCTTTTTCACTTTTTAGATTGGTTATAGGACAATTATTATTGTCGAAAATAAAGGCAAACACTACAAAAAAAGGCCTTTAGCGGCATAAGCAAAATCGTTGCTATAAACAACATTTGGTTGCCATACATATTGGGCGACAAAATATTTGTCGCGCAAAAGTCGTTGCCACTACTCTGTCTTGCAAACGTTAGGGTGACGAAAAAAATCTTTGTCCTTTCAAAGCCCTTTTGAGCGACGTCAACAAAGTTCGTTGCAAGAGGTTCGTGCAATACTCTTTTGCATGACGGTAGTTTCGACACAAAAAACATAACAATTCGTCGTGCAAAACTTATTTACGCTATTAAAAATTTGTAGCGTTAAACTTCGCCGGCTTAACTCAAATGGTGACACACCCTTTCCTCTCTCAAGATTACGTTTGAGCGACGACAATATTCATCGCTCTAATGTTGCCATGACAGGTTCCCTTGCTCCAAACATGCTCTATCTATTCTCGTGCGACGAAATTGTTTGTCGCTTAAAGTTCATATGAAATATTTTTATTCAATTTTTATTTTAATTAAATTTGAAATATTTATTAATTGAACCGTCTCGCGCACAGAGGGTTTGATATGCATTGCGGTTTTATTAATATAGTTAAATAAAATTAACTTTACAAATTAATAATTTAAAACCGTACTATATCCATTACAAATTAATAATTTAAGACCGTACTGTATCAATTACAAATTAAAAGACACGTCGGTGCGTTTTCTAGGGCTGGGGTGGCTGATGGTTCACCGACTTTCTTAATCCATAACTGTTTCTTTATGCCCATGTTCATACAATTTTGCCTTGCCTCCACAGTGTCCTTCGATTTTCCTTTGATGCAAGAATTGTCCCAACCACATTATCACACAGATTCTTCTCAATATGCATCACATCTAGGTTGTGCATGATATTTAATTTTGACTAGTATGAAAGCTCGAAGAATATACTCTTCTTCATCCAGTTCAGATGTGTAGCTGACTTGTGCAAATTAGTATCTGGATTATCAAGATGTTTGCCAATCTGACCAAAGCTATTCAACTTGGCCAAAATATCATCCCTCAACCATTTTCTAGGTCTAGTGTGGTTCTCCGTTTTTCATCAAAGTCTTCCTCATTTGTTTGCCACTCGTGATCCTGCGGCAACCATCTACGGCGACCCATATATCAAAAATCCCCGCGTGCCAATCAGACATTACATCATCGTTGCATACCGGACATGCTTGATAGCCCTGAGTACTGCAACATGAAATATTCCCATAAGCGGGAAAATATGTATAGTCCACATCACTATTGTTTTCAACATAAACATTGTGTTGGTAGACTTATCAAATGATACACCATTTTCCCATAAGTCTTTTAACCCATCAATCAACGACTACAAATAAGCGTCAATATCCTTTCCGAAATGACCGAGAATTAATAGTCATCATTATAAATTCTTTTTTCATACTCATCCAAGGGGAAAGTTATAAGGAACAACAATGACGCTTTAGGTTTTGTGAGTTGAGCTCATGTTCCCAAACGGATTAAATCCATCAGTTGCAAGCCCTAATCTGACATTGCGCGGGTCTTCTGCAACATCGGGGTGCACATTATCGAATGCTTTCCCAGCCTCTCATCTGCAGGATGTCTCCAAAAATCATCATCAACCCTTCCTTCCTTGTGCCATCTCATGTGACTCGCAATGTTCATCAACATGTACAATCGCTGCAATCTGGTCTTTAGTGGAAGATAATGCATAACTTTTTGTGGAATTTTCTTCATTCTATTACCAGAATTAGACTTATATCTTGGCTCATTGCACACATGGCATGCTTCCATCCTTTCAGTTTCCTTATAAAACAATGCATAGTTGTATTTGCAAACATGAATATTTGATACCCCAAACCGAGACAATTCAACACTTTCTGTGAGTTACGATAATCCTCAGGCAAACAATTTTCCTTTGAAAGCATTTGCTTCATAATCCCCATTGAATGAGAAAAAAAACTTATTTGACATATGATGTTTCATTTTGCAATGCATCAACTCCACAATGGCCGTAAGTAGGGAGAACTTTGTGCAATCGGGGTATAATGCTTGTTGGCCTTGTTTCAACAATCTTTCATAATTTTCTAACTCTTCACTTTGCAGCATGTTGGGAGGTACAGTATCTCCTACAATATCATCAACGACATCTTCGTTCATCGATACGTATGGATAAGCGTCATTTATTATACCCATAACTTGGTCATTATCATTCATGGACGTTTCATCAATGTGCTACACAAGTAGCTGGGAATGCGATGAAATCAAACCAATTTCTCGTTGTTTCCCATGATAAATTCACCTCGTATAATTCTGAGTCATTCCATACCTCGCCAAATGATATCTAACCGTATTGAATGTCTGCCACAAATAATTGTTACAACATTGGCACAAACACTTGATATGATTCGTCGTACTAGTAACATGTGTCCTTGCAAACTTAATGAAGCTCTCGATCTCATTTAAATATTCATCACAACATTTGTCCTGATTTTGTTTCCACTGTCTTTCCATTGCGCTTGTTTCGAATTTATAAACAAAACATGAAAATTCAAGTGAGTCAACGACACTAATCCGATTAGGTTTCGATGTGGGAAAATTTCGACAGCATCTCATTACAATTCTTCAAGTGGACGATATAGATATTATTAATTAATAAATATGTAGTATGCACTCAAAAAACAGTATGAGACACACCTGAAAATCCCACGCTCGCAACTTAATTTCATGAAAATTAAAAAAAAAAATTAATTTCTAGCAATTTCCTCACCGTTCTCCGGTGAAATAGAGAGATGATTGGAGGTGGTGGCCGGCGATGCAGAGAGAGAGGGGAAAAACCTAATTAAAGGTTGGAATCTTGGATATATAGTGAGAGAGATCGATTGAGCAGAGAAAAAAATAAAACAAGATGAGAAAATTAATGAAAAATGGAGATCTAATTGTTTTGCTTCGTAAAGAAGATAAACAGGTCAGATCGTGCGCGACGAAATGGTTCATCGCCCTAGGATGTTTAAATTGGTTACTCAAAGTAGCCGATTGAAAACATTAATGTCATTTTATGGCGGCGAAAGTGATCGTTTTAGGCGACGACACTTTGTCACTCATAATGTATGTGACGAAGGCTTCAATTTCATCGCGTAAGATGTTTTTAAGCGACGAAACAGGGGGTCACTTTAGCTTTTTAACTATTCTTTATAAATGCTCGACGATAGTAAATACGTCATCGTGCAAAGGTATTAAGCGACGAAACGCACTTCGTCACGTTACGTGTCATCACTAAGTGGTTTTTTTGTAGTGAAATGATCATTTGGGTTAGTTTTGCACTATGAGTTATGTAGTTGGAGAATATTGCTCCTAATTGTATCTTGTATGGATGATAGTTCAACCTCAGTGGAAACATGCAAGACGAATCTATGAAGGGCCTCCTTCCATCTCCCATCATTCACTTGACAAACTTAGTTCCATTGTAAGGCAACCCTCCACAAATTTAATATTGTTTTGATGAAAGTTATATGTACATAAATTTGACATTATTGGTGTGTGAGCAATGTGTGATGAATTTCTTTTGTTATTTTTCAGTGGAAAACTAATATTCATCCCGTCCCATACCCACCCCTAGTAAAGGCACTGTATCACTCAATAATATTAGTTAAGGTGTCTGTAATTGATATTTCTATCATGTTACTTTGGTTGGTTTACAATTACATCTAGATCAGAACTAGGATATAGGATTTATGGTTTCAATTTGCAAGTTTGTCAGGAATAAATGGTTTTGGCTTTACGAGTTGTGTTATGAATCATAAAAAAAAATTTCATACATGAGAAAAAAAAAAGTTTTGTGTCGTATATGTGTTTGTTTCTCTTATTGGGATTGATGAGACATCAATCAGTCATGCGATTGTAGCCGTACATGTGTCGTAGGTCAGCCATAACACGAGAAAGACTTCAACATGGTCCCAAGCGGGCCCATGCTTAAACCACTGTTTAGCCCGTAAGTCAGGCACCCAATCCCAAATCGTGACGACCCATTTTTTTACAGATCTTAGAGCCAGACCTAGGACAATGATGCCTGAACACAAATCTCTGATCTGTCACGATCCCGAGATCCATGCGCACAATTCAACTCTCTAACCAATCAAGCATTGGGTCCTAAACAGAGTCAAGTGCCGAAAAGACTCAGTCATGCACATGTAAGATTCTGGGCGAAATCCACCCTCGATAGCAGGGATAGTTTGGGAGGGAACACTCGCTATAAAAGGTGGCAAAGCGAAAAAGAAAGGTGTGCATACACATTGCTAATTTCATCTAGTCTACATTCTTCCTTACACCGTTGTCTAACTTTAGCATCGGAGCTCCTTCGGCCACCACAGTAGTGTCCCCTGGCTCACCGTTGTTCGTTTTGTAGGTTCGAGATCAGCAAGGACGGATTTGGACGCATTAGTTTAGTGTCGTCCATGGGAAGAATGACAAGTTTTCCCTAAAACAAACATGTAAACTCTTTCTAATCAACAGAGCACCGAGACATGGTTGATATTCATGTAATTTATACCTACATTACATTATAATTTATATTTGTTAGTGTTATTGTATTTTATTCAAATTATTTAATTTTTGTGTTTTTATAGGATTGGGAGTTTAAATGATGAAATCGTATAAATGTACACTTCAGACAATTATTATTTGACAGGTTCAAATGGCAGTACAAAGTGATGGGTGCAATTGGAAGTCGCCATGACAATCACATGCCAAAACCCGACCCAACCAAACCCAAATCCACATTTTTTTTCTTAATCTAAGCCCAAGCCCAATCAAAATCCCTATTTAATGTCATTTTCCTCCACACAACAAACCTCTCCCGCTCTTTGGGGGTTGCCCCTTTTGTTCACCCTCTTTTTGGCAGCCACAGACCTTTTTTTTCCTTCTTCGCAACCTTTATCTCCTACTCATCTCCGAGCAGTTGGCTCCTCCTGCCTCTATAAATAGCTAAATACAGAGTTATTTCTGGGTAACACTTTCCTGAATCTCAATTTTCTCTAAGAACGTAGAGATATAAATACTTTTCTGATAGACATTATTCTAACTTTGGCATCGGAATCACCGTGTCAGACACCACACCGGTGTCAAAAATTAATCTCTATCTAATGCAGATTGCTTCGCGTGATCAACACATGATCCGGTGAAAATTGACATCCACAAATTGGTGTTTTCAGGGAGAGCTTTAATCAAACTCATTGCAAGCTTTCTTCACTTTAAATTTTCTTTCACAAACACTTTTATTTTCCAAGTTCTTTTTTAATACAATAGTGGGAACTCAAAACCAGACTAGCAAAAATAATGTTGCATAGTCCTCTGTCTGTATTGGGTTGCCATTGTCGCCACAGATTCAACCACTACCGGCCTGACAACCACTGGCAGTAGGTATACCACAACCGGCTGTGATCAATTGCAGTCTTCTGCCCAACAACCAAGTCTAATGGAGAAGAAACAACAAGAAATTATTGCCGGTCAGATCACCAATTTGACAAAAATAATGGAGGAGCAAACTTAGGTAGTTGAGAATGATAGCCCACCTATACAAACGAATGCAAATCAGAAGGAGGATAAAAATAACAAGGGTGACAAGCGTTGAATACGCTCCCCAACAACAAACTCTTCAACCAGTAGAACATACACAGAGTTCACCATTCCGATCAAACAAACTCTGCAGCACAGAAGAATATGGCGGTTGTGGCAACTGACAATTTCACAAAGTCGATTGAAGCTGAGATGTCCTAGCTTTTTAGAAGAAAAAAATGTAATGTACATATTGGAAAAACTTGACTGTATTTTATCTTTTCAACAAGAGACTCCTCATCCGGTAGAACATACACAGAGTTCTCATTTTCGATCAATCAAATTCTTCACAAGATAAAGAACCAACCTTGGCAGAAAATACCGCCACCAATGAAGGGAGATCCTGCAAAAAATAATCCAAACAAATATTTACATATACCTCAGTAGAGGATATGTTATTTTGTTTCTCAGCAGAGAACACACTATCTTCAATTGAAATAGCGAAATGCAAAAATTCATTCTACTTGTCCTGCAGCAGAAGACATTAAAAAATACAAACATCTATAAACACCTCAATAGAAGATGAGACTCTATGTGAGTGTGTAATTTAGTTAATCAATCACTGAGCATAGAAACATCTTACTCGTGACTACTTAAATTCGTTTAAGTTTAGTAAATGGTCAACAAACCACACAAGCAAAATGCCTCGGTAAAGGATCACACCTCAGTAGGGGATGGCACTTTTCGTGAATGGATAATTTAATGCATAGAAGTATCTTACTCATACCTACTTAAATTCGTTTATGTTTAGTCAAGTGGTCAGTAGACCACACAAGTAAAATGCCTCAGTAAAGGATCATACCTCAGTAGAGAATGACACTCTCTATGAGTGGGTAATTTAATGCATAGAAGCATCTTACTCAGGTATAGTTAAATCCATTTAAGTTTAGTCAAGTGATCAGCATACCACAAACAAAATGCCTCAGTAGATGATCACACCTTAGTAGAGGATGGTACTCTCCGTGAGTGGGTGATTCAGTTAATCAATCACTAAGTAGAGAAGCATCTTATTCATGACTACTTAAATCCGTTTAGGTTTTGTCAAGTGGCTAGCAGATCACACAATATTTCCAAGATAAACAAATTTTAATCCATGATTAATTTCTAAATCCTCAAGTTATGCTCAAGTTTCGATTTAGCATATTTAAAACTCATTAAGGAGACCAATCAAGCTTTTGCACCCTCAATGAAAATATTTCTAAGTCAGTAGACTAAAAACAAAGTTAAATGAAATACAACATTACTTCAACATAAGTTCGATAAAATGGTTAGCAGACCAACCAACATACATGAAGTTTGGGAGATTCTAAAAGAAAATAAGACGACTACTTGACATGAATCCACCATCAACTCCAAAAGAAATTCAAAGTCTCACTAGTAGATCAACATCTTTGGATCAATTCTTGAGTAGAACAACAGATAAATATAGGAGAGGTCTTGTACATCTACTTGGCAGTTTCAAATGTAGCAGTTAGCTCATTTCTCATCAGCGAAGAGTTGGGGGCACAACTTCCTCCCGGATGCTTGTTAAAAACTCATGAAATGGGCGATAGAGTTGAGCCAATACGACTTGATCTACTGGTTGGGGATAACTATAAAGGCTCAAGCCTTAGCAGAATTCGTTCCCTCTTCAATCGGGGAAACAAAGTTAGCTAGCATATCAGTGTCATGTCCTTCAACAAATGAATACTCCTCAACTCATACTGAAATAGCAGCAGGTCAGCCAAAAGATATGTGGCATTTATATGTGGATGGGTCATAAATAACGAGGATGCAAGAACATGACTTGTTGTAATTACACCTGATGGAACCATGGTAGAGCAAGCCATCAGACTTGGTTCCAAAGCCTCCAATAATGAAGCACAATATGAGGCCTTATTTGCTGGACTATGCCTAGCAAAAGAATTGTCAGCTAAAAAGTTAGCCATCATTATGATTCTCAGTTTATAACCAGTCAAACATCCAGTGGATACGTGACAAAGCACCTAAGGATGATCATCTACTTAGACAAAGTCTGAGAGCCTCTGAAATTACTATGTGTGACTCACCCAGTTTATAACCTCATCTTCAACACAAGAATCTACATGCATATTTGTCTTCAGCAAACTACATTTAACTGCAGAAGAAACTTCGGGTCTCGCAGATGGTTCCTTCACGACCAATGAGGCCAAACAAAGAATTTTTTTCCTTTTTAAGAGATATTTCATCCCGAACAAAGGAGTCGACCTCAGCTCTAGCAGATTTCTTGGAATTTCACATTGTCTTTAAAAACTCTCGAAAGAAGCCTCACCAATAGAAATGGATAATTCAGCAAGATCAGGGGCATTCTACTCAGTGAAAATACATCTCTTTTATTTTTAACTAAGAAGAAAAAGAAAAATGGCTAGCTCAAAAGCAAAGGAGATGAGGGGCATTTGTTGGAGCCAAAAATAATCCTTAGCCCAACAGGATAAGAAAGCCAAAAAAATCTGGGTTGTTTCCAAGAAGCCGAAAAATTATCAATGAAAGATTTACAGCCCAATCGGATAAAAGCACAGAAAGCCCAAGTCTGGGCCCAATAAAATTCGGCATAACACTCTTTTTTCAGCATATGACTAGCGTTCGACACCGACCGCCATGCTAAGCCGAGCACACAAACCTGTAAGAGAAGTTTCTCTAAACGAGAAGTTATAACAATCAACGGGAAGTTATAATCGTCGACGAAAGTTAAACCATCTACGAGAGTTACAACCATTGATGAAGTTACAACCATTTACGGGAAGTTACAACCATCGACAAGAGGTTACAACTATCAATGAGAAGTTACATCCATTAATGGCTCCCGACATGCCACGTGTCTCACTCATCTATAAGCAGTTGGCTCCTGACCTGCCACGTGTCACATTCATTTACGAGTAGTTAGCTCCAGACCTGCTACGTGTCTCACTCGTCTATGAGCAGTTAGCTCCCGACCTGCCCCATGTTTCACTATTTTACAAGTTTGGCTCTTGACCTACCATGTGTCCCACTCATCTGCGAGCAGTTGGCTCCACCTGCCACTATAAATGGCCAAACATAGAGTTATTTTCGGGTAACACTTTCCTGAATCTCAATTATCTTTAAGAATATAGAAATATATTTTTCTGAGAGACACCATTCTAACTTTGGCATCAAGGTTCCTGTGGCAGACACCACACCAGTATCAAGAGGTAATCTTTGTCTTATGTAGATTGCTCTGCCTGATCAGCATGTGATCCACAACACACTTCAAAGAATTATGAATTGACAGGTTTGAATGGCGGAACAAAGTGACGGGTGAAATTGGAAGTCGACATGACAATCACATGCCAAAACCCGAGCCAACCAAACCCAAATCCACCTTTTTCTTAACCTAAGCCCAAGCCCGACCAAAATCCCTATTTATTGTCTTCTTCCTCGACACAACAAATCTATCCCTCTCTGGGGGCAACCCCTTTTACTCTCCCTCTGGTAGCCACAAACCCTCTATTTTCCTTCTTCACAACCCTTCTATCCCTCTCCTTTGGGGAGCAGCCACAACCCCTCCTCTCATTCACGTCCATTGTTTTTCTTTTTCCAATCACAACTAACCAACTCACAGCCCCTCCTCTCCATCTCGACCCTTTTTTATCCTCGTTTGGCAGAAACACAAATACCTTTGTCTTTCGCCATCACAACCACCTTCTTTTTCCTTTAGCTTGCAACTCGTGATCATAGCCAATGCACAAACTCCTCCCCTACTCCATCAAGTCGTGCTTCCTATTTTCCTTCTTCACAAACTTTTCACGTCCACAGAGAATGACCACCATCAGACAAGTAGAACCCATCACGTCTTCTTCTACAACTCCCCTTTGTTTTTCTTCTCCGTCTCAATCTTTCTCCTAGCCATCACCAACAGTTAGCGCTGTTTCCTCACCCAAACGACCACTCTCTTTCATCGACATCACCAACTACCACCAACATCTTTATCTCTCTATTGCAGACATATCTTCAATCGCAAATCATCTCACTATTTTTCTTCTCACAAAACCAACGACCATCTCCCCACAAGCAGAGACGATCACCTCATCTTTCCACATCCACCTCTCGTCTCTTTCATCCATTTATTCCCTTCTTCCTCCTCGTAGACTTGTCACCACATCGCCATCTCTCTCGCTACTTCATCTTCTCGCCTCCCCCTTCCTCTGTCAGACTTGGCTCTTCTTCCTCTTTTCTGACCTTATCGCCAACGTCATAACGCTCATCAATTACTGCTCATATGTTTTTTTCTCTCAGCCACTGCAACAAAGCACATTGCAGCACACACACATGGGAGATGCACTAAGGAAGAAACAACGAAGAAAAAAAGCTTTTGGAGGGGAAAATATTTTTTTAACTCTTTGCTATTTGCACCCATTATATTTATTTTGTACCACCGCAGGGCATCACATGAAGAGTTGATGGAGTTCACACACGCAACCACTGCAATCACCACCCCCATGATCTTCTAAACCCTTCGCTAAGGTGTAGATGATTCCTTAAGCTTGGTAGAATTTACTTTTATATTTTTTTTTCTGATGCATTATATGGTTCAACATTGGATTGATTTGTGAACAAACACATATTACTTTCGCCGTGTATGTCATGCATCTATGGTAGTTAGAATTATTATATGGTTTTGTTTAAGCATGTTTTATTCGTATTAGTTAAACTTGTGATTAGTTGTGCCTCAAGCAGACAATTAATGCTAGGAGGCTGGCTGGGAGAAGAGTTTAAGAGACAACGGGGAACATGGGGACCATGCCCAAAAACAGGCAAAACCATGGTCAAAAACCCACTCCGACTGGGAAGCGAACGATGCCAATGTCCTGTATGATTGTTCCTTCATTCTCGGAAGAGATCATGAATGCCCCTTGCCAAAAAAACTCGTCCCCTCAAAGCTCGAGTTCTACAACAGAACATCAGATCTGTCAGATCATCTGCGTCATTACCACCATGTAATGGTGTTGGAAGAAAGTTCAGAAGCCATTCTGTGCAGAATGTTTCCCACCAGTCTGAAAAAGGTTGTGTTGACCTAGTTCCACAGCCTCCAACCGAGATCTATTGACTCATTTCAGGTTTTGGTGGAGCCATTTATCACCAGATTTGTCAAGAGCCAATGGATTACGAAAGGACCTCACTATCTACTGAGTCTCAGACAGAAACAATGTGAGACCATCAAGGAGTTTGTCACTCATTTTAACGACGAGCTGACTTTAATTAACGACTGCAATGATGATACATCGGTTACCACTTTCACTTTAGGCCTCCGAGGAGGTCAGTTTTACAACTTTCTCACTCTGGAGTTCCCCAGGAGATATGACAGACATACTGAAAAATGTGCAAAAGTATATCCCTCTCGAAAAATGCTGACAGCCAAGAAAGAAGGCAAAAACAAAGCCAAACAAGCCTCTAAGGCTCGGGACAGGGGAGAGGAGAAGAGGAGGAAAAGTCGAAGAGAATGAAGAATGACAACAGGACCGAGTCTGACAAGGTAAAATTTGACAGGGTTACCAACTACGTCAGCTCAAGGTACGTTGATTACACCCCCTCAAGTTCGGCTTGACAAAGATTTCCTCCACCATGAAGAGCTGGGTGGACATCAAGTGGCTCCCAAACTCAAGAATGATCCTTCAAGGCGTCACACTACTTAGGACTGTCACGGTCTCAAGAATGAGATAGAGTACTGGTTCAAAAGGGGAGACTCGGAGAATTTGTGAATTCTGATGAGAAGTAGCCCCGAGAAAAGGAGAAAGAAGAAACTACACCAAAGGTATAAAAAAACTAAATACGTCATCTACGTCCTGCACAGTGCACACGACGAACCAAATAAATCCAACCGATTAATAAAGATGACAATCTGAGAAGACATGTTCCACGATGGAGATCGCCCTGTTCAACACACCCGAATAAAACACCTGACCCAGGACCTAACGTTCACTGAGCGAGATATGCAGGGGTCTATTCCTCGCATAATGATGCCTTGGTTGTCACGATCACAATATCGAAATGGGTTGAGAAAAGATCGTTGGTGGACACAGAGAGTTCAACCAACATCCTATTCCTAGAGGCATTCCACAGGATGCGGCTGAGGAAGGAAGAGCTAAAATGCACAATCAGGTTATGGTTTGCTTCAGCGGTGCTCGAAGTCACTCAATAGGGAGCATTAGGATACATGTGGTAGTAGGGGAACAAGTAAAGCTCCTAATGACATAATTCATTGTGGTAGATGCCCTCCGCATACAATGTGATTCTGGGAAGGTCGTGGCTTCACCAGATGGGAATAGTGGTCTTCACACGACACCAATGCCTAAAATACCCTATCGACGGTGAGACAAGGACTATTAGGGGAGATCAGTTTTCCTTGAGGGTATGTCATTATCAGGCAAGTAACCACAACAGCTCGAGCACCCTACAAAAAAAAGAGCCAACGAGCCAAGGGATTACTGGTCAAAGATTCTAAATAAAGAGAGTATCACGTAGAATTTTTAAAGAATAAAGTAATTTCTTTAAAAATGACTCCATTCCACACTCAAATATTTCTACAGGGAAAAATCGGTCCTACCACAGGGCCAAAAATGGCGCACAACAGCTGAATTTAGTCCTCTTCAAGATGTCGACAACTCGCCGCATAAGTGACCTAGTCCGCCCAAAGAACTAAGGTGATACCTGGCGGATCGAGCCCAGTCCACAGACAGTTCGTCGCCACAAAATGGCTTGGTCTAATTACGAGGACCATAATGGCGTACAACGGCCGAGCCTAGTCCTATTCAGGATGGTGAAGGCTTGCCGAATAAGTGGCCTAGTCCGCCTAACCACGACAGCACACTTGCATACAAAACTCAGTCCGCAGATTGTTCACTGCAAGTGAACCGAGCCTAGTCCACGGACAACTCACTGCACTTAAAAACTTGATTTTGTCATGGGGACAAAAATGGCGCACAACGGTTCAGCTTAGTTCTGTTAAAGACAACGATAGCTTGTTGCATGAGTGACCTAGTCCGACTAAGGAACTGTGGTACCGCACAGCGGGCCAAGCCCAGTCCACGGACAGGTTACTACTCAAAACAAGCCTAGTTCGATCACAAAAATCCAAAATGGCGCACAATAGTTGAGCCTTGTCCTGCTAAGGACAACGACAGCTTGCCGCATAAGTGACCTAGTCTGCCTAAGGAACCACGGTACCTCGAAGCGGACCAACTCATGTTTGTTGACGACTCACTGCACCGGGGTGTCTAATCTTATTCAGGATATAGACAACTCGCCCAATAAGTGACCTAGTCCGCATAATAGAAATAAAATCTGTTTAGACAAAAATGATTTCTTCACAACCCAACTCTTATTCAGAATTGGGGTTTATTATGAAAGTGTAGCCTAGATGGGCATATACGACTTCTATCTAGCTCAAGTCCTCTTCAAGATTGAGCCAGAAGGATATAGAAATCTAGATCGTTTGGGCGAAGATGATTTCTCCATGACCTAACTCCTATTCATGATTGGGTCCATTATGAAAGTCTAGCCTAGACCAGCAGCGACAACTTCTCTCTAGCTCAAGTCCTCTTCTTAATTGAGCCAGAAAGATACGTAATTCTAGCCCGTTCGGGCATGATGATTTCTTCACAATCCAACTCATGTTTAGGATTGGGGTCCATTATGAAAGTCTAGCCTAGACAGACAAAGACGACTTCTCTCCAGCGCAAGTCCTCTTTAGGATTGAACTAGAAGAATATAGAAATCTAGCCCATTCAATCGAAGATGATTTCTCCATTACCCAACTCATGTTCAGGATTGGGGTCCATTACGAAATTCTAGCCCAAACAGGCAGAGACAACTTCTCTCCATCTCAAGTCATTTTTAGGATTGAGTCAGATGATTGCAAAAATCTAATCCATTCAGTCAAAGATGATTTCTCCACAACCTAACTCCTATTCAGGATTGTGGTCCATTATTAAAGTCTAGCCAAGACGGGCAGATAAAACTTCTCTCTAGCTCAAGTCATCTTCACGATTGAGCCAAATGTATGCGAAAATCTAGCCCGTTCGGATGAACGATGATTTCTCCACAACCCAACTCATGTGTTAGGATTGGGGTTTATTATGGAAGTCTAGCCCAAATAGGTAGAGGTGACTTCTCTTCAGGACTGATTGTGTAGGCTTAAGCACCCACATATGCTAAATGAAATCGTGATTCCTACGAAA
This sequence comes from Berberis vulgaris, assembly GCA_963556465.1. Taxonomy (NCBI): domain Eukaryota; kingdom Viridiplantae; phylum Streptophyta; class Magnoliopsida; order Ranunculales; family Berberidaceae; genus Berberis; species Berberis vulgaris. The sequence goes on along the minus strand of OY747134.1, from coordinate 22,997,082 downwards.
ATGAGTTATTTTTTGTTCTTCTTTTGCTCAAGGACTAACAAAATGTAGGTTTAGAGAGATTTGATAGCGTTATAAATGATACATTTTAAGCCCATAATTCTATATTTCTTATGTCACATTATCTAATAAAAATATCTCATTATGTGTATTTTGTAAAAAAATCAAACACTAATCTCAAATCATACACAAAGTGGCACAATAAGGCTAAGTTTAATAACTAAAAAGCCCATTGGAAGTTCACACATGCATTGTCAAAGACTAAAGATCTTCAAGCCCAAGACCCATAAAGTCAAACCCACAAAGTATTATCATCTACGGATCTCGAAGAAATCAACTTGAAGATTTTGACATCTATATGGAAACTTCATCATGGCCAAAGAATCTCTACAAACTCCATTATCCATTCTCACATTTGTATTCCATCACTTTTACACTCCCTCTTATTTCACTTTTACACTCTTCCATTTCTTTACTTCATCACTTTTACACTCCACATTATTTCCCTGCAACACTCTTCATTATTTCACTGCAACACTCTACCTTTCACCCCATTATCTCTACACATAAGTCTCACCCTTCTTCATCTATAAATACCCCACACATGGAGATATTTGAGAGAGAACACTTTTTTGAAACACCTTTGAGAGAGAAATAGTTGAAGTAGTTGTAGTTTAGAGATAAATAAGTGAAGTTTGGCCTAGAGCTTACCATGTTTGGCTAACATGGCATCTTAGGGTGTGGATGAGTCCATGGGAGGATAGCTCCAAGATGGTCTCTCTTTAAGATTAGTTATTTCCATTTTCATGTATTAGAGAATCATGTGTAGTTAGATTGGTCTTATAGTTTGGTTGTGACATGAATCTATGAGGTAAGTTAGATGTTTTGTGTTTCATTATATGAATTCAACTCATGTTTTCTTCTTCTACTTCTTAAGCTCAAGATTAGATAATTTTCTATACTTGCAATTTCTCTAACAAGCTCCTTACAATATTTACATATTCGTAGTCTAAGTTTCATTGTGATTTACTAGATATTTGGTGTTTCATTTAAGTATGGATTCCTTGTATGCTTTTAAATCCACATTTGATTCTTATGTTACTAATATACTTAAGCTTGAAATAAATTTGCTTCTAATGCCATATTTTACATACTAAGGTGAAATGAGAATCTACTTTAGGATGTGTTAATGAATTTGGAAAAGATTAATCTAAGAGTGACCTAATAGTGTCATATACTTATGATGACAAACTCAAAGCCCTAACTCTCACATTTAGGTTTTACTTTGCATTTTTTTTTTCAAATACATCACCAATCACTTCTTTTCTAACTAGGTTAAGTTTCAAAAGATATTTAAAGACTAGTTTTCTGAATTTTATAGCTCTCCTTGTGGTATTCGACCCGTACTTGTCGTTATCTAACTCAATAGATAATCGTGCAATTGCAGTAAGATTTGAGATCGATCAACAGTAACAATCATATGATCCCCCTTGGTGCCACGCATATTGCTCATCAGAGCTCAGGAGAGCACCCGTCAAGGCACGAGAACCGATCCCAGTGTTAGTACAGAGAACCCTGGGGCAAGGAGCCAATCTTTTTTCTCCCCCCCACACCTCCTGAATGAGAGGACTCAACAACCTGCATCCCCTTGTTAGCAATAATGGAAGGATGCTTAGACAATACTCCAGTTCCCAGACTAGTGGAAGGATCACGGGCAGTGCTCTCATGAACAAATTGTTCATCCACAACAAATAGGTCAAGAATAACGACTTTTGAAGTCTGCCGCCCCGTTCCCGTTTCAGAAGGAGTCGGGGCCTTTGGTGACTCCCCATTAACTGTCAGGTCCACAACATCCATTTCCACACTTTGAGGAGTAGCAAGAGGAGGAGTAGATCCCAATTTGAGCCTCTTAGAGCGACAAGGGGAGAAAGCAATCCCTCCAGAGTTTTCTTCTCTGATGGGATAGGCATGTTCTATACCTTCCTCTTATGAGAGCCATGTATCTACACTTCGACACCTGAAGAAGAATCGGTGGGCACGACCAGGGTCTGCCCCACGTCACTGGTCTTGCAAGAAAACAAACCACTCTGCCTAATATTATCTGGATGGATAACTTCCAGGATAGGCATCTGTGACATAGAGAGAAAGTCAGCTCTCATTTTCTCATCTTTAGGATAAAGGATGACATGTTCATGCATCCCCAATCAGAAACAACGAAAAGGTCAAACAATGACATATATTCAATAGAAAAGTAAAAGAATTTATAGTGTTTCCCAAAGCTGCGGATTGCTCGCAAACCATCGAAGGAAAAATACCCAAACTTCACAAAGGCATAAAACAGTGCATCTACCAATCCTCTAAGTCCTCGTACTGACCAATAAAACAACGTGGCTTTACCAACCAGCAGATGCCACGCTGGTTCATCTTGATGGAAGTCAGGGAATGAAGCAACTTCATCGACATATGGAGTATGACATCCTTTGCCCTGATCAAAGTAGAAACCAATATACTCCACCCACTCGGCATTATCTGAGCTAGGGCAATGCCCCAGTAAGACAAATAGCTCCAGATGTCGCTAGGAGCAAGGAAGGGTAGACCAGCCTCAAACATGGCCTTGTACAAGAAAATGCGCCCCTCCGTTGGAACAAAATTAGAGTCTCTTCCCAAGAGGAGCGACATTCCCAGATCACTGGAGATTTCGTATTGCCGACAAAGGACAGTCAGATCTTCCCTAGACAACAGTGACCCTATGAAGAAATCTAGACAACCCTGATGCCACTCTCACGAGAAATTAAGTTGCACGGACATTATTGAATAAAAACTCAAGCTCAATTAGGCCAGACAAGCAAAGTACGGAATAGAAAGAAGCTCTGAGAAGATAAAGTGAAAACTCCCCCAAAGTAGGCTTACATAGGTTTGGCACGAAGGGGAGACATTTACCTAACTGTTGCATAAACATTAAATGTGGCGTGGGAGTCGAAAAGGCATCGAAAATATGCCATGATGGCACACCATGAACCCTCACATGCTTTCAGTTAGTGGCCCAGTGCACAAACCCACTAACTAGGAGGAGTAGCTGATGAACATCAATCAGTCATACAATCACAGCCGTATACGTGGTATGGGCTAACCCTAATACGGGAAAGGCTCCAACACGGTCCCAAATAGACCCATTCATAAATTGTTGTTTAGCCTGTAAGTCAGGTGCCCATGCTCAAGAGGCATGGATCTTAGGGTTTGGCCCAAGACAACAAGGCCCAAACATGGATCTCAGAGCTGCCATATGTCTGATATCCACTCGCACAAAATCAGCTCTTAGCCAAATCAAGCATTGGGTCCTAAACAGATCCAAGTGCCCAAGAGACTCAGTCATGCGCATGTAAGATCTTGGGTGCGATCTCTTTTCTCCATCACGCTCTCGATAGTAAGGACAGTTGAGGAGAGAATGCTCACAGTAAAAGGTGAAAATAGGGAACGCATACACTTTGCAATTTATTTTCAATCTCCATTCTTCCTTGCAGTGATATCTGACTTAAGCATCATAATGCCTTCAGCCACCACAACGATGGTCCCTAGCTAATCGCTGCTCATTTTTGCAGGCTCAAGATCAGCAAAGACAAATTTGGACACATCTGAACCATTAGAACCCGAGTCCATTAAAATTTACAATAAAAAATGGAAGTCAATTTCCAAGGTACAAATTTATGGAAACCTATCAAACAAAAGAGTAATTCTAGCTGGCCTGAGTTGACTGCCTTGGGGGGCGAAAATACATTTTTGCCCCCCCCCCCCTCTTTAAACACCTTTTTGGATTTGGCCCCCGTGTTTAAAGAGGGGGGGGGGGGGGGGGGGGGGCGAAAATGCAACCCAGGCCATTAAGAATTTCTGCAAACAAAATAATTACTCACTAAAGAAAAAGTTTGTTAGAACTAAATTATCGACAAGCAACCATTGATTTCTGAATTGAAAATCGATAGAATCACATCGATTTTACTGTTTTCTTTTTTCTTTCTCAAGTCTCTCTATTTGTTCTTCACAGTGAGGTGGAATGGCAATAACGACGAGGATTGATTTACTGAGAAGAGGAGGTGGCTAAGTCTTTATCTCTCTTTCTTGGTTTATAGATCTTCTTGATTTACAAAAGAGGAGGGGTGTAAAGGGGTAGTGATGAGAGGAAAAAGTGGTTACGGTTGTGATTGATCTACTAAGATAAGGGAAAGAAAAAAAAGGAAGCGACGATGGTGGTTGGGTTATAGATAGGAGTAGAGAATTAAGTGTTGGCTATGGTGGATTGTCATGGAAGAAGGAAGATAGGCATACAGTGGGGTGTGAGAAAAGTTTTTAAAACCCAACTCTGAATATAAAAAATTGAAATCGACAAATACCGATTGATTGGATGTGGGCGATTACCGAAAATATAAAAAATTTCCAAATTGCCATTTTGCCCCCTTTTACCTCTAAATAAATTATTTTTGACAAATTCCCTCAAATGAACAGACCCAATCCAACGACAGCAAGACTGTAAGATACTTCTAAATAAATTACGGCTACGGTGTTGCCAAATTAATATATCGAAAATTCTAAATGTCGAGGAAGTGGGCGAGGAAAACAGCGAGGGAGGGAGGGAGGGGACCGTTCATCCCCTCGGAATGTGTGTGTTGACTTTTTTTGCATGCATTTTGAGGAGGGTGAACGGTCCCTCCCTCTCTCCCTCCCTCGCTTCTTTCCTCGCCCACTCCCGCGACAGCTAGAAGGTCTCTTAATATATATATATATATTTGATGATTTATTTGCCTCTCTCCCCAAGCTCTTCCATCTTTTCCAAACTTTATGATTCAATTTCTTCATATACTCACTCTCTGAAACAAGCACATGCAAACATGGAGAATCGACTTCAGAAGCAGGTGTCACAATTGTTGTATGAGAATGGATGCATGCGGCAACAACTGCAAAATGTAAACTTTTACTAGATTTTTGGTGGTCAAAATTAGAATTTAGTGGGTTCCACTTCTAATTTGATTTCCTGTTTTGATCTTTCTTTATTTAATATAATGTTCAGTGTTTGCATTTAAAAGTAAAAATGAGACGGGTAGAGTGAGAGGGAGAAAGTGAATATGAAGAAAAAGAGAGTTTGATTTGGTTTACCTTTTGTTAGATTTTTTAGATGCTCTATTTCAAGTGAAAAACATAGCACAGGGAGAGATAACCAAATGGCTTCGGAAATGAGATATGCCTCTGCAACCAATACAAGGTAAGGGCAAAAGGGTTCGATTATTAGTCTTGACTAGTGAATAACGTGGACTTTACAGTGTAAGAAAATAAGTGTTATACTCAATTAATTTTCAAAATAAGGGCTAAACTCTAATAAATATAAAGTGATGAGTACCAAACTGAAAAAATCCCAAATTTTAACTAACACGAGAAGGAATTAGGTAAGGTTAGGTTAGCAACTCCCTTTATTATGTTGCTACACTATTCAATTCATAGGCCCATCATTTGACCCAACAGTTTGTTGGGTATGTTTGAATGCATTGCATTGGGTTCAGTTTTGGTTCTCTGTACCAAAATTCATTTAACTGGCCCTTTTCGAACTACAGATCCTTCAATTCTTGCTGGGTTGAGTTAGATGGGCTTCTGGGGTTCTCTGTACCCGGTCTGGGACAAGTTTCAACAAATTTACACATTAACCATGGTTTCACTAATTCATTTACGCTAAATGTTTTGTGGAACAATAACGTGTTAAAGTTTTAGCTTAATTCGACACACGTTTATTTTCAAAACTGTTTACTCCATTTGATATGAATTTTAAGAGAATTTGTGAATTGATGTCAGTGATATTGTGTTAAATTTTTAGTTGAACTCGACAAAATTTCCTCGAGATACATGAAAAAAAAATGTGACATGTTCTTGAGCACCCCATATTTTTTTAGCTAATCTCCATGAATTGGTATGATGGTCGGCAGTTAGACTGCAAAAATCAGGCTCCGACCACCATATTTAGTTTATGGTCAATGGTCTTGTTTTAAAAATGCTAGACATTGCAAAATCCTAAACGTTACGAAAACTCATGTGCCTTACTTGGTATGAAATAACTAGTTTTAAACCGTCAAAGGTATACCAGTTGAGTTGATAGAGGTGTGACGAATAAAATCACACATCACAATTCAAACCCAACAGCATGAAGTAGGTACGGTTAAAGTTGAAAAAATAAAAAACAAAGTTTTAAACCCTTAATACCTAAAGCTCAATAAAATAGATCTAAAATCAATTAAAAAAAAGGGAAAGAGAAGAAAAATAAATAAAACATTAGTCTCTTTCCTCTCAACAATCCAATTAAGAGAGGCATTGTATAAGAACAAATTTCTGTCATACTTCCTCATGTACTTTATGAAATTATACTACGTATGTATTGCTATAAAAACACATACACTGCCACTTAAAAGAGTAGATGCAAAATTGCTTTTCAACAAGACCTAAAATCATAAACTCCCTCCTTTTGTTTTCTCTCCAATAAGCAATGAAAGAGATATTTTAAACTCCCACTCAAATGGAAAAATAGACAAAATCATAGTCACCATTGAACCTTAGCATTTGAGTATCTTTTTCACTTCAGCATATAATGGGATGGAACTGAAGTCCCTTTACATCTTGTCCTCCATTTCTTTTTTCTTTTTTCTTCAAGTTAGGTTGATATCCTTCTCAACCACTTTCTTTTTCCCTAACATTTCCCAACCACTAGCAAATCTATATAAATCAAAATACTTACTCCTTACCCATAATTCAACAATATATATGGCCATGACACCAACCTCACAAACCTCATTTTTAATGGCCCAAGCTAAACCTAGTCTCAGTGGCCCAATTAAATCTTTTTTAGAATATCTTATTCTACAAATCATATTAAAAAAAAAAAAAATTCAGAAATTTCCTTGAAGTCGGAAGCCCAATCAGTCAAGAACCCAATTTCAACACATTGGATAACAAAAGTCACCTTTCAGCCAAAAACATTTTTATTGGAGCCACTGGTCACATCCCACACCTGCATTTTTGCATTATGGACTATTAATCAAATGAAAAGAAATATATTCAATGATGATGTGTTGCCAAGGATGGACACAGTTGTCGTTCATTTGACCTCTTGATCGACACATTTTCTTCGACTACTAGGAAAATGCCACATCACCTAAAATCCACAGTTGGAAGGCATGAAAGTGTAGAGGGACTCTCTTTATTTAGATAAATTTCCATGATGGGGTTTATCTATATATTGAGTGCCCCTCCCATATCTTGTGATGCTTGTTAATTATCTCTTAGGTTATCAAGTGCACTTAGTGCTCCATCATTATACATTAGAGATGGAAATAAAATAATATTTTGAAATTATCTAAGCAATGTTTGTTTGTGGTGTTTGAGTTGTGTCTGGTTTGAAGAAAGTGAGTGGTAGGATTCGGGATCCACTAGTGAAACACAAGTGGGGAATCCATAAATGTAGCCTGTAAGAGTGGGTACCATTACCAAGCCAAAGCACCAATGGTGGACTATTCCTTTAGAATTTTAAATAATCAATTCTCGTCAAAAAAAAAAAAAAAATCTGCAGTGCAATAGTTTCATAGGTATAGATAAATCTTAGTCATCGATGCATTACACTGAGATATAAATTGTGTATGGTGCGGCCAAGATTTTGTATTGTGTGAACTGTTCTTCTTTATATTAATATCTATGATTGGGTGAATTAGGGCAAGCACATGTCAAAATCAAATGGGACCGAATTTGAAAGTTACTAAACCCCAAAAACATCTCAATGGATTTGTCTATTTAGAAGATTCTTGGATCAGTCATTACTTATTCAAACACCTTGAATTGATACTTAAGGCATCAACCAATATGGTAACCTGGATACCTTAGAGGTTTTCGACTCTTGCAAAAAACTTTGTGAAATATATATATATAACTATCTTTTTTCTTTTTTTAATATATCCAGAATATCAGCATTTCTATTCGACACCCTGTCTGTCGATTGATTATGGCATAAGTTTTTTCAGTTCACGTGTAGTTCAGTTTTGGTGTAGACAATTTTTGATCGAGTGTTAAAAGTGTGGAGAACATGTGCTAGGCCAAAATTAATGAAGATATTTAGGGGATATTCATCAGAAGCTCGTGAAATGTCATTTAGATTTTCTGAAACTACATGATTCTTATACTTAAATATCAATAGTCTACTTGCACCCAGTAAATTCAAAAAAAATTAATATAACTTTAATAATTAAGAGTCATGCATGGGGATGAGGTTTTAATTCTCAACTCCAACTACTTTTCTGCAAGTGAAAATAAATAATGTTCTATCTAAGATGGATTGCACCAAGCAAAGGTCATAGTGGTGGTGGCCGTGGTAGCAGATAAGGACGACGAGGAGGAGAAAAAAATGTCTTGACAAACAAAATTCTAGTTAAGTTGGAAAGCCATCAAGAAGTTCAATGATCCCTGCCTATTTTGTTGCGGTTGAGAATTAATGTTACATTAAAAATTGATATATTATTAGTTTTAATCAGCAAAAATAAATAAATGGGGATTAAGGGGAAATGTGGCATTCCGATCAAAATCTGAGGCTTGACTAACTCCATGATCATATCTCACATATTAAATGTTTGACTTTGATCATGCGTTTCTTGCTCAAAATGAAGGCATGGCAACAACCACACAACTGGCCCAATGTTTTGCTAAATCGACTTATTAAAGCCTCTTTAGATGACCTCCATCTACGCTCTAATTGGTGAATAAAATGTCATGCCATAATCAACGATTATAAATCATTTTGTTGCATTTGGATTCCAAAGGGAAGGATAGGAAGATTATGTAGAAAGTAGTTTTGAAGCTCAAATTTGCTTTGCATGCAGTAAAAAATTATCAGGTGAAGAATTGAATGCAACAAGATGGAGAGTCACAATTTGGACTGCTCCAGACTTGGCTAGTCAAGTCGAGGCACTTCACAGCCATTCTGATAATTTAAGTTGGAGGCAGGCAGCCTTTGTTTATTTCTTGATCGCAAGCAGTTTGTTTATTATCTTTCAATCAGCTCTCTCATAACATTCTAGCTGGTTTAGCAATTTAGCCTCTTTAGTACAAGTACTAATTTATCAATAAATAACTAAAAGACGCTAAAATTGAAGCCTGTTATAAACTAAGACAGACTATGTTATATGAAGTTCTGTATATTTCACTGTATGGAATTGTACAATGTACATTGTATATATAGACATTCTAATGTCTGATTAGTTAGCAAAACAAACTAACAGACTAACAGATAGTTTAACAGACTAACTAACTGATTTACATTCTTGATTTTCTGTCATTACTTAACAAAGCCGAATAGGTTATTGGTTAATCAGATAGAAATTCCATTTCGAACTCTGGTTGGTGGGATTCCAAGTAAAACTTGCTATAGTTTAAGAAAGGATAACATGAATCATGCATCATTCAACATACCATTTTAATATCTCCATTTCTATCAATATGATAAGATTTACAATTTTTTCACTGCCATCGACAATACCTATTGTTTCTAATTTCACAATCTCTCCAAGTATATTTAAGTTCTCAAGGTTGAATCCCTATTTGATGCATAATGACCTCTTTTTATGCTCCCTCAAGTACTCTCCAAGTCCTCGTCACTTCATTTGGCGATTGTTTGGAAGATCTCTGAAAATGTGATCTTGGTCATGGCGTTTGACACTAGGGGTGTGTTTGGTTGCATGAAATCCTATGTCATGAGGGGACCACATAAATCTAAGCTAATTTGATATTCACTCACCAATTCAATTAGATTTTATGATCAATGGTGTGAATGGAAGTCCCATGAATATGATAATCACATGCTTTGGGAGGACCCAGTGTGATTTTCATGTTCATGGGGCTTTCATTCACACTATTGATCACAAAATATAATGGTGGATTGGTGAATGAACCTCAAATTAGCCTAGATTTAGGTGGTCACCTTCACTTGGTCGACTCTCACCAGCCATCCTACGTGTTCCTTTTGGATTGGTTGTCATTCATGACATATGTGTTCTCAACCACTAACTGATATAGGCATTGACTCCTACTTTTCTTCATTATCTAACTACGTACACATGTTCCCAACTGCACGTTTCTTGTGTGCCATGGTATTGCTTGAGCAAGTCATATTTCGGATCCCTTGCCTTCTGCACATGCTGACGGCATGTTGTTTTTTAGGTGCTTGTTACGTGCTAACTACATGAACATATTTTTCTAAGATAATTCAACAATGAATATTCTTATTGAATATATATTATAGTTCTTAATTAAAAATTACCATACATTACTATTTTATCTGAGTTTTATTTTGGGATTTTTGCGATTTGCCACCTATCATAAATAGGTATTTATAGGTTACCCCATCATTAATCACCTTTCAGTCTCCCCTAGGACTAATGGTTAATGTGCGTTGACTGTGAAGGCACGAAGTAATTTTAAAATAGTTACATTTTAAGGACAAAAATGCCTTTGAATGATCTGAGGGTTGAGATTCAAAGCTTCCTAATATGCAAATGGATCCAACGTGTCTAAATCTGAAGATTCAAGTGAATATCAAATGGATCGCCAGAAATAGCCCTTAAGAGTTTTTCAGGGAAAAGAAATAATCGTTGGCTTCACCCCCTACTTAACGGAAGCTTTTTCATTCCATGAAATTCGAGTTACTTGTTATTTCACTGTAAATTTGGAAGTAAGTGTTATGTTTGCAGGTTATCGAATGGTTTGTAATTCAAGTTGGTTTGGTATTGAGTTGTTTGAATGGTTTTGTATTGAATTGTTTGTACTTTAGGTTAGTTTGGTATTGAATGGTATTGTGCTATATCAGACTTTGAGCTATATGTGCTAAATGTAGCATTAGTACATGCCAGACTTACAATGAAGCATAATGCAGACTTGTATTAAAACATAGATGGTCATTGTTGCATGGCTCATGGTCATTTAATTTCTATTTAGGATAGATATAAATGTTTTACATAGATCTTCAAATGTCATGGTCATTTGGAGAGTTATCATTACATTTGGAAGGTTATTGTTTCTTCCATCTTCAACTTGTTCACCTTCGGCTTCTTCAATACTTTCAACAAGAGTAATAAGGACCACCAACTCTAGCTTTGTCATTAGGTATCATAATTTCCAACCACTCAAACCCCTTAGTGCAAGAATAACATTTGAGGTGTTTTTTTCCTTGTCTGAGGTTGATGAGATCTTTTTATAGTTCCACTTCTAGAGCATAAAGGTATTAGGCATGGAAGATCCTCCCATTGACAATCCTTCATCCAATGAGTTAGACTATCACATTTGATACAAACATTAGAGTTTGAACTTGAATTGAAATTTTGTCTTGAACTTGAACTACCTTCTCCCATTCTCTTTGAAATTACTTTATCAAGCCATATAAACCCATTGCATCCAACAGTTTGACTAGCCAAGAACATCCTATTCGAGTTTTGGTTTGGCCTCAAAATCATGCAAACTCTGGTTTTGGACTCCAAAATCTTGCATACTCCATTGCAACCTTTCTTGAGACAAACATAATACAAATAATGGCGCCTTTTCACTTGTATGATTGTGTTGATGACAGTGCTACATGCAATCTGCATGAAGAGCATACATTTTTTATTAGACTTACCTTGTATTATAAATTACTAGCAGTAACTTAACTTCATATAATATATTTGAATTTAAGAATGCCCACGGAAACTGAACAGACATGCGAGAGGTTGAAAATGACTTGTAGTTCCAAACAAATATCCATAGAAATGTGAAAATGAAATGAAAACCATTGATTTACCTCCATGATGGTATTCTAAACTGAAATCTATGGATGAAATAACTCAGATCGAGAGTTTGTGTAACCTTTATGTAATGACACCTTAAGTTCAAAACTCGGGATTGCTCAAGCTTTTCAACTTCAAATATCTTTGATATACAGAGAAATAACATGTGAGTAACCGAAATTTTATGGAGTGAAAGAGCTTCCATTAAGTAAGGGATGAAGCCAATGACTATTTCCTCTCATTCAAGGACTCTTAACGACTATTTCAAGCGAGTTGTTCATCTTCATTTGAATATTCAGATTTTGACATGTTGGATCCATTTGCATATTGAGAAGCTTTGAATCTCAGCCTTCAGATCATTCAAAAGCAGTTTTGTCCTTAAAATGTGGCTATTTTGAAATAAGCTCATGCCCTCACAGTCAACGCACGTTGCCCACTAGTCCTAGGGGAAACTAAAATGGTGATTAATGATGGGGTAACCTATAAATATCTATTATGATACGGGGAAAATTGCAAAAAACCCTTTTATTTTCAAACTTTCAAGACAATAACGTCGAGTATGTTTCACACCAAATATGCCACTAAAAATGAATTAATAGATATAAACTTTGACTTAACTTACTTTGGTTAAATTGTATGTAAATTATTTGAGTTTTACCGTATTGTTCTTTTACCTATTTTTTGAATTGGGTCAATGAGTTATCTTCTTAAATGTAAATTACTCATAACAACCCAAATATTAGTAATTACATACAAGTTACATATTTGAGCATTCAAAAACTTTGAAGGCACTAAGGTGATATACTCAAACTTGTGTCATGCCAAATATGTAGCTTACACCAAATTAGTTGATAGAAGTTTGGACCTACTCAGGGTAACATGTGTGCAAGACTGACGCAGAAGATTCAGGGGAAGATCTATGATAGCACAATGGCGGAATGCTTAGCTACGACACTTCTGTTGATTCAAGCAAGAAGATGGTGAACATGCTTTTTGTTAGGGGACTCGGGTAGTCTCCATTCTATTTTGCACGCTGAATTAGTGGAGGGTGACACTGATATCCACTGGATGTGGCAACCCATTATATGTGATATTAAAATTTTACTTTCCTTGCACCCATTTTGGTATTGTAATTTTATCCCTAGAGACCTCAACATGGAGGCTCATAACCTTGCAGTTTCGGTTGGAAACTTTTGCAATTCTTAGTTTTTCAAATGGTAAGCAAGGTTTAACAAAAAAAAAAAAAAAACTTTGGTGAAACCATGAATTATCAGGGTTTATTTTATTGTGCCTTTATTGGTCATATGAATCGGGTCAATATAAAATTAATGTTTGATTCACTCTAAAGTTACATTTATATTACATATTTGAGCTTTCAAAGACTTTCAAAGGATTAACTTCATGTACTAGAACCCAGGTTGCTATTTCGTTTTTTGAGTTATTCGATTCTTGATTTTAGGGAATATTTTGGTGTGTAAAGAAAAAACATAAAAATTTCGAGGATACATGAAATATGTAAAAAAAAAAATGCAGGTAAATAAATTTATTAAACACATTAAGTGAAGCTTAAATAACAAAAAATGAAACAAACATGAAATTAATGTAGAATTAGAAAATCAGGGGCGATTTCAAAAATCAATACAAGTAGAAAAAATGATAATTAGAAAATCAGGGGGTGGTTTCAAAAATCAATAAATAATTAGAAGAAATGATAAATAAAAAAACCCCAAAATTTTCGAAAAAAACTCTCGAAAAAATGTCATTTTTAGTAGCTGATTTTTGTATTTTACGAAAAGTGAAATTTATGAAAAAAAAATCCAAAATTTACAAAAAAAGGTCAAAAGTTTTCGAAAAAACCTTAAAAAATGTAATATTTTTTTGCCTTTTTATTTTTCGTAATTTCAGAGGAAAAAAAATTCGTGAAATCTCATTCCTTGACTAGAACATATGTCACACAAAAATATATGATTAAAACTGAATGAGTTGATGGAAGTTTTGAGTGAATTAACTTTGGCGAAACCATGAATTGTCTACGGCTTACTGCATTATGCATTTACCGGTCATTTGAATTGGGTCAATGACTTATCTTCTTGAATACAAAGTGTATTTATAGTTACTACGAAATTACTATATAAATTTGTCTCAATTACATTAATCAGAGACTTTCAAGGGACTGACATCATATACTTGAAAATGTGTCACGCCAAATGCATAGCTTATATCAAATAAATTGATAGAAGTTTTGACCTGACTAACTTTGGCGAAACTATAAATTATTTGGTTTTCTGTATTGTGCCTTTACCGATTAGCCAAATCGGGTCAATGAATTATCATCTTGACTAGAAAGTGTACTCGCAAAAATTGAAAAAAATAGTCTATAATTCACTAAGAATTACATTTATGTTACATATTTTGTTCAAAGACATTCAAAGGATTAACTTCATATACTAGAACGTGTGTCACAACAAATATATGACTAAAACTGAATTAGTTGATGGAAGTTTTGAGTGAATAAACTTCGGCGAAACCATTAATTGTCTTAGGCTTACTGCATTGTGCTTTACCGGTCATTCTAATCGAGTCAACAAATATATATGTAACGTTAAATATGTACTTAAAACCTAGGATTGCGATTTTGTGAATTTTTTTTTTCGTCTCGAAATTTAAATTGCCGAAAAAGATAAGTACGTATTTTCGAAAATATTTTATCTTTTCGTAAATTTCGACATTTCATGTAAAATCTAAAAAGTTATGATGCAAATTACATTTTTCAATCAAAATATTTCGTCATATTATACTTAAATATTGAGGCTTCATTTTATGTATTTTATATATTTAGTATATTAATTTATTTGCATCTTACTTGTCCACATATTTATATATGTTTGACATACACTCGAATTTTTTTACATCTTTTCTTATACAACAAAATATTTCTTAAAATCACGAGATCAAAATTACTCACAATCCTTCCTTAAAATTACATGTTTGACTAAACTAAATAAATTATCTTAAGTTTACGGTTTCATACACATACCAGTCGTTTGATTTGGGTCAACGTTGTGGACTTGACTGTTTTGGTTCAAGTTAGGGACCGATGAACTGGACCTATGGTTTTCAGGCAAGAAATTCAAACTAGAAGATGAAGAATAAAAGGACCAACGAAGAATACAACAATGATCCAACAAATAACATAAGGACAGTAAGAAATAAACCAAAAGAATAGAGGAGAGAAGAAGAACAGGATGAGCATTAAATAACATAAACATGCAAGTAATATCAACAAGATATCCATAAAATCTTTTTAAAGATCTTAACTTTGATCACTACAATCGATCGATCTAGTTCTAAGACAGTTTCCTGTTTTACACTTAGATTTAGCTAGAAGATCTTATCAGAGTGTGATCTTTCTTTTAAGTTAAGAGGTTTTAAGAAAAAGATATAAGAAAGGAATGCTTATATATTAAGAAAATAAACTGAAAATAAATACAGAGGAGACTTACTATGTACAAGAGGAGTCTCGAAGGAGAGGAAGGCTTACAATACAAAAGCTAAGGGTTTACAGAGTAGGAGAGGGGTTCTAATCGTGTCTGTCTTGCTCTGGATGAGCTTACATTTATTTATAGATAGGAGAGGATGAAGAGATAAGGCTCTTCATTGAGTGGAGGATGAGCTGTCGCTTGTCCTCTTGCTTTGAGTGGAGGCGGACTGTTGAAGATGCTTCGACTGTTCGCCTTTTGACTGTCGGTAGCTACTGTTGAAGATGCTTCGACTGTAGCTTCACATTTATTGAACTGTGGCTTCACGCGGATGGCTTTGAAAAAGAAAAGATAATGCTGTCGGGTTGTCTGTTGGACTGTGGCCGAAAGCATTTTTGGACACTTGAGGTGCTGGCAAATAATGCCTTTGGTAATAATGGACATGGGTCCATATTACAAATCTCGAGGATCAATACCAAAACAGTCATCTTCATTGTCATCAAGATTAACTGTTTGGTTATCTTCATCAGCTTCATCAGAACAAATCTGGGAGAGGGTGTCGATGAGCTGAGCTCTGGTTGGTTTGGCAGCAATGGCGGACATGATCTGCTGCTTGAATTGAGACATATTGGAAGAAGACTCGGAAGGAAGAGATCCGAGCTGCACTTGTTGGACTGGTGGTGTATGAGACACCTCTTTTTTGGAGAAGAAGGCTGTTACACCTTCTTTGGTGACCTTAGAATGGTCGAATCGTTGCCACCATTTCACTTTGTAGCGACGGCACAACCAAGAAGGCTTTGCTTTGGAAAGGGCACCTGGAGACTCAGGATTGGAACAGACATAGTCCCAACTCATAATCCAGGCTAGATTGAAACGAATAAAAAACCAGATTGACAGAACCTGTTGGTCAATAGGTTCAGGAGGCTGGTACTTGTCACGGAAGATATTCCATCCTTCACGAACAGGGGATGGAAGAATCTCAAGAACAGGGCCAAAAGAAAGCCACCACTGGTGCTGAAACCAGAAAGGAAGAACTTTGGCATTGAACTTTTTGCAGAAAAGAAAGAACCATGAATGGCCCGATTGGTGAGGACTGATAAGAAATGCTCTAGTCCAAGCATTCTTATAATCATAAAAGCTGTAAGTTTGGGGAACATAGCTCTGAGAGAGCTTCTTATGGAAACGGGGATGCTGACCCCATTCTGCTTCTGTCAGAACTTTGAAAATCTGACACTTGGAGAAAGTGATTCTGGAATTAGTATCATCATAGTGATGAGTGACACTAATTGAATCGGAATCTACCAGAATAAATTCGTAGAATTCTCTGGTCTTGGAAGCATCAGACTCTTCATATTGTTGTTCTGGAGAGTAGAGATGCTTGGAGATGGCTTGAGGATCAGAGATAAGAACTCTGAATTGGGGTTCAACCATACATAACAAATCCAGATTGGTTTTGTTAATGTATTGGAGAGGTGCCTGATTAGGCTTTGGGAAGGAGACCAACGGACTCAACTCCTTTTCATGATCAAGAGCTGAATACTTCTGGGTCAATTGAAGGGCATAAGAAAGAGGGGCTGAAGGCGGAGGAGCAGGAGGCTTCTTCGCATAACTGGCCTTTGATTTGGGTTTGGGAGATGAGTTTGAAGAAGAACTCATCTTTGGAGAAACTCACGGGAGAGGAAGTCTGCCAATGAGTTGTCTGCTCCCTTTATATACTTGATATCAAAATCAAATGCAGAAATCAAACCTTGCCATCTGGCGAAAATCTGTTTGGAAACCAAATTGAGGACATCTTTAGTTAAAATATCTTTTGCTGACTGGCAATCAATTTGTAATAAAAATTTTTGATTAATCAAATCATCTTGAAATTTCATGATGCACAATACGATCGCTAAAACTTCTTTTTTGACCGTAGAATAATTCATCTGAGGAGAAGTCCAAATACCAGAATGGTATCGAACTAATTGAATAGTAGAAGACTCAGGATTACGCTGTTTAAGGATACCACCATACCCTAGGTTAGACGCATCTGTTTCTACTATTTTGAAGGCATCGGGATCTGCAATTCCTAAACAGGGCAGATGTTTGACTTGACTTTTGACTTGACGGACTATGGAAGTGTGGGCTTCAGTCCATGGGCTTGAATTTTTCTTAAGGCGAGAGTATAAGGGCTTAATCAAAACTCTAAGGCCTTGGTAAAAATCTGCAACATAATTTAAAGATCCAAGAAATCTTTGCAATTGGGTTTTATCCCGGATTTCATCTGGAAATTTATCAGCAAATTCAATTGTTCTTGAAATTGGGGTAATCATCCCATTGAAAATCTTGTGACCTAAAAATCTAACATTTGTTTGAAACAAATTGATTTTGGTTGGGGATAAAACCAATCCATTCTTCTTAATACATTGTTCAAATTGATAAAGATGTTTCCAGTGGGCTGGAACAGAATCAGAGAACACCAGTATATCATCGATATACACAATGGTGAACTGAGAGAATTGGGAAAGAATATCATTCATGATATTTTGAAACTCACTAGGAGCATTCTTGAGACCGAATGGCATAACATTCCACTCGTAATGTCCAAAGGGAACATTAAAAGCGGTTTTATACCGATCTTTGGGATGAACCTGGATTTGCCAAAATCCAGATTTCAGATCAAACTTAGAGAAGACACAGGCATTGTGTAATCTCTTAAGGAGGTCTCTTTGAGAAGGAATTGGATACCTTATCCATCGAAGAACCTGATTTAAAGGTTTATAATTAATGACAAGACGAGGGCTTCCTCGTTCAAGCTCTGCAGCTTTATTGACATAAAATGCAGCACAACTCCAAGGAGATTTAGAATCTCGGATGAGTCGTTTTTCTTTTAAAGATTGAATTTCTTGTTTTCAAAATTCCATAAGTTCGCTATTCATTTGAATAGGGCGAGCCTTAGTGGGAATTTTTCTTTCATTAAAGCCTGGTTCATAAGGGAGACGAACCACATGTTGAGATCTGTACCAAAATGCATTGGGAAGATTAGAACAAAGTTCATCTTGCAAATGTTTTTGGTATTGAATGATTTGAGATTGAAGTTTAGGTTCACTGATTTGGTCAGCTACCCTTTTGTATTCAATTTCTTGTTTGAGAAAGTTTAACTGCTGTTGTTTGCAGATCAAACGATTCAAAAACATCTGTTTAGAAACTTGGTTAAGTTCATAAACTTCTGATTTAAACAAGAATGGAAATTCAACCTTCGTACCAAGAATGGTAGTTGAAATACCTTGTTTAGAAACAGAAAATGGAGAAATTGCATTGATAAAAGGCGTACCTAAAATCATCTTTTGTTCCATATTTTTGACAAGAAGAAAATGTTGCTTAATGCAAATTTTATCCTTGCATATATGGGCATTTGTTAATTTAAATGCTATTTGAAGCTTTGAGTTGTCTGTAGTGTACAGACTTTGAGAAGTTTGTTTGAAGTATTGTACAGGTACAATACCTTCTTGAATACAGTTCATATCAGCCCCTGAATCAATCAAGGCAATCACTGATATGCTTGTTTTATTGTAAATATTTAAGGTTATAGCCACATACCATTTTTGAATGGTAACCTTATGTGGGTGAACCTGCTTTTTATTTAAATTGCAGAGAAAATCTGCTTGTTTCTGTTTAGAAGAAGAGAGTGGCTGAGAAGAAGGACCTTCTGCATCATCTTTATCTTCTGGATCAGAAAAAGCGGGAAGATGATTTTCTTGCAACATTTGAATTTGAAGATCAGTTAAATTTTGATGTTGTTTTAACTGATTAACTTCTTTCTTAAGGTTATTAACCTCATGCTGTAAGTCTGACAGACTGACAGGAGAAGCACTTAATTTAGTTTGGTTAAACCTTCTGATGATATCTCTGTGATCATAAAAGGATGTGATCACGTCAGGAGGAGGTTTAGTTTGTGAAATTGAAGTTTTTATGTGTTGAAGATATTCAGTCTTCATTTTAGGATCATCAATTTTATCAACAAAATCTAGCAGTAATTGTGACTGCTTATTTTGAGATAACATATTGATTTTGGGTTTCGCAGAAAGATGGCATAAACATGCACCAGGAGAACAATCACATGATTGATCAGAGGAATCAGAAGAATCAGAAGAATAATTGAGGTTATTCATCTGCATTTCTGGTTCAGAAGAGGAAGAGTCTGAATCAATCAGACAATTGAGAAAAATCTTTTTCATTGATTTGGGAACATCTAAGGCTTGAACCTTTTGGGCCGTTCTGCACTGTTTTGCATAGTGACCGGGCTGTCCACACTTGAAGCAGACGGGCCTCGAAGTGGAACCTTTCACAAAGGGTTTGGACTTATGTGTCCCATGTTTCTTGGGCTTGCTATAGTACTGTTCTACAGGCTTAGCAGGCTTTGGGCCATAAGGCTGTTTTCGTTTGAACTGACGGGCCGGGTTGGACCGATACTTCTGCTTAGAAGTCAAATGGTGTTTGGAATTGAGATGGGCTGGATATCGAAAATCATCAAACCCATATTGTTGACAGAAATCTCCTAATTCTTTAGGACCATGAAGACGTTGTTTCTTTAATTGTTTTCTGAATTTTAATTCATTACAGATTTGAAGGGCGCATTTATTGATAAATGCAATTAAATCACCAAATGTGAGTAATTCATACTGAATATCACCTCCATGTTGTTCTTGGAATTTGGTGCGGATTGTTTCAGCAAATAGTTCAGGAAGACCTGAAATAAACTTACGTTTCCAGAATGGATTTGCTGCATCAGTCTGAAGCATTACCCTCTTCATAAAGATATCTTTATAATATCTAAAATGACTCAGGGTTGGACACTTATGAGACATCAGCAAGTCCTTAGCTTTACCTTGGTATTCATTTGGATTTCCTAAGAAATGTCTCAGAATACTTTGAATCAAGGTAGGCACACTGTCTGGAATGAAAGTTTCTTGACCAAGGTCGTTTTCGACTTTGATGGGGTGGCCATCAGGGCCAATCTTTTTAGCAAATAAAATTTCTGTTTTTTCCTGTGTAGTGAGATAATTATCCCACCATCCTTTGATTAAACCGAAAAATCCTTGAACAATGACAGTTGCAATGGTGTGATCATCTTTGCCTTCTGCTCGATGAGTAGAAGCCATCATCACCATTTCTTGAGTAAGCTCAAGAATTGCATCTTCAGTAATGCCATCAATATTCCAGATGTACAATTCTTTTGCAGAAAAAGAACCAAAGGTTTGAAGATTCCGTTCTTCAAACTGCATATCTGGGAATGAAGGTCTAGGATAGAAATTCCTAGAGACTGGCATTGGATTCTTCCATTTAGGAGTTTTGGATGCTGTTCTAGCATGCCTGATTGGATTAGCCTGGTACGGGATATAGTTTAATTTATCCAGTTCAGACATTGGATCAAAATCAGCACTAATGTCTGAATCACAGTCAGTCATGGCTGGATGAGACAAAGTATTGATTTTTAATCTTGAATCCAAATTAAGGGCATCTAATTTGGCATCAATTGCTTTTAATAAATTTGTTTTAGAAGAAAATGTGTTTGGCGCCAAAGGGTCAGGGATTTGAAAGTAAACATTCTGTTTTTTCAATTCCTGTTCTTTGTTTGCCTTTTCTTCTAATTGCTTCTTTTTCAGCTCGTTAGTTACAAGCTGGTCTTGAACCAGTTTATCACCAAGTTCAGATAACAATAGGTTAGTATAATTATTCTGTTGAATAATAGTACTAGCATAGTCATTTGTTTGATGAGAAAATGGAGAAGCAACAAAATTTTGATTTGAAACTTTAAACTGGAGATCTACCATGGGAGGTAGAACTGATCTAACAGTTTTCTTGTCTGTGGAAGTCCAGACTTTGGGAGTAACATTTAAAACATGAATTTGAGGGATATGAATATTGAAATACCAATCTAAGAAAGGTATATTTTCTTTCAATTCCTCACAACATTCATAGAAAGATTTGCTAAGTTCTTTGCGTTCTGACTCAGTTGTCTGAGCAATGAACTTTTCACGTCTTTCATCATTTTCAGAAGACAAGAAGTCTTGTTTGATTTTCTCTTTATTGAGTTTGAAGTTTGGTTTTAAACATTGAACCCTTGGAATCTGAAATTCCATTTCAGATTGTGTGGGTGATTGATTTGCTTCTGAAGTTTCAGGGACTTCAGTTTGATTGTAAATTGGTTGCGGGATCTGAGGATAATTAGGATTTGTCCTAATATTCCTAAGATTCAGATGAGGAAGAGTTTTTGGGGTAGGAACTCTTGATTGGAATTGGGTAGGAGCAGTTCTGAATGAAGGAGATTCAGAAGATCTGCGTCCTGAATGGAAACAAGAAGGATCAAGATCAGTGATACGAAGGTCACTGAATCTAAGCTTAACTGTCCCGTCAGGGAGAGTCAAGATCTTGTCAACTTGACTTGGAGGAAGACTTCTGGGAACAGAAGCTCCTTCAATAGTCCAGGTTTCAGGAAGTGTGACCTGATCCCATTGTATCGTTCTGGGTACGATAACATTGGTGTTCTGGTCATTAACTTCAAAAAGGATTGTGTGTCCTTTTTCATCAGCCTGAAGAGCACGAGGGCTCAATTGGGTTTTCATTGCTCTATAGGTGACCTTATAGATCAGAGCAATCGGTTCAGAACCTTCAGCCATATCGAAGCCTGAAGTCTGAAAATTCAGAGTGAGTGTTTCAAGGATGTTTGGGTCCTTGAGTGACACAGAGAAGTTGGGGTAACAGTTGAAATAAACTGGACCCATTGAGAGTGAAGACTCTGCAATTCCAAGCAGAGAATCACTGAACTTATTGTGTCTACAGTCGCGAAGAGCAACTAAGGCACAAGTGTCGAGTCCTAACCTAGTTAAAGGTTTTAGGGCTACTTGGATCAAACCAAAGTGAAGGTATTTGAAGTTTTCTTTAATTAAAGAATTGATTGTTTTTGAAGATAAAAGCTGTTTTGAATTTAAAGACTTATTGATCGGTACTGTCTGTTCGACAATACTGATTAAATCTTCAGTTTTTGAAGGAAATATTGAATGGGTGATTTTATAAATCTCTTTTTGGGGAATTACTGGTATAGACCAGTTTTGTAAATCATGTTCAACTTCAGGGATTCTACCCTCCATCTTGTTTGAAGAACTTGACCTAGAACTATTAGTTCTGGAAAACCTTGGGAAAAAAGACATCTTTTCTGATTTGCTTAAGGAGGAGAGGGAACACTGTACTCGGACCACCTACAGCTGGAACACCTAAGTGGGACCACCTACCCTGGATCTCTCATCAGCGCACACCATGGCGACTTACACTAGATCTGGGTCCTAACGGCTGACCAACACTCTACACGGCTTACCAACGCTATCAACGGCTGACCAACAATACCTTGGACTCACAAACCCTCCCGGGGCAAAAAAGGAAAGGATGGCTCTGATACCAAGGTACTACTAAAGTTTAGCTGTAAAAAATTAAGTAATCCCTACTATAAATATAGTCATACACGATACGTGAATCGTATTAATACCCCGAGCCGCCCTGTATAGATTTTTGACAATTCAGTCTTGTCTCTTCCACACACATGTTTGGGACCTTTGACTTTTTGTATACTGTATTTGACTGGCTATTCCCGGTTTGCCAGTCACTGTTATCACGGTTGGGGCTTCTCAGCTAATGGCAAAAGTTCTTTCCACCCATCTCTCTCTCTCTTTTTCTTTCCAACGCACTCAATGAAGAGAGGAGAGACTCGACTCTTCATTGAGACTCCAAAAACAGGTGGTTGAAGTCAAAGCCGATCGTTCTTATTTCCTTTCTCTATCTCCCCATTCATCTTTCCATCTCTACCAGACAGGTTAGTTTTTGTTTGAGCTCTTCTTCATCTTTGTGTGTAAATCATCCGAGTGGTTCTGTTTGATTTCTCAAGTATAACTGTATATTTCTGTTGGTTATTTGATCTTCAAGAGTTGCATGGAAGAACCCAGAGTTTAGAATTTGAGAATTCATTGAGATGGGGTGTTTAAGGATTGCGCGATTGATTTGGTGAAAATAAAAAGACCCCATTTTTTGTTGTTGTTCCTTGTTTGGTGTTGGTGGGATTTGTGTGTTCTTTGCCTTTTTGGGAGAAATGGGTGTATGGGTTTTCTTCGTTTTTGTTTTGGGGTTGTGTGTCCAAGTTCAAGTCCTGAATTGTCAAAACATAACTTGTAATTCAAATGATCTTCAAGCATTAGAGGGTTTTATAAAGGGTTTGGAATCAGTGGTTGATGGGTGGGGAGTGATTGCCAATGTTTCTTCATCATCATCATCTTCAAATTGTTGTAACTGGGTTGGGATTTCATGCGAGTCTTCAAGAATTACTGGGTTAGTACTTGTGAAGAAAAAATTGAGGGGTGGGTTGTCTGAGTCATTAGCTGGTTTGGATCAATTGAAGGTCTTGAATCTCTCTAGGAATTTTCTCAAGGGTCCTCTTCCTACAAAACTGTTCCAATTGCAGAAGTTAGCGGTTCTAGACTTGAGTTCGAATGAATTCAATGGGTCAATTCCAGGAGGATCTGATTTGCCTTCTATTCAGATTCTCGATTTGTCGGGGAATTCGATCGGGCAAGCCATTGATTCGGGTATTTGTAAAAACTCCACCCAAATCCGTGTTCTTAATCTGTCAATGAATCACCTCATTGGAAGCTTTCCAATTGGTTTGGGCAGTTGTACTTCCCTGCAATATCTTGGGCTCAATTCAAATTTTCTCTTGGGTAATCTGCCTGAGGACTTATTTGGATTGCCAAACTTGAAACAATTGTATATTCAAGATAACTTGCTTTCTGGGCCCTTGAGTGGTCGAATTGGGAATCTCACTAACCTTGTTCATTTGGATATCTCTCTCAATGGATTCTCTGGATTGATACCGGATGTTTTCGGTAGGCTTACAAAGCTAGAACAACTATCTGCCAATTCAAATAAATTCAATGGTACTATACCCACTTCACTGTCAAATTCTCCTACAATCCAATTGCTCACAGTGAGGAACAATTCTCTGAGTGGTTCTATCAATCTCAATTGCACATCAATGGTTCGTTTAAGCTCCCTTGATCTCGGTTCAAATCAGTTTGTTGGCCCCCTTCCAGATAGTCTCTCCTCTTGTAGGCAGTTGAGGGCGGTAAATCTTGGTAAGAATTTCCTCAACTGCACTGTTCCAGAAAGCTTCTCGAGCTTGCAATCCCTCTCGTACCTCTCATTCTCGAACACTAGCCTTCACAATATTTCAGGTGCCCTTTCTGTTCTACAACAATGCAAGAGCCTAAAAACTCTAGTCCTGACATTGAACTTCCATTTTGAAGAAATGCCAGCAAATGCAAATCTACAATTTGGGAATCTTACAGCTCTTGTCATTGCAAATTGTGGTCTTTCTGGTTCGATTCCACAGTGGTTGCGTGGTTGTTCCAAGTTGCAGGTGTTGGACTTGTCATGGAACCATCTGGATGGAGTAATTCCTGATTATTTTGGCCAGATGAAATTCCTTTTTTATTTGGACTTGTCAAATAACACCCTTTCTGGGGATATCCCAGTTAGCTTGACTGAAATGGAGGGCCTCGTCAACAGCAGTATCCCAATAGAAGAGCCCTCCCCTGACTTTCCATTATTCATCAAGCGAAACCAAAGTGCGAGGGGGTTGCAGTATAATCAGATTTTGAGTTTGCCGCCATCTTTGGAGCTCAGCTACAACAGGCTCACGGGACCTATTTGGCCACAGTTTGGGAATCTAATGAACATCCTTGTGTTGGATCTGAAAGAGAACCGTCTCGCAGGATCAATTCCCGACGAATTATCAGGGATGAGAAACTTAGAATGTCTGGATTTATCCCATAATAATTTATCTGGAACATTACCGCCATCACTGACAAAACTCAGCTTTCTATCAAGGTTCAGTGTTGCATTCAATCAGTTGGTTGGAAGGGTCCCTTCAGGTGGCCAGTTTCTGACATTTCCACCTTCAAGCTTCGAGGGAAACAAAGGTCTCTGTGATGAGCACAACAATCCTTGCCACAAGGATCCTCCTGTGCATCTATTTCCTCAAAAATCCAAGAAAGTAGGGAGAAACAAAGGGGTTATTGTTGGGATGGTCATTGGAATCGGATTTGGTACAGTTTTCCTCCTCGCACTCATGTTCTTGATTGTGACTAGAACAACCCGTCCGAGACATGATGATCCCGAAAAGAATGAAACTGATGCCAATGACAATGATATGGATGCCTCAGCTCAGAGTTCAGTTGTTCTGTTCGAAAGCAAGGAGAGTGACAAAGAGCTCTCTATTGAAGACCTATTGAAGTCAACCAACAATTTTGATCAAGCAAATATCATAGGGTGTGGAGGTTTTGGTCTTGTCTACAAAGCGACTTTGCCAGATGGGAGGAAGGTTGCTATTAAACGACTCTCCGGTGACTGTGGACAGATGGATAGAGAATTCCATGCTGAAGTTGAAACTCTTTCAAGAGCTCAGCATGAGAATCTTGTCCTCCTTCAAGGTTATTGCAGGTGCAAGAATGATAGGCTTCTAATTTACTCCTACATGGAGAATGGGAGCTTGGACTACTGGCTACATGAGAAGCTTGATGGTGCTTGCTTACTAAACTGGGAGACAAGACTGCATATAGCTCAAGGGTCGGCAACGGGGTTGGCTTACTTACATCAGTCATGTGAGCCTCACATTCTACATCGGGATGTCAAGTCAAGTAATATTCTCCTTGATGAGAACTTTGAAGCCCATTTGGCTGATTTTGGGCTCGCGAGGCTATTACTGCCTTACGACACCCATGTAAGCACAGATCTGGTTGGAACTTTGGGCTATATCCCTCCCGAGTATGGCCAAGCCTCAGTTGCCACATTCAAAGGGGATGTCTATAGTTTTGGGGTTGTTCTATTGGAGCTTCTCACAGGTAAGAGACCTATGGATATGTGTAAACCAAAGGGTTGTCGGGACCTGATCTCATGGGTCCAGCAAATGAAGAAGGAGAAAAGGGAAGTCGAGGTGCTCGATCCTTTTATCTATGATAAGCAAAATGACAAACAAATGCTCTTGGTCCTTGAAATTGCTTGTCTTTGCTTGAACGAGTCCCCTAAGCTCAGACCATCCACCCAACAAATAGTCTTTTGGCTTGACAACATTGAACTCTGCGGTCAATTAACCAAGTGTTGAGGCACAACGGATTCTGTGATGGGTCTCGTATCCAACCGAGGTCTGCTGTAAATACCTGTATGCATTCTCAGTTTTATCAGAAGTTTTGTTTCCAACACAGCAAAAGGGATCTAACCAATGCAATAAGTCTCACATGCTGAACTCTGTAAGTTTCTACATTCAGGATAAGTTTTTTCATTTCCTAGGAAGAGAAAATGAAAGGTACATTTGACAATATCTGTAATATAGAGTTGCTATAAACTTCCAGTGTTTTCATTTATTAAGAATCAATAGCAGAGAAAGGAATTTGTCTCACTGATCTTATTCTTGTTATAGTTGAGAATTGGCACAAATCGGATGCTTTTAGATTGCCAGAAAGGTCGAGGTCTATCAGACCTCACCATCTCACGAATTAATGACTCCAACTTTGATTGGTCGAAATAACAAACCAATTAAAAGTTAAAGACATGGACACTATTATATGTAAGAGCTCATAGTACAAAAAAGACACGTAAAAGTTGCAGTATTGCTTTTTAAGAACTGTAAACCTGGAAACACATCCTTAGCAAGTGTGGAACATAAAATATGGTCTAGCTTCTGGAAGTTGTTGAAGGTGCTTCCGTGCACATTCCTGCAGTTTAGTGAGGCATGAAAGCATAGACATCGGTGGGTATTTTTTTTTTTTGAAAGGTGAACAAGGTTTTAATTGGATCCCAAAACCATTTAATACATCTGATAAGGTCAGAACCCTAGACTTGTAATACCATCCGCCACAAGTCCACCAGGTAGTACCTCGTTGGCTGGACATCAATTTCTTTGGGTCTAAATGATAGAACATGCTTTACGTGCAAAATTAGATGAAGTTGTCCGTTGTACCTGCATGATTATGGGTCTTAAGGGTTGACATGCAGCATTTTATATTGATTGATTAAAGTTGACATACATTTGAAGTTTGGTCACAGATGTTAATGTATCTCAATATAATGTATAGAAGTTGACACTATCTCTAAGTTATCTACAATTAGCAACACTTCAAGGTCTTCACCTTGATACTATCAACAGAAAAGTTTACATCAATTCTACGTAGGTCTGACAGTAGAGTTTAGATCTGTTTAATTGAGATAGGTCGATTGTTAGTCATTTGATTTTTATTTGGTGATGTATATACATACACTCATAAGATCATACCCTGAGATCAGTATGACCACAACATCATTCCAAGAGATGAATATTACCCTCGTAATCATTCTTGAAGATTTTAGTTGCATGTTTAAACTTCTAATCCACTTCATCAGCATCTTTATTGGAGGCCTGTTCATCTCTTGTGCATATCGAGCAAGCAACAGGCATCTTGTTTAGAAGGCTATATTTTCTACTAATGTTGTAGATTGTATTTTGATGCTAGTTACTAATGATGAGGGGGTTGTGTGACAAAATCATTTTAAAATGTTACATTTGGTTGTCTTTATTAAATTGTAGTTGTTGCTTTGCATGTCCGTATTTGTTATGAATGAGATACTAACATCTGATTTCTACGTGAGATTATTAATTTGTCTTAACACAGCATTGTGTTTGTGTCAACCAACCATCCCTCCTAAAATTTATCTATAACATACATGGCCTGCAGTTTTTGTCAACGATGCCCATGGTCTTTGTATTCATTTGGAATTGGTCCATCAAACCCTGGCATGATTAATGATGCAAAAAATAATTCCTTGTGAAGCTGCCGTCATGAACAATTATCGACCCATCCTAATTACTGTGAATTTTGAAGTCCATTTAAAAATAAAAAAATAGATAGTTAGTTGTATGAGTGATCTATGCAGTGATGAGATGATCACCCAACTTGACATTTCTCTGACCTGTAAATTTGAGTCAATGTAAGCCAAAAAGCAAGGTGCGAGTACTTGAGTCAATGGAAGCCGAACAAGTTGCAAGTCCTTGGTCTTCACCATTTATATTGACTATCTTCATGAAAAATACATTTTAAAATGTAAAGTTATATTGGTAACTACCTTGAAAGATTTGTTTACTATCCATTAAATAGTCAATGCTACTATAATCAAAATATGTTGTTAAGACCATGTTTAGTACAACGGTCTGTTTTATTGGTGGTTCAATAGTCAATATCCTCGTTATAGTAACATAGGTTGGCATTGTTGAATCTTTGATCATGGAATTTAGGTCATTGGTACAGAACGCATCACTCGATGCTGGAATATATACCAAACCAACATCCTCTAGACTGGCTCATAAAACTTGAATGTACTGAGTTTCGAACAATAGACTTCCAACACGAATTGGTAATTTTGTTACAGTTTCGGACTTCGTTTCTCAAGGACTTGGATGATTCTCTATATGACGGATTCTCCAGTCTTTGACCTCTCTACTTTGGAGAAAACATTAGATGTAGGATTTCGAATAAAAAGTGGATGAGAGGAGGCTTTAATCCAGGTAGATGTCTTAATATGGAAATATAGAACGGACAAGTGGTAGGGTATGCGAGTAGCTCCTTGGCTTCTCAGGGATACTAAAAAAAAGTGGCACCATTGACGGATCAGCTGAAGAAAGATCAGAGGTGGGACTGGAATGTGCAATGCCAGGAGGCATTCAACAATTTGAAGGGGGTGCCATTCAAATAGTCTGCAACAACAAGTCATGTCCGTAACCAGACTCGGACTTGCATTTTAGAACGACCTCTGGTCAATATTTCTAAGGGTAGCTGTAGATCTGGAAGTGGTCGACTATAAGAGCCAGCTCTTCTTTGTTTTCAAGCTTTCAACCACAAGGTAGAATCTGATGTAGAAATTACTTCAGGGTTTTATACCTAGAGAAACAAGGAAACTTCCTGGATCCTGATTTCCACTATTACATTTATCCATGCAAGAATCTGCTGGAATTGGCACGGGCAAGTTGTGGTTTTGAGAAAGTGTAACCTGCAGGAAATGAGATGTTATCCCGTGCATGCAGTCTAATTTAGTTACAAAATTTGTACACGGTATTAAGCTTAAATAATCAGTGTGACCAAATGCTTTACTAGGTGATTCAGTTAAGCTTAAAATTTTGGGCATTGGATTAAACCTTGGGGGGGGGGGGGGGGGGGGGGGGGGGGGGGTGGGGGCGCCTAATGGGGGTATATGCCCTATATAAAAGAGGTAAGACATTGCCTGAAAATTTTGGGCAACCTTTCAAGGAACGTTTCCCATTTTAGAAAAAGTACCAATAGCAAACCACCTCATCTACCTCTCCTGTTTTCCTCACTTAAGCATGAATTCAGCATCATTTCTATGAGAGAAGAGTTGGGCCAGGTGATTATTACTGAAAAGTGAATCATGGATTTACAGTTCTTGAAAATTTTATTCTGAAACTGAGCAAATGTTTATTTCAACATCTTACTTCGTGATCTCATGAAAAATACTTCATATTGATTAAATTAAGTTAAATACTTTGGATTATCAACATGGATTTACAGTTCTTGAAAATTTTGTTCTGAAACTGCGCAAATGTTTATTTCGAACATCTTATTCCGCAATCTCATGAAAAATACTTCATATTGATTTAAAAAAAAGTTCAATACTTTGGATTAGACACATGGAATTATCAACATTTACTGAAATTTTCCATATCCCAGATTCATCAGATTGACATGTATCACTTGGATACACGAGAGGTTTGTATTTGTAGTAACAGAAATATCATTAACAGTGGATCTAATGAAACTTGAACACATGAATAGATTGATCATATAGTATAGGAGCTGAGGGGTGCATGAAAAACCATCAAGAGTTGTACTCAATGTCATCTTCCATCTCATGCACAGCTTGTAGTGGACCACTTCCAGATCTAAAGCTGCCCTCAGAAAAATTCACCAGGCCATTTCCAAATAGACATACCTGCGGTTCAATCCTGTTTAGCAAGTTCCATTCTTCCTCAGAAAGAGACCAAGTGAAAATGTCCAAGTTTTTTCTGATCCAATCAAGATTCACACTGCAAGGCAGAACACTGGTTCCTCTTTGTAGTCCCCATCGTAATATAACCTAGAAGATACAAAAGCAAGTAATGTATACTATTAGTAAAGGTTCTTCGGGGTATGCTATCATGCGACTTGTGTTCATGATTCACCAATTAGCTTTTGTGATTCAAATGCATGCAACAAAAAAAAAACAATTTAATCAGCAATTTTGATTCACAATTTAAAGAGGTAAAAAGTGGATAGATAATCAATATAATAGGAATTGGCTGGAGTGAAACCCAAGAACATCCAAAATTTATCTCCAAGACTAATTGCATCGTGCATACTGTAGCAAAAAGTCTTATTTTATTATAGAAAAAAAAAGGAACTCTTAGGGTGTGTTTGGTTGCATGGAATCCTATTCCATGAACATCCATGAGGGGACCCCTACATGTAAGGCGAAATTGAGGTAAGACTCATATCCACCATTAGATTTTGTGATCAATGGTAGGAATGAAAGTCTCATGAACATAATAATTACACTCCTTGCTCCGCCTAAAGCATGTGATTCTCATGTTCATGGTACTTCCATTGATCCCAAAATTTAATGGTGGATTGTTAAGTGAACCTCAAATTAGCTTAGATGTATGTGGTTCTTCATGGATTCCCATGAAATAAGATTCATACAACCAAACACACCCTTAGTTAATTGAAGAGAATTTTGTCCCAAGAAAAAACACTAAGCAATATCTTGAGGGAAGTTTTAGTGAACTGAAACTTGGAGCCTGCACAATTACAGACTTTTTGCATGTCATCGACTACAGTGAATTGAAAAGAGAGCAAATTACCCTTAGACAAGATTAAACAAAATTAACACATATTAAAGCTTTTCTTTTATCATTAAGACCGATTGCATTAAAAACCAAACAAATTACAGAGGCTAGTGTTTTGAGGAGATCAGCTAAACAAAAGAGAGAAAACAACAAAAATTACACATGAAAAATGCTAGGCCGGTTGCACATGCACACATGAAACTGCCATAATTCCCCAAGAACTAACCCGTAGCTACACTAAAGATTTGCAATGTTGGGAAGGCTGTTAATACCTTTATTCTGGTTTTTGATGATCTTGTTGTTTCTCTCCTTCCACAATATCCATATAATAGCAAACAAGACTATGTCCCATAGCAGCCCCCTGGAAGAAAGACCTAATGTTCTCCATGATAAGCTCCATTGAAACAAATTAGAAGCAGCTGGCGAGTTAACATTTGCTTTGTGATAGATAGCAAGCCATAACTCTCTAGCAAAGAAGCACAGACTCTTCGAAAACTTGCCGCACTTGTATGATACTAGTTCGACATACGTCAGACATATGGTCAACATGTCGGATGTCAGCAAGTGTTAGAGACATGGTCAATGTGATCAACGTGTTGGACGGCCACCGATACACTCAAAACTCGGTCATAACATAGTCCAGACTTGGCAACCAATTTTATTTTATCTTTCAGATAGTGCAAATAACCACCTAATTGAAAATTGTTAATCCATCTAAGTAAAACATTGTTTCAATTGCGATTCAAGACAAAAAAGGTGAAAACCACTGAAGCATAGTGGTAGTCTATGTTTATTCTTAATCTTTGTTTCTTCTGTTCTACTTGTTCTCTAGTCTACCCTTTTCTCTTCTTTATTTTCTTTACTTGCAACAATTCTCCACTTTTTTACCTGTTCCTTTTATTACTTTTTTTTCTTTTCAACTTTTTTTTCTCTCCTTATATGCGATAGAGACGAAGGCAATTTGTTTGTGCTTCATTTTCATCTTAACACTTGTTCTTTTCTACTTAAAATCTTCCTTTATTTGATTATTGTTTATGTTTGTTATAAGATATTAAGAGAATACTTTCTTGTGTATTTCATTGAAGTATTACATGTATTTATATACAAACTATTAAATCTAAACTAGGAAACTATATCAATTAGAATCTCTAATTGACAGCCTAATTGCCAGCCTATTGACAACTATATACACACCGTAACACTCCCCCTCAAGCTGGAGCATAAATGTTAATCAGGCCCAGCTTGTTACAAAGATAGTCAACCCGAACCCTATGTAATGCTTTCGTGAAGATGTCCCCTAGTTGTTCTCCAGTTTTCACATAACCAGTAGAAATCGAGCCTTGTTGAATTTTCTCACGAATAAAATGACAATCAATTTCAATGTGCTTAGTCCGTTCATGAAACACAGGATTAGATGCAATATGAAGAGCAGCTTGGTTATCACACCACAATTTCGCTGGTACTGTAGTTTTAGTTCCTACTTCAGTCAAGAGCTGATATATCCAAATTATCTCACATACAGACTGTGCCATAGCCCTATATTCAGACTCTGCACTGGATCTTGACACAACGCTTTGCTTCTTACTCTTCCATGAGACCAAATTCCCTCCAACAAAGATACAATAACCTGAAGTGGATCTTCTATCCATTTTGGAACCTACCCAATCAGCATCTGAAAAACATTCAATGTGAGTGTGCCCATGATTTTTGTACACGATACCTCGTCCTGATGCTCCTTTCAAGTAACCCAAACTTTGTTTTAACGCGGCCCAATGATGGATTGTGGGGGATAACAGAAACTGACTGACAACACTGACTGAGTATGCAATATCTGGACGAGTCACGGTAAGGTAATTCAACTTCCCAACCAACCTTCGATATCTTTCAGGATCTTCAAATGGTTCCCCCTCTTCTGTAAGGTGTACATTTGGAGTCATTGGAGTACTACAAGGCTTTGCTCCCAATTTACCTGTCTCAGATAATAAGTCAAGGACATATTTTCTCTGAGATAGAAATATACCTTGTTTACTCCGAGTGACTTCAACTCCCAAGAAATACTTTAACACCCCCAAATCCTTCGTGTGAAACTGAGTATGAAGGAAAGATTTAAGAGATGAGATTCCTTTAGTATCATTTCCAGTAATTACAATGTCATCCACATACACAACTAATAGAATGATACCAGCTGCGGATCGTTTGTAGAAGACAAAGTGGTCAGACTTGCTTTTCTTCATACCAAATTTCTCAACAGCCTGACTAAACTTTCCAAACCAAGCACGAGGACTCTGTTTCAAACCATATAAAGATTTTCGAAGACGACAAACTCGTCCTGACTCCCCCTGATCAACAAAACCAGGAGGTTGCGCCATATACACCTCCTCCTTAAGATCACCATGAAGAAAAGCATTCTTGATATCAAGCTGATGTAAAGGCCAATGATGGGAAGCCGCCATGGAAATAAATAACCTAACAGAGGTTAACTTTGCAACAGGAGAGAAAGTGTCAGAGTAATCAACCCCATAGGTTTGAGCATAGCCTTTTGCAACAAGACGGGCTTTCAATCGGGTAACTGACCCATCTGGATTGACCTTAACAGCGAAGTCCCATTTGCAACCTATAGCCCTTTTATCTGCAGGTAAATCGACCAAGTCCCGAGTACCATTGTCATCTAAAGCATTCATCTCCTCTATCATTGCATTACGCCAACCAGGATGAGATATGGCTTCACGAACAGTTTTAGGAAAAGAGATAGAATCAAGGGAAGCAATAAAAGAACAAGAGGTAGATGACAAGTTATCATAAGAAACAAAGGAAGAAATAGGATAAGCACACTGACGTTTACCTTTGCGCAATGCAATAGGAAGATCATCGCTCGGGACTGGATCTGATGACGAAGGAGCAGATGCAGGACATGAAGCAATAGGTGGACGCCTGGAGTAAACCTGAATAATAGGAGGCTTGACAGGAGCTGGTTCTGAGACAGGTGCTGGTGCCGAAACAGGTGCAGAGGATGTGATGGAATAGACTAACAAATCATCATCCTCCCCCTGGCGAGTGGGAACGGATGAAGACGGAAAATAAGGTGTGTCTTCCAGGAAGGTAACATCAATTGAGATTAGATATTTGTTAAGAGTGGGACAATAACACCTATAACCCTTCTGAAGACGAGAATAACCAAGGAAGACACATTTCAAAGACTTGGGATCTAATTTAGTGACATGCGGACGAACATCCCGAGCAAAACAAGTGCTACCAAATATTTTCGGGTCAACAGGAAACAATGGCTTATTGGGAAAAAGGATTTGGTAAGGTATCTCACCATGAAGAACAGAGGAAGGCATGCGATTAATGAGAAAACATGCTGTAGACACTGCATCGGCCCAAAAAGGTTTAGGAACATTCATTTGAAATAAGAGGGCTCGTGCCGTTTCAAGAAGATGTCTGTTTTTACGTTCTGCCACACCATTTTGGGATGGGGTATCAACACACGAGGTTTCATGAAGGATGCCATTCTGAGTCATATAAGACTGAAATAAAGCTTGAGTATATTCTCTGGCGTTATCACTTCGCAAAGTACGAATTGAAACATTAAATTGAGTTTTAATTTCAGCACAACGCACAAAACAGAGAAAACAACTCAGAACGACGTTTCATGAGATATAACCAAGTGACACGAGAATAATCATCCACAAATGTAACAAAATACCGAAAGCCAGGTTTAGACAAAATAGACAAGGACCCCAAACATCAGAATGAACTAATTCAAAAGGAACACTAGCACGTTTATTGACTCTAGGACTTGAACTAAGGCGATGATGTTTTGCAAACTGACATGACTCACAATTTAATGAAGATACCTTATTAAATTGAGGACAAAGCTTTTTGAGTAAAGGGAGAGACGGATGACCCAACCTACAATGAGCCTCGAAAGGAGACGTGACACTGGAGCAAACAATAGAACGCGATACCGATGTATCAAGAATGTAGAGGCCTCCAGACTCATGTCCTTTACCAATAATCTTCTTCGTCATAAGATCCTGAAATAAACAATGATCAGGATAAAATGAGACACAACAGTTAAGATTACGAGTAAGCTGACTTACAGAGAGCAAATTAAAGGATAAATTAGGTAAATGTAAGACAGAGGACAGAGATAGCGAGGGGGTAAGGTTGATGGTGCCAGACCCGCGAACACAAGATGGTGACCCATCGGCTAAAGTGATGGTAGAAGTAGAAGTGTAGGGTTGAAAAGAAGAAAATAGACTAGAATTACCTGTCATATGATCTGTGGCACCAGAATCAATGACCCACTTGGAGGATGATGAAAGAAGACATATATCGGGTTTACCTGAATCAGCAATAGATGTGACAGAAGGAGATGAAGACTGGAGTGATTCCTGATACTGTGAGAACTTGGCAAATTCATCAGCAGAGATAAAGACCGATTTGTCAGAGGCATCAGTAGTGATCGCAACATGAGCTGAATGTTTTTGCCGGTTTTTAAACTGTAGCTTTCTACAGTCAAACTTGGTATGGCCCGGCTTCTTACAATAGTTGCAAATAGTAATTTCAGAATCTGGCGTGCGAGGTTCAAGCCCTTGTGAGCTGCCTCCTTTGTGTCCACTGTAATTATACGGTCTCCCAGGCGTATAGCTCCTATTTCGACTCATCAAAGCACCAAAATTAAGAGAAATCAGGAAAGAGGCTTCAAATCAGGGATGGGTTTTACAAATCAGGGAGCTTCAAATCTGGAAAATTGATTGAAAAGCGTCGATTGGATCGACTGAACGCAGACAAGCAGAGGGTCGAATGGATCGAATGGAAGGATCGACTGCAGAGGATGGATCGACTGGAGGAGTCGACTGGTTGGAGGAGTCGATTGGCTGGATCGACTGGAGGAGTCGATCGGAGGGCTGGATCGACTGGAGGAGTCGAACGACTGCGTCGGCTGGAGGCAGCCAGCGACTGGAAGTGTCGACTGGAAGCAGCGACTGGAAGCTTCGACTGGAAGGGACGATCGACTGGAAGCAGCGACTGGAAGCTTCGACTGGAAGGGACGATCGACTGGAGGAGTCGACTGGAGGAGACGATCGACTGACTGGATAGGTCGATCGACGTCGAACGGAGGCTGGATCTGTTGGTGCTGGAGGAGTCGAACGGCGGATCGACTTCTATCGATGGCTGAAAGAGTCGAAGTCGATGCCTGTTGGAGGGTCAAACGGCTTCTGTTGGTGCTGAAGGAGTCGATCTGGCGGCCTGGGAGTTCTGACGGCGGTGAGAACCAAACTTCAAACTTCGAACTTCGAATATTATGCCCTAACTTCAAATTTCGAATTTTAATCTCAAACCCTAAGTGGCTCTGATACCATGTTATAAGATATTAAGAGAATACTTTCTTGTGTATTTCATTGAAGTATTACATGTATTTATATACAAACTATTAAATCTAAACTAGGAAACTATATCAATTAGAATCTCTAATTGACAGCCTAATTGCCAGCCTATTGACAACTATATACACACCGTAACAATGTTCATATGGCTTATTAGAGGACAAATATGGGTATGTCGTGTCGTCGAGTTCTAGTTTTTAAAATTGTCGAGAATCACAGACATGACGCGCGCGTCTATGTCAGTGCATCCTTGTTCTCTAGAAAAGGGCTACGGAAAAAGAACGTGCCCAACAGTCTCTTGGTGACATTACACAGGTAACACCTATATATGATAATTAAGCCCCTTTTGGCTAGGTTGTCAAGAGTGAGCACTTTACCATGACCCAAAACCCAAAACCCAAAAGAAAAAGTTAACACTAGTAGGCACCTCTTTCCTCTAGGGAAAAAGGATGTTCTCAACAGTCACTTGGTGACATTCACACATATAAACCTATTGGTGATAATTAAGCTCCTTCTGGCTAGGTTGTCAAGAGTTATCACTTTACCAGGAGGTCCATGACCCAAGACCTAGAAGAAAAGGTAAACTCTAAGAGGCATAACTTTCCTCCAAAAAAATTTTGTGGCCAAAAGGAGAAGAATACAGTCCTCTGTTACAGCCATCACTAGATTTTGAATCTTCAAATGGGCATCCTACAAAGAAAATTGGCCAGACTTGTCATCCAAACTCTACCTGTCTTCTTCCTCATTCTATCTGCTGAAGGAGCTCAAGCAATCCATGGAGAGCGGGAAGCTCCTCATCTTGACTCTAAGGTCCCAGCTAGGAGTTTTATGCTCAGTTCCCCAAACATAACTTAGAAACCATAGCTATTTTTGAGAGGAGTCTATAAATTTGGCTGCAACACTCACTCAATGGAGTTTCACTACACCAAATGTTGTCCCAGAACAAAATCTTGTCTCAATTTCCTAGTTTATAGGATATGTGCTTCTGTAATTGCATTTTATGATTCATTATGCCCATCCACTGAGAGCAACCATAACGAGAAGACACTTGATTAGTAAACCACCCACTTCCTTGCAGCCTGTATTTTTCATTGAATGATAATTATCCAAAGAGCATTTTGTTTTGTACCAAATTTCCACAGCCATTTAGAGAGCAAAGCTTGATTGAACAGATGAAGACTTATGATGCGCAGGCCCCTTGATCTTTAGGCTTGCGAACCTCTTTCCATTTTACCCAGTGGTAGGTCTTTCCCTTGTCATTTGTACCCCACAAGAAATCTCTACAAATTATTTTAGTATCTTGCTTAATAGAAATAGGTATGACAATACTATACATAAGGTAGACAGGAATGCTAGAGAGGGTGCTTTTAATCAAAAGGTAATTCTCAGCTGTGGATATAAACTTCGATTTCCAAAGTGACAATCTGCCTTTGATTCAATCAACAGTGGGCTCCCAAGATTAGACACATGGGGAAACTTGATGTCCAAATTATGATTCTTTTAAGATAAAAAACGGGATTAGGCTTAGATCTTGGCTAGGGAATAACAGGGGAAAACTTAAATAAAAAAATACTATACATCAGGTAAACAACAAAAATAATGAAAACCATATGACAAGTTTGGGGTCTGAACAGGCAAAACAATATTTACAAAAATAGAAAATATCAAAATATGTTGAGTACGTTAAGCGCATCTCCAATAGTAGGATAAGAATGTAAACAAAATCGAAAATACTAAAATAAGTTGAGTACGTTAGAAATTACTAAATTAGTAGGATAAGAATGTAAACAAAATAGAAAATACTAAAGTCAATAGTAGGATAAGAATATAAAAAATCAAAATACTTAAAACGCTAATGAATTTAACATTTGTAGTAATGACATAACTATATTTTATTTTTTTGGTCCTCATTGTAACAATGTCTTAATGTTTATTTGTGTTTGGGTCCTATAGTTTGTACTAGTCTTGAGTTTGGGGTCCCAAGTTTGTCCTACTTTGAGTCTAGGTCCCAAGACGACGCTGACCGTTAAATCTCCGTCTAGTAATAGAATGAACTTTAATTTTTTTGAAAATAATATCGACTTTAGTATAGATAAATTCAGACTTTGGGTCACACAATTTATACCAGCTTTGTATTTAGGTCCTATATTTGTAACAAAGAGTTGACTAAATTGACGGTCAACTTGGTCAACGTAGTCTTGGGACCCAGACTCAAAACTTGACAAATTTGGGATCTAAACTCAAAACTGGTACAAATTATAGGACCCAGACACAAATTAACCATTTTTTTTAGTTTGTCGTACATTAATTTGGAGATGAATGATGGAACCCATAGAGATTCCAAGGATTTCTACATATAGACACCACACACATCCCAAAACAAGTTTCCATTGGACCATGAACAACATTACAGAATTCGGAGACACATAAAAAACCTTCATATTTTAAATTAGAAAAAAATGACAAAAACCAATTAAATCTTTCGAAGCTAAATCTATAAATATGTAAATTGACAAATTTATACAAGAATAGGTATTTTGTGTATAAGCAACTGCGATTAGAAGCTAGCATTTCCATTTTACTAAACAATAGAGCCAACTCGATGATTTAGGTTTTCCCTCATTTCCAACTCCCCATTGGCGTTTTCACTAGTTAATCCTAAAGAGCTCAAAACCAAATTTCGTATTACAGTCGATAACTAGTTTGATTCCCATATGAGATGAAAAGGAAAAAACAAGGCGAGACAAATCTTGGGACACTCCACTTTCGATAAAGCAATGAATACAAGCTACCCTAATCAGTTCAAAGAGCAAGAATTGTTATTAAACTCCATCTTTGTGCCATAATTAGGGATGGTGGATCCCAGCATCCACCCGTTTAACCGTTTAATTTTACAAAATCCGCCAGCGCCCCGCCACAAATGACGAATCCCCGCCCCACTTCGTTTATCCATTGAGGCTCTAATGGATGGTGGATTCCAGCTTTGTTTAACCGCATAATTTCCGCCTGGGTTTGAATTAGGCCTAAAATTTTCTATGATTCATTTTGGTAGGCCACCTGTTACGATCCTTGTTATGGACTTTCCCCTCCTGTACAGCTCGGGCTTTTCGGAGAATTGGTTGGTTCATAACAATTGGTATCAGAGCCAAACCCCATATCCAAGGTTCGAATCCCGGCAGGGGCGACCTATAGGCTAGATTAAAATAATTTAGCATTATGTATGGGCATAGTGCTAAGTTGTTGAATACTGGTAGCTGAGAGAAGGCTCACTGGGCCAGTGTCGATAGAGTGGGCCGACGAGGACGTCGGCTTTGGAAACGTGGGGCAATGTTACGATCCTTGTTATGGACTTTCCCCTCCTGGACAGCTCGGGCTTTTGGGAGAATTGGTTGGTTCATAACACCACCCTCCGTACAAAATTCATTTAGACCTGAATTTTTTCACGAGGGATTAGGGTTTTTGTCTTTCAAGGCTATTTTAGTAATAACAAATAAATGAGTTATATATATATATTAACGGATATCCGCAGGGCGGATATGACCAAATTCGTATATGCCCCGAAATCCGTTAAGCTAAAACTATATTCGTCCCATTTGGGGCGGAGCAGGGAAGATATCCATGAAACCGGATTTTCCTGCCAACCCTAGCCATAGCCTAGGGTCTTATTATTATTTGTTACAAGTTATTCGAATCCATGTCAACTTTGGTATTCCCTCCTACACTCATACTCTCTTACATCTGAGTGAAGCCATTAAAACGGCCTGTCTCAAGCATGCCACATTGTGTGCTACAAATCTCGTGCACCCTCCTTCAGAATGCACAACCACACCAATGACACCTTCTCCAACAGTTTGAGATTTGTGCATAATCGGTCATTTCACATAGTAAGGGAAACCTTTTTATAGTCTGTGATATCACAAACTATGTACTAACTGAGCTTTTTTTCACAAACCAATAAAATGGCTTTTTAGCACAACCATGTACTAACTGAGCTCTTTATAGTTTGTGATATCACAACCATGTACTAACTGAGCTTTTTATAGTCTGTGATATCACAAACTAACTGAGCTTTTTATAGTTTGTGATAGCACAACCATGTACTAACTGAGCTTTTTATAGTCTGTGATATCACAAACTATGTACTAACTGAGCTTTTTAGCACAACCACACCAATGACACCTTTTTATAGTAAGGGAAACCTTTTCATCACAAACTATGTACTAACTGAGCTTTGATATGTTGAAATCTGCAACGCGTCACTAACAAGTTATTCCATGCATATTTAAAACCAATAGCTCCAGTATGGCAGTATGTTATTCCATATGTTAAGGCTGATGATGGGCCACGTGCGTCAGATTTTCTCAACCCAAACACGGTCCATTTAGCAATTATGTCAAGGCAACTCAACCCGAGACCAATGTGTTTACAAACAAATCTGATCGTGTTAACAGGTTGTTCCATGCGTATTTCAAATCAACAGTCCAATCCATCTGTTAAGGCTGATGATGGGTTGTGTTGTTTTGGGTGCATGTTGTGCCAGAGTTTCTCAACCCAACTACAAAGCATGTAGCAATTATATTTGTCGGAAAGTAAATTCATTAGTAGAAAAAAAAAAAATACATATAAAAGAGGGAGGCTGAGGTCCTATAAAACAAGTAAAGGAAAAAAAAGGTCCTGAAAGAAAATATAAGTCCAACATTATCTTCCAGCAAACCATGAAATCAACAAACTGCAAGCCCCTAAACTCCAAGAACAACCTACACCAACAAAAAATATATCTATTAATATCCACAAGCACCCTATCTATCTCATGCACATTTCCTTTAAAGAGTCTTTCATTCTGCTCCAACCAAACCCCCCGAGAATGGTGAAAGGAATAAGACTCCATAGCTTTCTACCTTTGGAGGAAATGGAACCAATTCTCTAAGAAAAGAAGAGATCCCTAACTTGGTATGACCACATGAATAGGGGTGTCAATTAATTGGGATTTTATCCCGAAATCTGATTCAATCCAATCCGATAGAATTTGACGTAATTAGGATATTTAGTAGTATTTAGCAATATTAGAAGTTCTAGTTTTATTGTAATAGGTCTCCAATTATGGTTCTAAAATTGTTTCCTATTAGCTTTAGGGTTAGTTTCTTGCCAGAGAAGTTAGGTTAGTTAAAGAGCGTAGGTTGTTTATTGTAGTTAGCTGAATGATTAAAATAATATTTTATTTCTTAGTTATTTTCCTTTATTTTATCATTATTATTTCGAATAATTCCGTTTATTAGTTTATTTCGATTATCGTTCTTTTATTCTATCAATTGGTATCAGAGTCAAAACAATTTTATTTGGTTCAATTTGAAAAAAAAAGTTCGAAGAGAGAAGATTGAAGATTTGATGAGAAGTTGATTAAAGCTCAAAGAAGATAAATGAGGAAACTCACCTGCCAGTCGCACACAATCCAATTAGTTTGTCGAAACAGCCTCAATCAGCCGTAACCTTGTCACAACCAATCTTGTCGTCGAAGCCCCTCCTAGTCGCAGCAAGCCACATCGAAATAGTTCATCGCAACCCTATCACCGTTTCCAGCAGGCGGCAGCCACAATCACAATCTACCCCACCGATGCACGTAACCCTACCCCTACTATTCCTACAAGCACCCATCATATTCCCCGTCTCCATACCAATATCAATATAGTCGAAGTCCAATCTGGTCCCCATAGTGTCTTAATATCGATTATCCTCCAATTTACTATTCTCCACCATGAACCACTTATGTCCTCTCTTCCACCCAACCTAAACCCGTTTTTCCTATACCACTTCCTCTCTTGTGACCAATGACATCAAACATATGCAGTTAAATCGGAAAGCGGTCGCAGCACGGTTCTGGACTGAACTACAATTAAGCGGGATTAATCAAGATTAATCGAATTTAATCGGTCATTTTTTTCAAAGTATATATTTTTAAATTTTATCAGTCATATATTACAAAAATAAATAATTAATCAAAATGGTGTAAATTTGTAATTATATATCTTTACTAATTATTTGCCAAGCTACTTAAAAAGAAACTAAAAGAAAATTGTAGATTGTTTTAACATCTAAGCTACCAAGACAAACATTCTGAAGCAAAATAGATGCCAGATTTAACAGGAAGAACCAACCTACCTATCCCACTAACCCATGAAGATAAACCGTATTACTTTGCACTGAAGATATTTCTAAAAATGCCACTTTGTACAAACAATAATACTCCACATCCAGAGGCCAAAGAATAAAGGAAGTCGTGAATGAAGTGCATGAAAATTGTATTGATTTGTCACGCATAATCACAATCTTCCAAAGAAATTGTGAGGTTCAGTTATTAGTGCTCTCAGTCATAAGGCCAAAAATGTCAAGTATACAGAAAGATGAGAGTTCAACATCAGCAACAAGTTGAATACAATTTGTTCCGACAACAATAAACAGTTTCACCAAAATCCCTATCATTATAAATCCAAAATCCCTAGTCCGTATGAATTCTACAAAGGAGGGAAAAGAAGATGAGAGGCCGAGTTGGATGGTGACTGGGAGGAGGGAAAAGGGAAATTAGGGTTGAAATGGTACATAACTTTCTGATTTGGTTTGAAAGAAGGGAGGAAAAGAGAGACTAAAAAAGACAGGTCACCGTCGCCGTCCAGAGCCAGAAATCTAGTTGTCGTCTTGAGATCTTCACCTTTTCTCTTCTTGTTTTTCTTCTCTGTAAGATTTGGGTTGGGGGGAGCTACGGCCTGCGAATGAAATGAGAATCTTGAGTTTAGGTTTTTTATTTTTTATATCTAGCGATAAATCGGTGAGTCGGCTAGGTCGATTAATTGATGACTCGCCGATTAATCGGTGTTCGCTAAACCCCAACTGATTTCACCCAACTCGGTTCAGTCAAACCCCGAATTGCGATTAATCGCCGATTAATTGGCAATTTTTCGCCTCATTAATAACTTAGTATCAAACCACTACCACTTGCACCAGTTTCTCCTACACCCCCACCCCCATTTGCAAGTGATGTAACCCCACTACCCCCTCCTCGGTGATCCAAGTTTAGAGACAAAGAGAAGCTTTTGCAAGATGAACAGAAGATTAGAGAGCGTCAAGCACAATTGGAAGCAGATGAACTTGCTGAGAAGCATAGTAGAGATTTTGGGAATGGTTGGACCAATGCATGAGAAGATTGACAATGGGATTAGAGAGTTTCGCAACTACAAAGTATGGAAGGAGGATAAACTTGCACATAGGCACACAGAGGCAGATGAACCATATTGTTTGTCAGAGTCCATTCAACTTTTTTAGGAAGTTGAGGGTACCATCACACGTACTCGATTTTCGATTTGTGAGGCCTTTGACTTATGCGATTTCTTTCCCATTTTTAGCAATCGGAGGATGTTCCTACAGCGACAGTAATGATGATTATGTTATTCGTACTGAGACATTTTTGTGACACGCTTATGCACAGGCATTTTATCAGGTTTCTTGCAGTTTTCGGTTCTTTGAGTTACCTTAATTTCTTTCTAAGTTGGTTCTTTGGTTTTTAGCCAGTATGTATCATGGCAAGTTTTCGAGTAGACTACTTCGAGTACATTTCACCTTATGTTTAGCGACAAGTTGGTTGTGCTCATATGACATTTCGACTTTAAGTTCGAGGACAAGCTTCTTCAACCCGGGGAGGTTGATGTAATTAAGATATTTAGTAATATTAACAATAGTAGTATTTTAGCAATATTAGAAGTTCTAGTTTTATTGTAATAGGTTTCCAATTAGGGTTGTAACATTGGTTTCCTATTGTTCATTGTAGTTAGTTGAATGCTTATTTCTCAGTTATTTCCTTTTATTTAATGTTGTGATTTCAAATTATTCCATTTATTTCAATTATTGATCAATTTATTTCGATTATCGTTATTTTACTCTATCGGAATTGGAGTTGGATTTGAATTTGAATTTTCGGATTCAGATGTAAAAATTGTATCCAGAGTGCTTATCGGAATAGATTCAGATTTTGTTAAATCCAATCCGATAGAATTTGAATTATATATTTTTATATACTTGAGCACCTAAAAACAAATCTTAACGCATATTATATGTTTATTTGATTATATAAATTTTTAATAAACATTGCAATTTTAAGTGATTTCGAATCGGATTCGAATTGTATTTCAATTGGAGCACAACTCACTGGACTAGGGCTTGGATTTATAATATTAAATAAAAATTCGGATTGAATCGGATTTGGATTTCTTGTGGCCATGTCAAATTCGGTTTTCAATTTCAGACAATCCAATTAAAATCCAATCTGTTTATGCCCCAACCCATGCAA
Source organism: Berberis vulgaris (assembly GCA_963556465.1). Classification (NCBI taxonomy): domain Eukaryota; kingdom Viridiplantae; phylum Streptophyta; class Magnoliopsida; order Ranunculales; family Berberidaceae; genus Berberis; species Berberis vulgaris. The sequence goes on along the minus strand of OY747134.1, from coordinate 22,952,101 downwards.
ATCCAAATTGAACATGAAAAAGGACAATGAAGCAAAAGGTGATCCACAAATTCCCTGTCTGAGAGGCATCGAAGACGTGCACTAACAATGATGCAATTTCCCTTTCTAAGATTATCTTGACTCAAAATTTTAATTAAGAATCATAGTCCACCCGAAGGATGATACCCTAGTTGGAGGATGAGCTCTCCAAATAGGTTTAGGATTGTCAAGAGTACATAGATGTCCAGCTATGCAATATGAACTGTCATCCTACTTGTAATCTGTTAGGTTGTTAAGTCTAGTTTGTTAGTTTGTTTTGACTAACAGCTTGACTCAAATACTCTATATATATATGTACTCTTGGAGACAGATGAATCACAATATACAATTTCATTTGCAAACTCATATAGATTCTAACGTGGTATTAGAGCTCAGTCTCTTCCTTTCTCTTCTTTCTTCTTCTCTTGTTCACTTCAATTCTTCCTAGCTTTAATGGCAGACGAATCATCTTCAAATGTTGCACCTTGCTCTGTTTTGCCAGAGCAAAGGCCAGTCATGTTCACACATGCACTATCTGTGAAGTTGAATGAGCATAACTACCTCTTGTGGAAACAGCAAGTATTGGCTACCATTCGAGGACACAAACTTCAGAGGTACATTGAGAAAGACACATCAGTAGCACGTTTTCTTACCACAGAAGATCAAGTTGTCAACAATGTCAATCGAGAATTTGTTGCCTGGGAGCAACAAGATCAGTTACTGTTCTCATGGCTTCTTTCCTCCATGACTGAATCACTTCTCACAAGGCTAGTAGGCTGCAACACATCATCACAAATTTGGAACATCCTTGAAACATTCTTCACTTCACAAACACATGCCAAGATTTCTCAGTTTAGAAGTCAGTTGCAGACCATCAAGAAAGGTGATATGTCAATCAATGAGTACCTGCTCAAACTCAAGTTCATTGTGGATCAATTGGCGTCCGTAGGACATCCACTATCAGCAAGAGATCATGTCAATGCCATCTTTGATGAGCTACCACAGATCTATGACACTTTTGTTGTATCAGTCAGTTCCAGGTTAGAAGACTACTGTGTTGCTGAAATGGAGTCTCTTCTGCTTGCTCAAGAAGCAAGAATTGAACGACATACCAAAGGTCTAGACATTTCTAGTTCTGTCAATATGGTTCATACTTCACACAAACCATCGCCTAGATCTTTTGTCTCAAGTTCACAGGGATGGAGACCTCAGTCAAGAGCTCCTTATAATCCCAGAAGTGCAAGATCTGGAAGAGGTGCTCGGCCAGTTGCACATGGTTCTTATTCAGGACATCCTCAGTGTCAGATATGTGGTAAGCTTGGGCATCTGGCTTTCAAATGTTACAATCGGTTTGATAGTAACTTCAATCCACAGCCATCACAGTTCTTGCATTCTGGGCCTGGCTCCATCTCTCAGTCCACACCACCACGAGATGCATTCTCTGCATCCACTAGTCAGTTTCCACATCCTACTTGGAGAGTTGATTCACAATCTCATATGCAAGCCAGTGTTGCATCCACACCATCTGATAATAGTAGGTGGTATCCTGATTCTGGGGCTACAGACCATTGCACACCATATCATCAAAATCTGTTGAATCCTGTTCCATATCATGGCAGTGACCAGCTGTTTGTTGGAGATGGAACTGCTTTACCTATTGAAAATATTGGTCAGGCTTCCCTTTCTTCTTATAACCCTTCAAGAGTTCTGCATCTAAACAATGTGCTTCAAGTTCCTAAATTAACTAAAAACCTATTAAGTGTGTCTAGATTTGCAAAGGATAACAATGTGTTTTTTGAATTCCATCCTAACCTCTGTTTTGTCAAAGACCAGGTCACTCATCAAATTCTTTTGGAAGGGAGGCTTAAGAAAGGTCTCTATGTCTTTCCCTCGATGATTCTTCCTGAAGTACAGTCTACCAAGTTCACATCCCACTGGGTTCCAGTCCGTCATACCTCAGTCAGTAGTCCAGTATGTCATTCAGCAAGTAGTTCTCAGCTTGCCACTACTTCAGCAAGTAGTTCTCAGCTTCCTATACTTCAGCAAGTATTCACAACTTCAGCAAGTAGTCCAATAACTTCAGCAAGTAGTCCAATACTTCAGCAAGTAGTCCAAGCTTCCACTACTTCAGCCACTACTTCAGCAAGTATTCCAGTATGTCATTCAGTTCACAATAATGCTTCCAAGTCTAGTTCTTCTTTGTCTTTGTGGCATGCTAGGTTAGGCCACCCTTCGATTCCTATTGTTAAACAAATCCTTACTAGCTGTCATATTGTAGTTCCCAAATCTATCAATACTGATGTATGTTCTTCATGTTGCTTGGGTAAAATCCACAAGCTTCCATTTTCTAGTTCCACTACTATATACACAAAGCCTTTAGAATTGATTCACACTGATCTTTGGGGACCAGCGTCTACTGTCTCTTCCTGTGGCTTCAAATACTACATCCATTTTATTGATGCCTACAGCCGTTACACTTGGCTATTTCTTTTACAAAATAAGTCCGATGCTTATCCCACTTTCCTCAAGTTCAAGGCTCAGGTTGAATTGGAATTTGGACTGCCTATAAAATGCGTTCAATCAGATTGGGGAGGGGAATATCGATCACTGTCCAAATTTCTTGGTCAACATGGCATCTGCCATCGTCTTGCTTGTCCCACCACTCACCAACAAAATGGTGTGGCTGAAAGAAAACATAGACATATAGTTGAGTCAGCCTTAACCTTGCTTGCACATGCTTCACTTCCCCTAAAATACTGGGATGAAGCTGTTAGGACCTCAGTGTTCCTCCTAAATCGGGTTCCAACTTCAGTCCTAAAGGGTCATTCTCCCTATGAAATTTTGTACCACAAGGTTCCCGACTACCGCACCTTAAAAGTGTTTGGTTGTGCTTGTTTCCCAAACACAAGGCCTTATAACTCTACAAAGTTGCAATTTCGGTCAGAAGAATGTATTTTTCTGGGTTATAGTCTTCAGCATAAAGGCTATAAATGTGTGTCTTTCACTGGCCGTGTCTACATTTCTCGTGATGTGTTGTTTAATGAATTTCAGTTTCCATATTCAAAATGGTACTCTAGTCCTTCAACCTCTTCTTCCATTGGTCATTCTCCTACACCCACTCCTGCAGACATTGCTCTTCATACTCCTTTTTCTGACAGTCCTGTGAATCATATCAGTAATGAGTCCTCGTCCAGTGATGATTCCTCTAGCCCATTGGTCACTCAGTTGGGCTCTTCTCTGGCTCCAAATACCTTGGTTTATCCATTGGTTACTAGTCCTGCTCCTAACATTACTGCTCCTCCTAGTCCTGCTCCTAGTCCTGCTCCCAACATTGCTAGTCCTGTTCCCAACATTACTGCTTTAAACAATAGACTTACTGATCGTCCTAGCTTCAGTTCAGCTTCTCCCATTGCTTCTCCCATTGCTCCTAACACTGCTCCTAGTCATCCTATGATCACTAGGTCCAAGGCAGGCATCTATAAGCCTCGAGTCTACTTATCATCAGCTGAACCCACCAGTCTAAGTGAAGCACTTGATACACCACATTGGTTCAATGCCATGAAGGATGAATACCTTGCTTTAATGAGAAACCATACCTGGTCCTTAGTTGATCTTCCTCAACACAGGTCTGTGGTGAGTTGTAAATGGCTATTCAAAACTAAAGAGAATGCTGATGGTACCATACATCGTTACAAGGCTCGCTTAGTGGCTCGAGGATTCCAACAAACCGCTGGGTTTGACTATGCAGAGACCTTCAGTCCTGTAGTTAAACCTACTACAATTCGAGTGGTATTCACAGTGGCTATTACATATGGTTGGAAAATCTCTCAATTAGATGTTAACAATGTCTTCCTGAATGGAGACTTGCAAGAAGAAGTGTACATGATGCAGCCTCCTGGTTTCATTGACTCATCAAGGCCTTCTGCTGTATGCAAACTTCGCAAGGCATTGTATGGACTGAAGCAGGCTCCCCGGGCTTGGTTTGATAAACTGAGACACACTCTATCATTATTTGGTTTTGCTCCATCAAAGTCTGACTCCTCACTCTTCATCAGGCATTCTCCTTCTCCTATATTTCTGCTAGTCTATGTTGATGATATATTGATCACTGGCTAAAATTCTAATGATGTGTCACAACTCATTCAATGACTAAATGCTCAGTTTGCTCTCAAAGATCTTGGCTGTGTTAACTATTTCCTTGGCATCCAAGTTCAGCACACTAATCATGGTCTGTTTTTATCTCAGACTAAGTATATTAATGACCTTCTTTGTCGTGCTAAGATGCAAAATGCAAAAGGTTTACCTACACCTATGAGTGGTGGTGAAAAGTTGTGTGATACAGGCAGTGATCCAGTTCTCAATGTTCATCTTTATCGGAGTCTTGTTGGTGCTCTTCAGTATGTGACCATTACAAGACCTGAGCTTGCTTACTCTGTCAACAAAGTCTGTCAATTTTTACAAAATCCACTTGAATCACATTGGCGTGTGGTTAAAAGGATCCTACGTTATCTTAAGGCTACACAAAATTTTGGTCTTCATCTTGTTTCTGCTCCTTCCTTCAAATGGACTGGATATTGTGATGCAGATTGGGGTTCTGATCCCATTGATAGGAGATCAACATCTGGCTACTGTGTTTACTTAGGTGCCAACCTCATCTCTTGGTCTTCCAAGAAGCAGAGCACAGTCTCCAGAAGCAGCACTGAAGCCGAGTATAGATCCCTTGCTGCTGTTACAGCTGAACTCACTTGGTTGCAGTCCCTGGTTTCTGAACTTCGTCTTGGTTGCAGTATTCCTACTATATGGTGTGATAACAAAAGTGCTGTTATGTTGAGTGCTAATCCTGTTCTTCATGCTAGAACCAAGCATATTGAGTTGGATGTCTTCTTTGTCCGTGAAAAGGTTGCTCGACGCCTTGTTCATGTTTATCACATTCCAGCAGTTGATCAAGTTGCTGACATTCTCACTAAAGCACTTGGCAAATCCAGATTCATGCTACTTCGTGACAAACTCAGCGTTGTTGATTCCTCTACGCTTAGTTTGAGGGGGGCTGTCAAGAGTACATAGATGTCCAGCTATGCAATATGAACTGTCATCCTACTTGTAATCTGTTAGGTTGTTAAGTCTAGTTTGTTAGTTTGTTTTGACTAACAGCTTGACTCAAATACTCTATATATATATGTACTCTTGGAGACAGATGAATCACAATATACAATTTCATTTGCAAACTCATATAGATTCTAACAAGGATCAAGGGGTAACAAGATTTGGGGTCTGCTACTATAAAAACAATGAAGCAAACTCTTGTAGTACGAGCTAACCGAGAATTTACATGATTTATTGTCAAGACATATACGAAAATCTTCATTTGAAAGGGTTTGAGGCAGGTCTCCAATCATATCCAAAAGCAAAGCAAGACTATCCCAATCACTCAGGTTCCTTCTTAACCCCAAGCTCCACGAAAAGCCATTTGTGGATTTGGTGATGACTTGTTGGATGATGTGATTTTATGATCCAAAATAGAATAGATAGCGGGGTATAAAACACACAAAGGTTCAGTTCCATAGCAAGGATCCTTGTCAACCCCCTTCATGATACTTTTCCACAATCAACATCCATAGGAGCTTCTCACCTCTCCACTCTCCCATCCTCCAACTCCACATCCATGCCTAGTCATCACAACCTTCCTCCACACATTATTCTCTTCCTCAATCTCCACAACCACTTACCTAGGAGGGCTTCGTTCATAATCCGCAAGATCTTAATACCCAAATCACCATCTGTCTTGTCTGTGCACACCCTATGCCACTTTACCACGCGGTATTTATGGTTATCCTCTTTGTCACCGCACATAAAACTACTACAAATTTTATGTATCTCCTCAATTATTTAACGGGAAAAATAATACACAGGTAACTGGATAATGTACTTTTGATAAGAGTGACTTGGAAAGGTATTTGCTTTTCCATGTGGCAAACCTCTTTTTGAATAATTGAATCTATCCATGACCAGATCTCAAGTAGTTGTAGATCGACTAGATGCACCCAATGGGAGCCCCAAATACCTAGACAGGAACTCATCAACCCTACACTCCAATATACTAGCCAACCACTGTCTATCATGAAGCACACCTATGGCAAAAAGACTAGTATTGCTAAGGTTAATTTTCATTCCTGAAACTGCCTAGAAGCAATACACTAATTGCATTTAGTAATTATATCAAGGCAACTCGACCTAAGAAGGGCCTATTTTGATAGGCATCTCTCAAATTCCTAAGGCACCATTTGATAGGCATCTGTCAAATTCCTAGGGCACCACTTTGATAGGCATAATTATGTCAGATTTCAAGCTTGAATTTTTGGAATAAAGTGACAATCTAATGAGATAACTTCCAGAACTCTTATTTCTTCGAAATCAGCAAACTAAACCTTAGAAAGACTGGCCATTATTTGTTTCTCTCTCTTTTATGTTTGTTCCTGAATTCTCATAATTATTACACTCTATAATTAAAAAAAAAAATCACAGAAAATAGGAATGAAGATTTTACAAACCAGAATACTAAGCAGCATCTCTATTTTAAAACGAGAGAATGGAAAATGAATGAACCAAATACGAATACCTGTTCAGGCGTCTTCTTATGCCGCTTTGCTATTTCTGCTACAACAGACAACTTCAACATAGGCCCATGTACTGATCTTGACCTTCTGAATGTTATGCGAGGAGTTCCAGGTTCATCTTCTGATCCACTGTCAGACAATCCCTGACTAGATGCAGGTACTCCTAAAGGAGTATGAGCAGATACATGTATACCTTTCAGTTGGCAGAATTTGACAAGTTCCTCTTGCCTCCAGAAAGGGTGCAACTCCACCTAATATAAGACCATAGAAAGTCAGTTAACCCCATCAGCAAAACATATAGGCATAAAATTCATCTTTTTACTGATAATTTGGTTGTTTGATTTATATCCGTCTTACTAAAACAAAAAAAAATACCCATTATTTTTAGTAAGCCTAATACATTTGGACTAGTAAATAAATGAAATTGAAATAATTCAATAACCGAAAGCAAAGAAATGGACAATAAACGAAATAAACTAATAAAAAAAATGTATTCAATCAACCAAGTAACAATGGGCAACCTACGCTCCTATTTATAATTAATCTACCTTCTAAATCAAATCCTAAACCTAATGGGAAACCAATGTGAGAACCCTAATTGAAATCCCTATTAGAAAAATAATAGAATATCTAATATTGCTAATATTAATAACTATCCGAATTACATCAACCACCTCGAGTTGAAGAAGCCCATCCTCGAGCTTAAAGCCAAGGAAGTCATAGAAGCACAAATAGCCACAAAACGTGAAGTGTCCAAGCAGAAGTCGACCTATAACCTTTTCTTTATAGTTGCTCTGAACCCAAACACGTAAAGCCAAAGAGAGCCACCGAATACAAAGCTGCAAAAAAGTCTCTGGCTCAAAGAAGATCCATTTCAAAATTTCAATTGGGTGCACAAATTTCTGGAAATGAACTTCAAAGCTGTCCAAAAACAGATCAAAAAATTTGTCTTGTGATGGTAAATGTATTGTCTGGTGGTGGTAAATAATCTGATAAAAAACAATAGATTGTGGTGGCACTGACAGGTTGGTGGGGTGCAAATAACTAGAGTCCATGGGCTGATGTGAAAATGTTTTGTTAGGGATTGACTTAAAAATAGTAGCAGGGACGTGATTGAAAATTACACGTTCTTCTTCTACCCGAGCTGTAACAAAGAAAGGGAAATTTGGGGAGGCGATTGTTGAAGAAGGGATGAGCGGTGAAAGGATTGTTTGCAATGGGGAAAAGGGAAGATCGAGAAAGGGTGGAATGGGGGTGGCGATTGACGCAAGCGGAGGATGGGCAGGAGGTCGATTGAGGGGCGGCGAGGAGATTGAGGGGGGTGAATACGTACGAACAAAGTTGCAGTGGTTGGGATGGGTGTTGGGCAATCAATGGACAATGAAGAGGGTTGCCGGTGATCGAAAGAGGTGGATTGTTGGCGAACGATCTGAGCTGATGGAGTCGGGCAAGTGACGGAAAACGTCGATGAACCCCTTCGATCGAATTAAAGTGTTGATCGAATTAAACACTGATGATCAACAATTGTTTAGGCGTTCGAAGGCAGGGGGTGTTTGTGAAATGATCGAAGGTGGCATGGAGAAAGCAATGGTGGGTCGATCTACTTTGGGTGGATGTCGATGGAAGCCGAGGACGGGTGGGTCAAAGCGTCGTCGATCTGTCGTGGATGGAAGGAGATTGTGATTGCTGGATTGTTGAGGGTCGGAGTCGCAATCGAGTGATTGAGGGTTTTGGGACTGATGTTGTTTGGCAATTGGGTGTGGTGATGATCCCCTCGGAAGTGGCGAACAATACCAACGGCGAGAATTAGGTATGCAAGTCCTCTCCTCCTCACCAAGGAGTTTTTTGTTGTCTTCTTTTGTATATGTTCGTGTTTGTTGGCCTGAGGCGCCGTAAAATATGGTGCTCGGTTGAGCCCCTGCGGCGCTGCCAATGACAGTGGTGCTGCTTAGGCCTATCCCCCAGCCTTTGTGTTGCCTGAGAGGAAGTTGTTCATCCTCTCTATATGACATTCATCTCCTGTAGTACTGCCTTTGCTAACTGGAATCTTGTTTCTTCAATCATCTTCCTTCGATTTTTTTTTCAAATCAAACGAACTAAAACCGAACCAAATAATAAAGATCCGTTCGGCTTTGGTATCGATAGATTTGGACTAGGAAATAAACGAAACTGAAATAATGCAGTAACCGAAAACAAAGAAATAGACAATAAACAAAATAAACTAATAAACAATATAAGTTTTATTCAATCAACTGAGTAATAAGTTGCACACCCATGCCCCTATCTATAATGAACCTACCTTCAAAATAAAACCCTAAACCTAATAGGAAACCAATGTGAGAACCCTAATTGGAATCTCTATTACAAAAATAATTGATGTGTTTAGGGTTCCAACAAAAATCCTTTGAGCATGAGATTGATGTGTTTTTTTGCGCAATGAGAAGTGGGTTAACAGCCCAACTTAGATCCCATGTCTCAACTACTAACAACCGCTAACGCTTGGGCAGATCAAAATAGTGGTCCTCTAACTAGTACATGGGTTGAATGAGTGACACCTATAGTAGCTAGGTTCTGATGATTGGACCAATGCTAAAATACATTCCGCATTTAAAAATATTTTTTAATGTTTTTACGTCAAGGAAAACAAGTGATTTAAATTTGTGAAAGGAATCAACTCCATACACAATCCATAATTAGTTCTTTAATTATGTGAACATTCATAGTCTACATAGTTTTGTGATGGAGAAGGGAGCAAGAAGAGGATATGGTGTAACAAAATAATTTTATTCCGACAGACCTCACCTTGAAACTTGAAAGTCCCTGGAGGACACTAATTATATTGAAAATCATGTGGCACTTTTATAATTGTCCTTGGGTGTCCATGGTAATGAAGTTAATAATTTTAAAACTATGGGAAAATCTGACACCAAATTGCAAACCACATAATTCAGTAAGATTGGACAATGAAGAGGACCACTGGTACTAGGCAAACAAAACTCTAAGTACACTAAGTATGACAAATCCACTTGACAAGGATGAATTAGTACATAATACTGTCATGGAATCATTAAGACAGTCCATAAGTGAAACGCCAACCTGTTCTAAAAAATAGAAAATTATCCCTAGTATTGCGTATAATGGAAACCCAAGACCATAGACACTACAAGTATGAGATACAACATACTGAATTTCCTCGGTGCCCTTCTATTGTTATATTCATTACTTGGTTAAACATCAAGACCTACAAAATTGCACAATTAGCATGAAGAGTGCAATACCTGGTTGACAGCTGGAGTGATCTTTGCAAATTGAAGTAGTTCCTCAATTTGTCGAACACTGAAATTGCTAACACCAATAGCTCTAACAAAACCAATATCAACTAGAGCCTCCATTGCTTTCCAGGTAGGCTTTAATCGATTGGCAAACTGTCGATACTCACTACCTGACTTCCAAGGAGGATCTGTAGCATCACTAAAAGCTGAACTTTCAGGCCAATGCACTAAGTAGAGATCCAAGTATGAGACTCCAAGGTTCTCAAGAGACACTCTAACAGAATTCTCTATCTTCTTGAGAGAATTCATAGTGCAGTAGACTTTGGATGTCAAGAACACATCCTCCCTCTTCAGTCCACCTCTAAAAGCTTCTGATAGTGCTTCCCCGACCTCAATCTCATTACCATATAGATGGGCACAGTCGACATGACGGTACCCGCCACTCAAGGCTGTTTTCACAGCTTCTACGCACAGGTCCCCGCCGCTCTGCCATGTTCCTAGCCCTATTGCTGGAATTGTTGCCCCAGTGTTCAATAGGAAATAATTTCCTGTTGCCCCTCCTTTTCCTTTCATACTCCCTAACTTCATAAGTATTGTAACAAGGCAACTGACTCAAAATTCAATAAATTCAGGTCTGATTAAGGAAGAAGACCTCAACAACTGAACAACCAAAGTTAAAAATGGAGAAATACCCAATGCTCCAAATCACCAAAAGGGTTCTAGCAAAAACAAAAATTTCACAGAATTCAGTGAAACAAGAAACCCAATTCTCAATGAACCAGCTTCAAGAGAATCCCAAATCAAGGAGAAACCCCAGCACGGACTCCTAATTTCAGTAAAAATTGGTAAATCCTCAACAATCCCAATAACCCAAAATCAGCACCCAGCAAGCCAACAAATAGGATCAAAAAACGAAAAATTAAAAATAAAAAAATCTGGCAACTTCAGTAACTCAACAAAAAAGTATTCTTCTTCTTCAGTAAAATAATAACACTTTGTGAGAAACCCAAACACCTTGTAGTGGTGAAGATTGAATCCAAATGATAAAAAATCAAAAGTTGACAGAAACCCAATAATATAATAACCAAGTTGAATCTATATGACGATTATTTCTTGTTGTTCAAAACAAAGCAGGCAACTTCCTTCCAAGAGAGGGAATTTTATTAGAGGAAACGTTCAACAATGTAATGAGAGGAGAGAAGATAAGAGAAGATAAAGAAAGACAGTCAAAGAAATAACACTTTTGACCTTTACTTCTTAGCTATAACAAGTCGTACAAAGACTTGTCTCTCGTCTTTCTCTATCTCTCGGCGTGAAATGCAGATGGTGACAAAGAGGTGAGGAAGAAGAACAAGGACCGATGGGTTTGGTTTGGTTTGGTTTGGATGTACTAAATAAAAAATATAAATAAATACTGTTAGAACGGGGTACTCTGATAGGAAATCTGGTTGGGGTGGACAAGTTGGGGTTCACTTCCAAATTTCAATTTTCCACCCACTGAGAGGACAGAAGATCTGCCAATTACCACCTACCAAACCCTTGTTATAACGACACTACATTTTGCATTGAAAACTGGACTTAGCTCATGAAGATGATGAATTTGTCATTACCAGTAACCGTCACATGACGGAGGTCCCGACTCAGTTCATTGACACTCCCACTCCTACTCCGTCAAAATCAAACCCAATCAGTTGATCAAATCACGACATATCAATGTTACATCTACACTAGCAACAGCGGATGCTCCAATACTCTCCGCTGCAGACTTTCACTTACAGTCAACAGTACTTTTTCCACAATCTGGCTCAAATGAGTATTTCAGCCAATTTTCAACTACCCTTCCACAGACTACTACAATGGACCAGGCAACCGCCGCAAAAGGTTATCATGATTCTTAGTTGGAATGCAAGGGGCATGGGGTTGTCTTGCATATTCAGAACCCTTAAAACCCTCTCCTACAAGTCCAATTCAGATATAATATTTATTTCAGAAACTAAAGCAATATCTTCTAAAACCCCAATTCTAGCTGGCCTGAGAAAACCAGCTCGGTTGCTGCCTGGGGGGGGGCGAATGTACACTTTTGCCCCTCTCTTCCAAAAAAGTGGTTAAAGAGGGGGGCAAAAGTGTACACTCGCCCCCCAGGCAGCGGGACCCAGGCCAGCAAGAATTACTCCTTCTAAAATGGATCCAGTACGACGGAGACTTGGTTGTAAATACGGAGCTACAGTTCCAGCTTCTGGCCTGTCTAGTGGTCTCGCGCTGTTCTGGAAAGAAGGTATTTCCCTTACTATTGTATTTTCATGTAAATATTATTTCTAGTGCTTAATTCATAACTATTATGCTCAAGACACATGGTCCATTATCTTTACTTATGGTGAACCAAATCCCTCCCTAAGAACATCGCTTTTGCACTCCTTATCTCAACTTTATGCTCTACACCAGACACCAACCATCATTATGGGTGATTTGAATGTCGTTTTACTTCAGGAAGACAAACTGGGGGGGTAGGAAAGTCACAAATTTGAATGTCAAACATCTTCGGGATTTTATGGCCAAACACCAGCTCCTAGACTTCCCTCTCAATGGGTCTCCTTTAACTTGGAACAATAAGCGAAAGGATCGTAATGATGTCAAGGCCAAACTCGGTCGTATGCTGGTTCCAACAAAATGGACGACTCTTTTCCCTTCTGTCATTGCTCAAACAATCCACACTTCCACATCAGATCATCGAGCGCTTTCTTTGAACTTGATCTCTCACATCAACTCAGGTCCCAAACCTTTCTGCTTCTTTCATATGTTGACCTGAGACCCGAGATGCAATCTACTCATTCATTCTTCCTGGTCTACCCAACATCAACAATCCCCCTATCAAAACTTTCATTTTAAAACAAAAAGCTTAATCACAACTTTTCTCGGTGGAATAAACAAGTTTTTTGCAATATTGACCAAAATGTTAAGGAGACTATGGCTGCTTTGGATAAACTTCAGAACTCGCCCCCTCCCTTGACAATGCTTCTGCAATTACTATTTTGGAAGATCGTCTATCAGAATTGTATCTTAGAGAGGAATTGTTTTGGAGAAATAAGTCTAGAGAGTCATGGCTCAATCCACCAATTGTAGTTCAGTTGGTTAGACATCCATTCTCCTTGTGAGAGGTTGCGGGTTCGAGACTCACCAGTTAGGATTTTGTGAGTTTTCGCCTGATTATTAGGAGTACATGTGCTTCGTTGTTGACAAGCCTTCGGGTATTGAATATAGCTGCTTAGATGGACTGGACCAGAGCGAAGCGAAAACAAGTCTTCATGCAAGGTGGAGGCGATGGACCGGAGCGAAAGCAAGTCTCAATGCGAGATGGAGGCGACAAGAATATTAAATGGCAACAATATTGTAGCCTTCGGGCATGGCTTGGTTAGCCTTATAGGGTCAGTCATGTAGCCTTCGGGCATGGATTAATAAAAAAAAGTCATGGCTCAAAGATGGTAATAAAAATACCAAATTCTTTCACATCTCCACTTTACTCGGGCGCAAAAGAAATGTTATCGTCCGTCTTAAGGACGATTCCAATAACTATCATTCCACTACATCTTCTGTGGGACAAGTTCGTAATGGATATTTTGACAAAAAATTTCAATCTTCCAACCCGATTCCCAACCCTGAGATCCTTACCTTGTTCAACCCGGTTGTTTCTGTGCTAGAGAATGAAGCTCTTTTGGCTTGTCCTAATGAAGAAGAAATCAGGCTGACCATCTTTGGCATATGAAGTCATAAAGCCCCTAGACCCGATGGGTTTCATGATTTCTTCTTCCAACAATATTGGAATATTGTCAAAGATGATGTTATTGAGATGGTCTTGAACTTTTTTAATACTCAGATCTTGGACCCGAAGCTTAATGAGACATTCTTAGCTTTAATTCCAAATATTTCATACCCTATTACTCCAGACAAGTTCCGACAAATAGGACTGTGCAATGTTATCTACAAAATCATATCCAAAATTCTTGCAAACAGGTTGAAACCTCTCTTAGATAAAATCATCTTCCCCAATCAAGGAGTTTTCCTCAAAGGCCGGTGTATATCTGACAATGTCAATCTAGCACATGAAACATTCTTTCCAATGAAGCATTGCAAAAACAGAAACAATGTTGGATGGCCATCAAGATGGACATGGCAAAAGCTTATGATAGGGTGGAATGGTTATTTTTGCTCCAGATCATGAAGTAGTTGGGATTCGCGGAGGGATGGGTTAAAATGATTCAACAATGCATCTCTTCATCCTCTCTTCGCGTCCTTCTCAATGGGTCTCCATTGGCTAGCATAAAACCCTCTAGAGGTCTTCGCCAGGGGGACCCATTTTTTCCCAGCCTTTTCATTTTGGTACCAGAAGCCCTTTCTCGTCTGCCAGTTTAGACCGAATCAAACAATGTGCTTAAAGGTATCCATATCAAACGACATTCCCCTTTTATAAGCCACTTATTTTATGCCGACGATCTAATGCTATTTTGTCGAGCATCTCTGGCGGAAGCACATTTGGTAAAGGACATATTAACAACCTACTGCTCTGCCTCTGGACAAACTGTTAATTATGACAAATCATCTGTGTTCTTTAGCTAGAATGTTCACCCAAAACATGCTAAAATGATTAACAGAATCCTTGGCTCCAAACTTTACAATCCCAAGGATAAATACCTAGGCACACATCTTCTGTCAAAGAAAAAGGCTTCGGATTTCCAGTTTTTGGTGGAAAAAATCAACACCAGATTGTTGACTTGACAAGCTGGTAGAATGGTTATGATCAAAGTTGTCATTCACTCTATACCGGTCTATACCATGCAAAATTTCCTTCTCCCTCGTGCTGCTACTACAAAAATAGATACTCTGGCTAGGGATATTTGGTGGAATGGCACATTAGACACCAAGTCAAAACACATATCCACCTGGGCTCAGGTTAATCTGCCAAGACATATGGGCGGCTTGAACATACCCTCTTCTAGACACAAAAATCTTGCGCTAATAGTTAAAAATCTAGCAAACCATTGTGAGGCCGGATAACCCCTGCACTTTGCAACTCAAAGCAATCTACTTTCGAAATAAAAGCTTGTTACAAATCCTTAAAGCGTCGAGCATTGCTTCCTTTGGTTGGAAAGGAAACCTTGCGGCCTTAAACAAAATGAAACGCCACTTGATCTGGCAAATTAGATCCGGGAATGAGGTTGATCTATGGCAGGACTGCTGGGTTAAACCAGGACTGGTCTTGGCTAACTGTCTGTCACAACCAATCCCCTCTTTCTCCATCTGCAAAATTTCAGATCTCTGTAACTTTTCTGCTGAACAACATCTTCAGTGGAACTCTCGTCTTGTCACTTCCACGTTTCACCCACCTGTGGCAAAAAATATTTTGGATATTGTCATCATACCTTCGGTCTCCCCTGACACTCTTATCTGGAAATTTGACAAGAAAGGGGGTTTCTCTGTCAAAAGTGCAATCAAAGCTTTCGTTATGGAAGAATTTGAACCATCCACCTCCAGCTCCAATCCCGGCTTATCTCAATTCCAAACCAAGATAGCTAGGGAACTGTGGCGTATTAAGGCCCCCTCAAATGCCATCTTTCTTCTTTGGAAGATGTCCCAAAATCTGCTTCCCACCATGACCAACTTGTCTAGGCTGCATATGCCTATTGATGACTGTTGTATCTTTTCTTAGGATCATTCAAAAGATAACACTCACCCCTTCTTTCTTTGTCCTATCATTGCCAGCTTATGGCTAATGCCCCCTTCCAATTGATTGGTTACATGCCATTGTCACTGAGGACTTGACATCGACATTCTTCACCTTTGTGTGGCCTACGGCTTCAGCTCACAACACTATTATTTGTCCCAATTTACAACAGTCATCCTTGCCACATGCATGGCAGTTGCGAAACAGTATCATTTTTCAAAAAGATAAGTTCTTTGTGCAATTGTTTCTTCGCAAGGTCAGACATACATGGTCAGAATGGCATAAATAATGGTTTTTAATTCCACACAATGAGACACGTGTTTCAAATGTCGTCGACCTGCATCATATCCTTAATAATGCGGTCACTGCTACTCGGCCTCTCACACATTCTCATCGGCCTATACCAAAACATTCATATTTATCTAACCTAGAAAGTCAGTCCTCCATAATTCAGCTTATCAAATTGCAACTACAGGCCATCCAACGTCACCGACTCAATGCTCATTCCAGGAACCCTCAACCCTTTCCCTCCAGGCTTGGCACTAACATGATTATGGTTACTTATGATGTTAGCTTTTATGCCTCCTTTCAAGCTCAGGGCAAGGTTTTTGCTCAAATTAATGGCCAATGTGATCCCAGGAAAGGTCTATGAAAGTACTATGGTTGAATGTCTAGCAGCAGAAGCAACCCTTTTTCTGATCCGGGCACAACAATGGAAGACTGGATATTTGCTTAAAGATTCAAGAGCCTTTCACTAGATCCTATGTTCCGACCTCGAGGACGATCTAGAAGACCTTTGCTGGATGTGGCGACCCATTATTTGTAATATTAAGACTTTACTTGATGTTCAACCTAATTGGTATTGTAATTTTATTCCAAGGGACCTCAACCATGAGGCGCATGATCTAGCAACTAGTGTTGGACACTTTTGTAATCATATTAATTAATATTACAAGTACTTTAACAAAAATAAAACATTTTGCATTGACCTTTCCCAATCCGCCCCTTTTACATGGTGGGTAGGGTGGCCATGGATTGGGTTCTTTCATGCCAGTTTGTTGCCTCAAATGCATGCGTCACATCGACATTATGAGTTAATTAGTGTTAGAGGATTAGGGATAAGTTGAAGTGAAATTCCTTGTGGAGTAGAAAATTTGTTTCTACCATACCACGGTGCAATTGTGCAAATGATTCCAATGATTGACTAACTAGGGGTTGTTTATACTATTGTGTAGAAAATGAAATCTCAAACTTTTGTTAATTTTTTTACATTGTTAATTTTATCTACATATGTACATTCAATTTAGATGGTTTGTACAATAAATCATGGCATGGTAGATTAATGAGATCAATATTAAAAGTTGGCATGGGACAATTGAAACCTCACATCGGACATAACTTGGGAGACAAGTGCTAATCAAGATTAGAAGTAACTAAAATGCCAACATAGTATCAAGCATGCTAAATAAAATTTCCAAGTCTTACATGATGTAATCATATCAACCTCATACCTGGGTTGAGATATCCACCTGAACACATCTCCATTAGTTAGTGCATGTGGTGTATAGTAAAATTACGACTACACCGCTAAGTCCACATCAGTTTTGTGTTGTGTTAGCCTATCATGATTGACATTGTACAACAAAATTTTGACATTGACAATTCAATTCCATTTGCAACGTCTTTTTTACAAAACTATTGGCTAAGGTTTAAGTATGCCAACCCAATGATACGCATCAAGATACATGACGACACGTTCATCATTGTTGCCTTCTTGAAGTTCCAGTTCATATTGACTTTTGTTGTTTAAGAATTTGTAACAAAAATGTATGTTTACTAGGCGAAGCACCAGACTATCGCTGCTCTTGTTCTATTTTCTTTGCTAGGAGAGAAAAAGGTTGGGTTTTATAGTAGACAACATTGAGGTAATGCGGAAATCTGACTTGCCAGAGACCATTAATTTAGATACTGGCAAAGCCAGTGAGGAGCTTACTAAGATATTCATGAACTACCCATGGAAACCCTTTATGTGTGTCTCATGTCATTCTTTAGCCATGCAAATGGGGATTGCAATAAGAAAAGACTCTTCAAACCGTATGAAAGAAAGAAATATCAGAGGAATCAGAAGCCCTAAGGCAGGAATATTGATCAACAACAAAATAGGAATGAAAAAGAGAATGGATGGGAAGTAGCTACGGGTAAGGGACACCACAAACACAAAAATAAGGTTAGAACAAATACAAGGACTTGTGTGTCGAAAGAAAGAATCCCTTTGAACAAAAACATAAACTAACGAAATAAAGAACTTGCGTGTCCAACATAAACTAACGAAAGAAAGAACTTGTGTGTCGAAAGAAAGGACTTGCGCAAAAACATAAACTAACGAAAGAAAGAATCCCTTTGAACCCTTGTGTGTCGATGTAGACATGAAAGAAAACGGGATTGAAGGACATACTAATACAATTTAGGAAGCTGGACAAGGTACCAATGAAATTTGGATGACGTTGTGGAGAAGACAAGTGTCCAGCATATTGATAGAAACCTCAACTAAGTTATAAACAAGTGGGTGTGAATCCTTCTGCAGGTCTCGGTGTAGGGATGGAGGGAAGTAAAATCAATATTTGTTCATACATACGCTTTTTTTGTACGAAATGAGCCACTTCAAATACGTTCATTGCTCCGGACCAGAATACGATTAATCCGGCTTAGGGGAATAGCTATCCTGATGCCAAACAAGTTGTGCTTACACGTTGTGGTTTTACTGAACAGAGACAAATAGAAAATGAGAGATCCTTGTGGTGGAAGAAAGTAAAATAGGGAATTTACAACAAAACAACAAGAATGAAACTACAAAAGAAAATGGATAGATAGATCTTAACCAGGATACAAGAAGATGTGTAGTTAAGCAACAAAGTGAAAGGAAGCAATTTGATGTTGAAGAAATCAACAACATGATACAGGAAGGAGCGGACACAGAAGTCCCTAAAGGAGATGAGGATAATGATGAAAACCACTCAACAGAAAGATAACGCGAACTTGATGATGATACTTTGAGCAGAAACAATGTCGAAGACACAAATGTATGTGGACCTGACATAGTCAACCATCAGAACTATGATGGCCCCCAAAAATATCGGGTTGTTGAAGGCGAAGAATACGAGAAACTCAAGGCTTTATTAAAAGCTCATAAAGAAGATTATGTATCAAGCCCTCGGAGATCCATGAGACATAGGAAAGGAAACAAGAAATACATGGAACATTCTACACAACAAAGAAGGAGGTAAGACAACGCCCTACCAAATGATTGTTCTTAAACGCCAACAAGGAGCCCCCTATTTAATGTTGAATCATTAGGGTCACTTACCCCCTCGAATGAAATTGAATTTTTTCTATTTTATTAATATAAAAGTTAAGAGGTTCTTAAAACCCTGTTTTTTTTTATAAAAAAAAAAAAGATATTTGGCACGAGGGAGCTGTTGATAATTTTTTTTTAAATGGAAGGTAAGAATGGGGCAAAAAATTAATTGGAAGTTGAAAACAACATTGAAGGTTGAAATCAATATGACTATATGCAATGACGAAGCCAGATTTTTGTTAAAGGTGGGCGGAGTGATGAGTCATAGTTAATTAAGAATAATATAATAATTAATTACTTTAACATAGATTTTTTTATTTGAACAATACATAAATAACTATACAAAACACCAATTGCAAAACAAAACTCTATCTAATCTAATAAAAGATTTTTTTCATTCAAAAAAGGATGAAAAACATCTTGGATATTTAAAAAAATAGTTTTATAATTTAAACATTTACACATCTACATCTATAACATGAGTACCATAACCGAAATGAAATGAAGATTATATAGACTTCATTTAATATATTTATATAACCTATTACTTTAAATGAATCATATATTACATGTGGTCAAATTTATGCTTGTGGAGAATGATGTTTGATATGCAAACTCCTAGATAACGGTGATGTTATGCAGGGTATGATATATTGATGCATGACACAATGCAGAAAAACACAAACAAAATATCATTTTGGGATTTGATATTGGACCGATAGAACAACCAAACTCAGAAAAGGAACCACCTTTAACAAAAATATAGAATACCCAATTCAATCATCATTGCAATATAGAGCAGAAGGTGAAATCAATGACCCAAATCAGATGAAAGGAATCGCCTTTTTTACGCAAATATCATTGTCCAAGTAAAAAAATTTTATCAATACAAGGAAAAGATCAAACCAAAAAAAGTATATCAGTAAAAAGGTGTAATAAATCATACCCATTTCCAGAAAGTGCACAATCACACATAAATAAATAAAAACAAAATAACAAATTCATACAAAACATACCTGTAATTAATGAAGCCCCACAAACATGCCCCCTTCCCCCTTTTTTTCTTCAGACAAGAAGTTGATAAGAAAGTCGTTGCGCTGCGTAGATTTGCTTCGGTAGAATTCCTACCTTCCTAGAAGTTGGGACCAAGTTCCACACGAAGCTCGTCGGAATGGTGGACATGAAATATAAAAGGAGTCGAAGGACCGGCGCCGATACTCCAATGCCAAAAAGTGAAGTTTGGGGGTTTTACCAAGAACACAGGGCTTCCATGTTTTAGCAAGGAGGGAGTAGTAGACAAGATTCATCATTCTGTGAAGACGAACACAATGAATCTCACTGTACTTCTAAAGCTCCTTCCCAGGAGAAGTGATAGATTATGAATTAGGACAGATTATTAGAAAAATGACTTGGGGGATTTAAACTATTGAATTGCTGAGAAGTCTATTGAGATTTAGGGGTTTGGTAAAGAAAAGGAGATCCATACGAAGGGAAAACAAAAAATGTACATAAAGTTAGGAGCAAAAATTGATTTTAAATGTTAAAAAAAAAAAAAAATCAGTGGGGGCAAGTCCCCCATTTGCCCCTATGGAGCTCTGTGCCTGATTATATGTGGTGTTAGAAAAGGAAGAAGCCGAATCTGAAGAAGAAGTGAATGATAAAACAATTCAACCTTATGTGGATAATAAACAAAAACATATTGATGCTGAGAACAAAGACTACCATTAAAGCAACCCAAGCGACTACTATGTTCATCGTGAATTATGTCCGTCTCACTATGATCATGAGGGAATAAAATGGAGTAAATGGAAAATGGACTAAAAATGATTTTAATCAAAATAAATGTGGAAGAAAGGAGGATGTTTAAAAGTTGTGAACTGATGTAAATTGATGATACACGAAAACGTCCTTTCATCTACACCGTACACGGTCATGATGATCTCAAGGAATAACAGTCCTAAACATTAGTCTCGCATTGATCTAGCCCAAGTGGCATCAAGTCCGCGAAGTGCAGTCCGCCAGCCGGACCTGAATTACTGTGTCTTGCTAAGCCCACACGTCTCACAGCCATCCCCAATGCTCGTAAGTCCTATTGAGGCAAATATCTTGGGGATCAGCTTCGGACCGGCAAGCCAACAATACTTTGTCTCCAACTAGGAAGTAAATACCAGAGTATACGTCGTACGTGAAAACTTCCGTGTATGGACATCACTCCAATGGGGAACTATCTTCCGCGTATCTAAGAGCAAAGGTCTAACAGGGAAACTTCCCTCCATATGACGACCCCTAATTATAGAAGGATCTCCAGGAAGATCTCTTTCCCTAAACTATGACACTGATGGCCTGGCCGAACTAGGACTCCAACACTATAAATAAGACAGGAGGTTGGTGAATAAAGGTACGTTAAAAATTCCTTATTTACAACTTTAAGCCATCCTCAGAGCCCTATCTGACTTAAGCATCAAAGTGCCATCAGCCACCACAATGGTTGTCCATGGCTCACGTGCGTTCCTTGTGCAGGTAGCAGGTAACAGGAAGCAAAAATCGACTGCATCAGTTTGGAGTTGTTTGGGGGGACGACAAAGTTCCTAGCAAAGCATTAACATCATCTTTCTTCAGAGTTCAAGAAGACGGTGATCACGAGACCCCGTAACAATGGAGACCAGGGGGACACATTGAACGCCCAGACTAGCACTGTACCACCGCTTCTAGCGGTGTCGGCGACACAGGGGGAGCATGTTTGCACCCCCGTGCCCGCGGTGGCAACAATGTACCTCAGGATGGATCTGCTATCATCCCAAATACAGCAGATCGCGAAAAGCGATAGATGTCCTCACTGAGCAGAACCCTCCACCTACCGATGAAAATCAAGAGCAACACAGACCTCAATCTCCGGACGATAACAGAGAGCAGGTGCAAGAGAGTCAAGCTCGTGCTAGTTCTCACTAGACTAGAGGTGGCGACACGGTCAACGGAGATCCAGCTTTCAGGGCCGACAGACCTGCCAAGCAAAACTCTCTCCACCGAGGCGCTCACAACCCAGATGTGTGGTACAACCTTTCTGTTCCCTCATTCATGGACCACTTCATGAACGAAGCTCTGCCAAAAAAGTTCAGCCCCTCGAAGCTTGAGTTCTACAACGGAACCAGTGACTCGTTCGATCACTTGTGCCATTATCAGCACGTGATGGCACTCAAAGAAGGTTTTGAATTAATGTTGCGCAGGACGTTCCCTACTAGCCTGAAGAAGTCAGCACTAACCTGGTTCCATGGCCTCCTGCCAAAGTCAACCGACTTGTTCAAGACACTGGCCAAAACATTCCTTACACGTTTTGTTAGCAGCCAACGGATCAGGAAGGGTCGACACTATATACTTTCCCTGAGGCAGAAGCCAAATGATACGCTAAGGGAATAAATCACATGCTTCAATGACGAGCTGCAGTGACGATACCTCCATTATGGCTTTTACTACCTAGCTAAGGAGGGGAATGTTTTATGACTTCCTCACCCTGGAACCCCCTTATTGAAATGGCAGACCTTCTGAAGAGCTTCTAGAGATACATCACTTTGCATTAAATGATAGTGGCCAAGAAGGAAATTGAAACAAAAAAAAGAAACCCTCCGATTTTAGAGACACAAGGGAGGGAAAGAAACAGGAAGACGAAGATAGGAACAAACGAAAGCGCAACGACAACAGGTCGGACTCCTGCCGTGTCGGGCTAGAAAATTTCCAACTACGTTGGATCTAGGACCATAACCCCTCAACTCTAGCTTGACTGACGACTTCAATTCCATGAAGAGTTGGGAGGATCTAAAATGGCCTTCGAAGCAACACGGAGACCTCTCCAAACACGACAGTATTGCTCGTTCATCAAGAAGGGTGGCTACAATACCAATGACTGTAAGAGTCTCATGAACGAGATCGAGAATTGGATTCAAAAGAGGAAGCTAAGGGAGTTCTTGGGCTCGAAAAAAAGACAGGACCGTACCAGGCATTATATATGTACTTTATGGAGTCGGATAAGAAGGGGAGCAGTCAAACAAGTCCTAAAAGTGGACACTCATTGAGATGCAGACACAACCAACCAGCGAGGACCTACACGTGTATTACTCACGAGTACATAGCCCAATCTTGGCTTTGACTTTCATAGATAAGGACCTCGAAGGCATCCGCGCATCGCATAATGATATTCTTGTCATTTCGGTCTTTATTGCAAGGTGGGAAGTAAAGAAGGTCCTGGTAGACACGGGAAGTTCCCTCAATATTCTATTCTACAATGTATTCTCAAGGAAAAGAACTTAACACCTTCCGATTACCCATTGATTGGGTTTAGCAGAGAAAATGCTTCCCCATCAGGAAGATAAAATTAGCAGTGGTGGCAGGAGAGCCACAACTGAGGAAGGTCTTGTTTCAAGACTTCATGGTGGTAGACGCACCATCTACCTATAACCTCATCTTAGGGAGGGATTGGCTTCACCAGATGGAAGTAATGGTGTCCACCCTTCATCAGTGCATCAAATATACCGCCAACCACTCAGAGGGAACTATTCGCAGAGACCAACCGACGACATGAGGTTGCCAATATGATGCACTAAAATAGATAGGTTGTTCTCATATACAGCTCGAGCCTGCAAAACATGTTGATCAGAAGCCAGACTTAGAAACTAGGGAAAAGTTGTTCCGCCCTGATGGGGACAAAAACCCAACAGTAGATCAACTTAGCAATGGAAAAATAGTCCAGCATTACAAACACGGTCTACTCTCAAGCCCGACGAGACATTTGGCCAAGCGGAGAAGTCATCGCAAACAGGAGCACAATCCCACAACTGTCAGCCGGGTGTAAGAGGACCCTCCCACGCAAGGTTTACTCTTCAATAACCTCAATGACGTAGGTGAAACTTGACAATTCGCCGAAGGTACTTGCGATCCAAGCAAGGGCCATGCGAATTTACTTCAGGGCCGGATCAACCTCTCTTCGCCAAGAGTCAATCTATCCAGTTGTTTAGCTTTCTTTCAGTAGTCAGTTTAGAGATTCAATTCTTAAGAACTTATGTGATATGGATTCATTTGAAAAATAAAAGAGAATTACGCAAATACACTCTATTGATTACTTGAATGATGTTACAATGTTTGCCTAGATGGCGGGTACAAAAGATTACAAACTACAAACATCCAAATCCGATGCGATGTACAGTAAAGATTAACTTAAACAGTCTAACTTCAGAAGAGGACTCAGACGTGACAACAAAGGTACTCAAGGTAGACTACGGTACCTGCTAGGAATTGCGTTATGTGATTTCTCTGGAGAAGGTGATTTACGAGCATGAGTAAATGTACAAAAAGAAGTATGAAAGAGTGCACTCAATTCAATATTTCGTCAGACCCACCTCGCAGGGATGACCTAAGGTGGTACAAAAGCAACAACTCGTGGTCTTGCGACATGCCTGCCGAAGCTACAACCAACTCACACACTCAATCATCCGAGCCTGGGACAAGAATCACATTGAAACGGACCGAGTGCACCCACCCGTTGAGGGATGAGAGGGGCGTCTAGAACTAAATGGCCCACTCCGACAGGCCATGTCCAACTGCACTCCGCTCTGCAACTCTGAGTTCCAGCGTAGCGCAACGTGTCAAGGCTAGCTGAGAAGGGAGGAAAACAACCACTTCAAAGTTGGTTGCTGGTGTTATCTCAGAAATTATGCGGTTCGAAGCGCCGACGAGGTACCAACAAATTAAAAACAGACTCGTCCCTTGAGAGGAAGTCTGTACTTCTTCTTTGCAATACAAGAAGAAATTAAAAGGTCTCAATTAACCAATCGGGTGCTCACCCAGAGCGGGTGACCTCACATAATAGCAAGTCTTCTCAAGATTCATTGCTACAAATGTCAAAACATTCAGAGACTTACAGAACGTAAAAGTTCTATAAGACTTTGGAAAACCCAAAGCATATTCTTTAAGTAAAAACATCCGAGAAGTGTACTCTGCAAAAGGTAATACCCACAACAGTGAAGAAATGCCATTATATAAATGTAGTGGCTCACCAAACGGGTGCGTCAGCATTAAATACCAACATTGAATACCATATTGGAAACGAGGAGGCAACGGTTCCCATGAAAACCACACAGGTCTACATTCAATCAATTAATGATGTTGCATGCAACCCCATTAATTGTGGGGAGTAAACGAAACTCTACCATCTCGCAATCTACGCCATACACATGATCCTATGACAAGACCTAGTTTTTTCTTATATGGGCCCAGGGATGCAGCTACCAGCTCGGCCCACTATCTAGGCGACACTCTACCATGTGCAATGACCCAAGCAGTAGAGGCCCTAGTCACTCTTGACACATGAAGCACGCCTACATATTACTAGCTGATTTACAGTACCTATTTTTTTTTAAATAACTTTAATTGAAATTAGTTAAAACCAGTCCGCACAATGCAATCCAATTTTGAAAGTAGGCTCGCACTCTCGTAATAGGCGGAGCCCCAACCTAGCCAGGTAAGCTTAGTAAGTTTTGACTGATAATGACAGCTTCTAGTTCACCCCGACGCCTAGTTCACTGCAGCGAATGTTGATGGCTTAGGAAGTGGGAGTATTGTCAGTGCTCTCACGCCTGATGATGATGACTCGTCAGGGATCATCGCCCCCGCGGATGATGATCGCCAAACCCAATTAGGTAAGCTTAGTCAGTGGCGACTGATGACGATAGCTTCTGGTCAACTCCCCATCTGTAACTCATTGCGCGTGGGTGTAGATGGTTTGGAAAGTGGGAGCTTAGTCAGTTTCGACTGATATCAAAGGCTTGCTACATGACCACTACTCTTCTACAAACCATGGTCGCTGAATTTTCAAGTCCCAAGTCTGTAACTTGCTTTGCGTGGGTGTAGATGGTTTGGAAGGTGGGAGCCTAGTCAGTTTCAACTGATGTCGATGACTTGCCGCGGGACCACTGCTCTTCTACAGACCATGGTCGCTGAATTTGCTTATCCCAAATTCGTAGCTCACTTCGCACGGGTTTAGCTGGTTTGGAAGGTGGGAGCCTAGTCAGTTCTGACTGATGTCGATTGCTTTCCATGGGACCACTGATTTTCTACAAACCATGGTTGCCAAATTTTCAACTCCCAAGTCTGTAGCTCACTTCGCACAGGTGTAGATGGTGTGGAAGGTGGGAGCCTAGTCACTTCCGAATGATGTCGATGGCTTGCCACGGGACCACTTCTACATACCATGGTCGCCGAATTTGCTCATCCCAAATCCGTAGCTCGCTTCGTGCGGGTGTAGATGGTTTGGAAGGTGAGAACCTAGTCAGTTTCGACTGATGTCGACGGCTTGCCACGGGACCATTGCTCTTCTACAAACCATGGTCGCCGAATTTGCTCATCCCAAGTTCGTAGCTTGCTTTGTGCGGGTGTTGATGGTTTGAAAGTTGAGAGCCTAGTAAGTTATGACTGATGTCGACAGCTTGCCACGGGACCACTGCTCTTCTATAGACCATGGTCGTCAAATTTGATTACAACTTAGTCAGCGTCTTCACACCCGCATGAGTTGACATCCCATTATCAGCAATGGTCGTTTGAGCCGACTCGAAAACTAATCCGTTAAGCGCGGACGAATGCTACACAGGATACTAGCCCGAACTTATGAAAACTCGGGCTAAACGCTCTTGCTTAACTATAAACGACAATGCATGCACTCGACTACAATAGTTCACTCATGCCAACGACCGCAAGTGACGGTCCAATATATAACTTGAGCCTCTAACGGCCTACCTCAAGGATGAGCTGTAGTCTGAGTAGAGTAACCCACTACCAAACCATCCACGTCATACAAAATGCTCAATACTGTGCATAACTATGTGATGGCGACTATGAGACCTCATGGAAATACAAGTCAAAATTACTCGCGGCATAAACAGTCGAGCTCTCAACAGCGGATAGACCACACGACTCCTTGCTAACCCAACAAAACCTACGTCAAAATAAAATGACAAGGTGAAATGGTAAACATGCAACAGGGGGACCGGATAGAACATGAGAAGGTACAAATACAGGGGAACTAAAGGTCTAAACAGAAGGTACATATGTACAAAATTTACTCCTCATCAGAAGAAGGTACAAATACAGGGGAACTGAGCTTAACAAGAGAATAAACAACAGTTGCATTTGTGCGCGCCTCAGCTTGAGCTCCATGATCCAAATCACTCTCTTCCTCTGACAGCTCAAAGATCTATCCGAAATCCGCGAAGGACACCTTCATATAGTAAAATAGGTTACAGTTCGGATGCTCTTTTTTCATCAACGCCAGCCGTTCCAACCTCCCATGCACGATTCTGCAGAATTCAAACGTGCCCTGCGCCTTGATAAGCTATTCCTCGCGCGCCTTTGCTTCAGCAAGCTCACGCTCCAGTAGCTCTAGCTTGCCTGTCAGTGTGTCAGCCTGGGACTTCTCACTATTCAAGTTGTCTTTAACTGCGCTAAGTTCATTTTACACCAGGAGGAGTTGCTCCCCAGCTTTTCTCACTTCCTGAACGTTGAATTCAACATTATTCTTTAACTGTTGTCTCTGAACTCTTCAGTAAGATATTGCAACTCAGAGCTCACTTTAGCCACAGTTTCTTGCGCAACTTCTAAGCCATAGCGGATGAGGTTGAACTCTTCTTTTGATCTGTCCCTTACAGACACCGCCTCTGCTAAATCAGACTCAAGGGCTTTCAAACGAACCTTCTGGGCCTCAGCATTAGCGGCTGATTGTTTCAGCCTCCTCTTTTCAAACTACTTTCTCATCGATTCGATCTCAAAGAGTACATCAGAATACGACTTCTGCATATTAGAGAAGACGCGCTCCATGGTGTACACCCTCTCACAAGCTGCCTCAACTTCCATCATAGCGACAACCACTTGGCTCAGATGCGACATCCCTAGCATAAGATGTTTTAGCTCTTTATCCATACGCTCTCCCACCGTATCCTCGTCGGACTTTAAATCGTGGTTCACCAATTAGCTATAACGTCTACTGATATGCTTCCTTGAAGCATAATCAATGTCAACCTCCTAGTGCCAGGCCTAGTTACTTATTTTTACTACATTCGGAGCAAACAGACTCATTTGTGCGTCTGGATGAAGTTCTCCCTAATGCAAAATTACACCGGCATCGCCTTTTGCAGTCTTCAGTGCACTTGGGCCCTCCTCCACTGCCTTGCCCTTGTTGCCAGCAGCCGATCCTCTGTTGTGAGCCAGCTCGATAGAACTCGAAGGGCGAAAATGAAGCGAATTGTCTATCAAATCCTCTGTTATCTCAATATACGGCCTACAGGGGTATGAAGGACAATGCAAATTGCAAGAAGGAGGTTCCATGCCGCAAGGACGACTGTCAGACGATCCATTACCAGGGTGAGAGATTCGTGGGCCACATACAAGTCTTTATCCCGACCTTCCAATAAAAAGGTCTGGATTGGTAAGTATCCGTAGAAGCCGCCACAACAGCCAACATCAACTTCTTATTCAAAGCTTCTGCCTGCTTGGTATTCAGCTTCGCCGCATCATCAACCCTTGCTAGCCGTAGGTGCTCCTTCTCCAAATCAAAAATAGAAACAGGGGCCTTAACTTGAGAGTTGTGCTCCTCAGATGCTACAAATTCCACTTCGGCCGAAAGGTCAGAATCACGTTCCTCCCTCAACGGAGTGGATCATCTAGAAGTAGTCTCTGCCCCGGTGTGAGACCTCTTTGTGCCTATGAAGCAAGCAAGCATCTCAGAAAGCTCCTTTGTGTTTGACGGACTAGAAACCTTAACTTTCAAGGCCTTCCTCTTCTTGAAAAGAGCTTCACCTTCAGACTGAACCTTCGACACTCTGAAGAAAGTGGAAGCCACATGCCAATGGTCCCATAACCCACTGTGACTAAAATTGGAAGTGCGGATGACATCTTCTACTCTCATTTGAGGCATGTCACGAAATGCCTTCACACCATCTTCCTCCTCAGAGGAAAGAAAAGTAGTGGAAAACCTCCCTATAGAAAGCACACGTAATGATCAAGATACAATCAGCACGATGGAAGAAAATGATGAAATTATACTTACGAAATTGCCTGAACTCTCGCTTAAGTGGGCGACCATTGAACTCAAAATACTTCGGATCCAAAGGAGCCGGGAAGCAGTGTTTATGTGAGAACTTGAAGTCATCTGACAGTTTCCCGAAGCAAGCCTGCGACTTCATCTCACACACAACATGCATGTTTAATCGAGGAGAAGTTAATAATTGGATCACCCTCGGAGTCACTCGGACACCATCATCCTTTGCTCTTATGAATATTCGAGGACAACCCTGTATACATTCGGAAACAACTGGGTAGGCGGGATACCAAAAAATTCCAAAAAGCTCAAAATTTTATCAATCACAAGAAAACGGACACCTGTCTGAAGCATGCCATGGTGCAAACAAACAATCCTTCCGGAGGAAACTTGGTGTCTGATCAACACCCAATGTAAATAATTTTAGGTCTTCAGGTACCCCATTTGTCTTCCGAATCTCTGTTAGGCTCGATTCAGAGGCCGACCTATTTTCAAAGAACTTGAGGCACTTAATAAAAAGCTCATCGTCGAGTTGATTCTGGTAAGCCATGGAAAAAAGTGAACAAGCTTTCAATTAAAAGCTGAACAAAGCGGAGTCTATAAAAATGAAGAAATGAAAGAGTCAAATCTCTGCAGAAAGGGAGATCTAAATAGATATTAATTTCCCAAATTTTTTCCACTGAACCGACGTACGCTTAATTAATAAAGCGCGCCACTCAAGTATCGGTTTAGACTCAATCATCATGAGCAATGTATCTTTTCGAGAAGTGACTTAGTAGACCCACTAAGTGGCACACTAACTCGAGAGGAGCAGCCGATGATACACCGAAACGTCCTTTCATCTACACCGTACATGTGTCATGATGATCTCAAGAAATAACAGGCACAAACATCAGTCTCGCATTGATCCAGCCCAAACAGCATCAAGCCCGCGAAGTGCAGTCCGCCAGCTAGACCTAAATTACTGTGTCCTGCTAAGCTCACACGTCTCACAACCATCCCCAATACCCGTAAGACCTATAAAGGCAAGTATCTTGGGGATCAGCTTCGGACGAGCAAGCCAGCAGTACTTTGTCTCTAACTAGGCAGTAAATACCAGAGTATACATCATACGTGGAAACTTCCGCGTATGGAAAACACTCCAATGGGGAACTATCTCCCGCTAATCTAGGAGCACAGGTCTAATAGGGAAACTTTCCTCCACAAGATGACTCCTAATTAGAAAAGGATATCTAGGAAGATCTCTTTCCCTAAACTACACCATGGATGGCTTGGCCAAACTAGGACTCCAATACTATAAATAAGACAAGAGGTTGGTGAATAAAGATACGCTAGCTACAAATTCCCTGTTTACAGCTTTAAGCCGTCCTCAGAGCTCATCTGACTTAAGCATCAGAGTGCTATCGGCCACCACAACGGTGGTCCGTGGCTCACATGTGTTCCTTGTCTAGGTCAAGCAGGAAGTAGAAATCGACTGCATCATAAATAATAAGAGTAAATGAATAATCCAAGAGATAGAAGTAAAAATAATAATAAATTAAAGGGGTTGCTACATGTACCCGACTATTTGGCTCGGTTGCACCAGCTCTTTGTTGTACCAACCTAAAATATGTAACACAGACTTATCATTTTTAAACAAGAATCATTCGATGGCGAACTTTTTTTCTTTTTTCTTTTTTCTTTTTTCTTTTTTCTTTTTTCTTTTTTCTTTTTTCTTTTTTGTTTTTTCGTTTAGGAGCTTTCATTGAATCTTGAATGAAAGAAAAAAGTACCAATTATCTATTAAACTAAAATTCGATCACGCATTTGTTAAATTTTAATGTGTTTATAAACCATAAAGGGGTTGACAAAACCAATGCTTATTACAAATAAATAAATGTAAATCAATACATAGATATTTAAAAGTGTTGCAACTATTATATCATATTCCAAAAAATTGCATTTAAAACCTAAAAATGCTACATCTAAATATTTACATTATGACTTTTTCAGACAAAGTCTTCAATCACAGCATGAGTAATTTTCTTCCCTCGGTGTTTTGTTTTAGGGTTAACAAAATGTGGTTGGGTACACCAAGCAATTTTTAAAAGTTATATCTAAATGATAAAGTTGGAGGCATCGAGTCAAACAGTCGAGTACATGTAGCAACTCTCTATAATTATTATAGTTATTATAATTATAAACAATCACAATGGAAATGTATGTCCATTGACGGGAATTGCTAGTTTGTCTCATGGGGTTAGTTCAACCCAAATAGAGACTGCATTATGCTATAAAATATTATGATAAGCAAGTGAAGCAAAAAAAAATCAATTTGGTGGCATTGTCAACAGGGTCGGCTCAAGATAACTTGAATTATAAGGCAATACTTTGAGCATTTATTCTTGTTCCTCATTCATGAAAACAATTATTTGTTTATCTTCATAAGAATCAACCAATATAGTCATAATGATGTAAAATTTGGCAGGAACATGTAACTATCCACAATTACCTCTTTTCAATGACACATGTGATTACGTTTTGGTAGTGTTATTAACTTACTTATCTTAGACTTACATGGTTTCCATTCACTGAGATATAAGGTGGTTTTAAACCAAGTGACTAAAAGATGCCCTTGAAAGTCTAAGAGGTTGAAAAAACTCGAGTCTTTCTTTCAAAGCAATTCTTGCATAATTTCTAATGGAGCTTGTGAAGAACATAAGAGTTTCCAGATAGGACCTTTTCAAAACAAGTATTAAGTGGGGTTGCTTTCAAAGAAATATGGATTATGATGGTACAATCTACCATAAGCAGTAGCAATTGGCAAAATTACTTAATCAAAGGAGAATTGGTATCGAGAAGCCCATAAAATATGTTGGGCCATTTGAGAGGTCCACAGAAAATGAACCACACACTTTCACATGGCGTATGCAGTCATGTCTTTCGTGGGGCTTGAATTTATCTGCCACAAGTCTTACTAGAACTAGCACCTGTGTTGCCTAAATAGTTGTTCCTCACCCCATAATGCAAGGCTCTAATTTTGTGAACAATCATATGACGGTTTCAAACACTTAAGCATAAACCACAAGCTCAACCCATTGGGCGGGTTTGATTTACTAAACATATAGGCTTCCCAACTTCAAATTGTATTACAAACTAGGGTCACAAATTTTTTGGTTGGGCTCAGACTCACCTTAGTGGCATCCTACATACAAGAAAGATGCACACAACATGAAAAACTCTTTGATGTGTCCAAATTCGTCCTTGCTGATCTCAAACCTGCAAAATGAACATCGGTGAGCTAGGGACCACTGTTGGGGTGGCCGAAGGCACTCTGATACAAAAGTCAGGCAACGGTGCATGGAAGAATGTAGACTAGATGAAATTAACAATGTGTATGCATACCTTTCTTCTTCCCTTTGCCCACCTTTTATAGCGAGTGTTCCCTCTTCAACTATCCCTGTTATTGAGGGCGTGATGGAGGGAGATCTTGCCCAAAATCTTACCTGTGCATGACCCAATCTCTTCGGCACTTGGCTTTGTTTAGGACCCAATGCTTGATTGGTTAGAGAGCATTTGTGCGCATGGATCTCGGGCCTGTGACGGCTAAGAAACCTCTGCTCAGGCATTATTATCATGGGCCAAGCTCCAAGATCATTGCCATGTGGGCCGACATGATTTGAGCTTCGGCACCCGATTTACGAGTTGAATAGTGGTTTAAACATGAGCCCGTGTTGAAGCCTTTCTCGTGTTAGGATTGACCTATGCCACATGTACGGCTGTGATCACATGACTGATTGATATCTCATTAGTTACTCCCTCTAGTTAGTGGGTCTGTGTATTGGTCCACTAACTGACTGTGCGTGGGGGCTCGTGTTGTGCCATGATGGCATATTTCGACGCCTTTCTTCTTCCATCTCGCATTTAATGTTTATGAAGTGATTAAGTAATCACCTCCCCCATGCACCAAACCTATATAAGCCTATTATGGGGGAGTTTTTTCCTTTTACCTTTAAGAGCTTCCTTATATTCTCCATCTTTAACTTTTCTGGTTTGATTGAGCTCGAATTTTTATTCAACCATGTCTGTGCAACTTAATTTTTTTCACGTGAGCCACACCAAGGTTGTCTAGACTTCTTTATGGGGGTGCTGATGTCAGGGGAAGATCTGACCAGCCTTTGTCAATGGTATGAAGTCCCCAGTGATCTGAGATCATCGCTCTTTTCGGAAAGTGACTCTCAATCTATTCCGAGGGAGGGGCACATATATGTGTACAAGGCCATGTTTGAGGTCGGTCTACGCTTGCCTATTTCTAGTGCCATCTGGCGCTTCTTATCTTATTAGGGCATTGCCTCGGTTAAGATGAATAAGCATGGTGTCCACTAGTCGGTGAATCCACATTGTTTGAGCGGTCATTTAAATCCCCCGAAGGATTGGCATCTACATTGTTTTTATGCTTATGTGAAGTTTGGGTACTTTAACTATGATGGTCTGCAAGCCCCCCACCTCTTTAGGGATCTTCGTAAGTTCTTTTGTTTTTTTTGTTTTTGTTTTTTTGTTTTTTTATTTAGCATCTGTCATTGTTTGATTTATCCATTGTTTCTGACTAGGTTTGCACGACCTTGTTGTTCATTCTTCTGAAGAGGAGAGGATGAAAGTTGACTTCTCATTTTGTTGTTGATGCCTATCCTGGATTTTTTCAACTGGATAATATCAGGCAGAGTGGTCTATTCTCCAGCGAGATCAGTGGCATGGGGCAAGCCCTGACTGTGCCTATCAGATCTTCTTCGGGTTCCAAAGTACATGCACCTGGATCACAAAAGAAAAAGGTGTTGAGGATGCCTAGCCCGTCATTGAAGAAAGTTCTGAAGGCATTGCTTTTTCCCCCATCGCTCTAAAATGTTCAAGTTAGGATCTGTTCCGCTTCCTGCAACTCCTCTAAGTGTGGAAAGGAATTGTTTGGATTTGACTATTGGTGAGGAGGAGTCGCTAAAGGCCCCAGCAACTGCTGAACCAAGAACGGAGCAGCTGGCCTTGGAAAGTGCCACTTCTGATTTGCAAGCCTGACCATTGTTGATGAACAATTTTTTCTTGAAAACACTACCCGCGATCTCCTTGCTGATCCGGGGACTGGACCATTGTCCGAGCTTCCTTCTTCTGTTGCTGACAATGAGGGACAAGTTGTTGAGTCTTCTCCTTAAAAAGGTATGAGGAGGAATGGGATTGGATTTCGATCCTGAAGTTATCCATACTGACACTAGGGTTGGTTCTCATGCTCTGATGAGTATCTTTCTTGGTTTTGGTGAGCATTACACGTGGCACCAGGGGTGGGTCACAGGACTGACGTCGTCAACTTGCTGAAGAAGAGTTTTTCCTTGTTAGTCGACCATCTACCATTGGAGACGGTGGCTGTTGGGAAACACCTCGATCGAGGGCAACAACTTCTGATGTTGGTAAGTTGACAACTTAGTTGATTGTCATTTGTATTTTCCGTCGTGTTTTATTGTTCATACCTACGCGTGCTTTCCAATCAGGGAATGCTTACTTAACCCATGCTGGCGTGGCGGGCACTAAGGTGGAGTCTATGCATGACGATCTTGTTTCTTTGGAAAAGAAGTTCACCGAGTAGGTTGGCACAACTCTCGAATGCTCTTAACATGGAAGATTTGCTAATAGAGCAGTTAACTGCTCAGATTGATATGGAGGTTCAGCTAGCCGAGGCCTTGAAGAGTCTGAACAATCCGCTAGCTGCTCTGTCAGCCTTGGAGTCTCGGTTGAAGGGTGTACAAGTGAATCTAGACGAGCCTCGAGCTTCCCAAACTAAGATGTTGTCTGAGCTGAAAGATGCCCAGGAAAGTTGGGACAGAGCGGTAGATCAGCGGAATGTGTTTACCAACCGTTTGGCAAAATATCATGAGATTTGTTGCCAAAGCCCAGAGTGTTTTAGATAGTGAGCGTGTTGAGGCAGCTCGCCACAAGGGTCTTCACAATGCCCTTCAAGCTTGATTTTCTATGCTTATCCAAGAGCTGGACTCTGAGCATACACATCATGGTGAGGCAGACCACATGCTGACGGACTCTAAAAAGAACCCGACCAGAGTAGTCAATGAGCTGAATAGCTCGAAGGCATGGTGGGGAGCTAGGGAGAAAGTGTTTCTCGAGGCTACCAATATTGTCTAGCTTAGTAAGGTTGCTGCTAGGAGGCTGGAGCTATTGGACTTTATCGAGCATGACCGCAAGGGTTGGGATCTTTCCAACAACATGCATCTTGCTTATGCTCATTTTGAGGAGACGGATGATTTTTCATCTGGTATTTGCGGTGACCCCAAAGCTAGTTAAGGTCTGCTGAGACAACTTCCATTCTCAATGTTCTAGAGCATGCCTCAGACCCTGTCACCCACAGAGGTTCTTTTGACTCTGTCATTCAAGATGTCCCTAATTCTTCTCCCGCCGCAAGAGTGGTTTCTTGTATTTGAAAAAATCTACTCGCCTTTTTTTTATTTTTACTTGGATTAGGCTGAATAAATGGGTGTGTCCACTCCCACCTAAAGTAGGGCTTAGTTTGGACATGAGTTTGTTCTTTAGTTTGTCTAGGCTCATAATCTGATGATAGTAATAACTTAATCTTTTGGAAAAAGTTAAGCTGTAGAGTAGTCTCCTTTATCTGTGTGAGTTATGTTCCCTTAGTGACATAATTTGTCTCTTAGAGGAGTTGAACTTGTGCAAAATTCGTCTTGGCATTGATGAATAAACTTCCTTGACGGTCCTTAAGCCTATATAGTAGTTAGGGTGTTTAAGAAACCAATCAGTCCTTAAGTCCTTATTTAACCTCAGAGAGTTCCTATTTGATTGTGTAAGCCTAAAGATATGTATTCATTTAACTTACCGATCAATATTAAGTCAATAAGTGACTTCAGTAAGCACTATTCAAAAGACATAGGAATTATTCATTCATGTTTATATTAAGAGTTTGATCATCTTCTTTGTCGCAAATTTCAGTTTTAAAAGTGGACATATATCTGGATCACACTCTAGAAAATTCGCTTTAACTTCAAATCTCACAAGGTATATAATCACTCCGAGATTTGGCTATTTTATCTCAAATGTATGTGAATAAGTAGAAACAATGAATAAGAAATAGTTCACATACAAGACAAAAGATTGCAATTCGAGAATATGATAAATTAAATATGATTTCAAGAAAGAATACCATCCGCTGAGAATGTTGATTCATTCACCACAATATTTCTTAATTCACCATCGACACTTCGGCCATATTTTCCTAAGGATCAGATAAGAATTTGACTAGGTTTAAAACGAAAAACCACAGAGTAGACAACCTGGCGTAATAAGCATCACATACTGAAGAGGTAGACAATCCCCTCATTTCAGTACAAGAAATCTCAATTTTAGAGAAAAATGCACATGAAATATGCACAACAAATCAAGAAAATAATTTGATAGCTCCAGTTCTAGCGTACATACAAAACAAAGCTTTACCAATGGATCGAATGGAGGCCTGTAAGCTACGGAAGAGAACAATATGCTACACACTGATCAATGACAGATTGTTCAGGAGGCAGAACACTAGTTCACAAGAGTTAATTACTTATAAATCATTTTGGCATATGTTCTTCGAGAAATTCATTTCGGTACATGCAGATTCATCGAGGAGGCAGAACACTAGTTCACAAAGCTCTAACATTGGGATATTACATGCCAACAATGCAAAAAGATGCAAATGAACTCGTTCAATTATGTGATAAATGCCAACGATTTGCTTCGTACATGCATATGCCAGGGCAAAACTTAATCCCGATGGATAGTCTGTGGCCATTTGCACAATGGGGAATGGACGTTGTAGGCCTACTCCCAAT
The DNA here is from genome assembly GCA_963556465.1 of Berberis vulgaris. Classification (NCBI taxonomy): domain Eukaryota; kingdom Viridiplantae; phylum Streptophyta; class Magnoliopsida; order Ranunculales; family Berberidaceae; genus Berberis; species Berberis vulgaris. The sequence goes on along the minus strand of OY747134.1, from coordinate 22,915,195 downwards.
CTCCGAGAGGAAAAAATTCTTCCTTTTAGCAGTGAACTACTTCACCAAGTGGGTGGAAGTAGAACCACTGTCAAATATAAGAGAAGCTTAGGTCAAACACTTTTTATGGAAAAAGATAATATGCATATTCGGGGTACCCAGGACAATTGTCATCGACAATTGGGGCCAATTCGAAGGCAAAAAGATTAAAAAAAAATATGCGAAAACTTGAGCATCAAACACCACTTTCCAGCACCTTCTCATCAACAAGCTAACGGACAAGCAAAAGTGACCAACCGAACGATCCTGGAGGTTATCAAGAAAAAATGTGAAAAATCAAAAGGATTGTGGGTGTCCTAATTACCAGACATTCTCTGGGCCTATAGGACAACAAAAGGAACTCCGATTGAAGAAACATTGTTCGCCCTAGCCTATGGATCCGAGGCATTGGTGCCAGTTGAGATTGGCATTTTAACCTTCAAAATTGAAGAGTTTCGAATAGAGGACAACAATGAATTACGGCGCGTCGGACTAGATCTTCTTGAAGAAAGACGAGACAGAGCTTCAGTCAAAGTCATGACCTACTGACATAGAATGGCCAACAGAGGATGCCCAACTATTACAATAAAAAAGTCAAATCCCACACATTCAAAATCGGTGATTGGGTACTCAGAAAGATCCAACTCAACACAAAAAAACCAGGTGCGGAAAGTTGAACCAAATTGGGGAGGGCCATACAAAGTGGTGAAAATCAATAGACCAGGAACATACTTGTTAGAAAATTTAGGAGATAAACTCAAGAGACCATGGAATGTAGAATATTTGAAAGATATTATCAGTAAACTTTCACATTCCACTAATTTTTCTTGTCTTGCTTCAGTAATCTAAGCTAGTCAGGACATCAAAGTTAGATTGGGAAATTACTTATAAATCTTCTGGTCTGATCATCGTGTCGGACCACGAAGTATATTAATCTAGTCAGAACATCAAAGTCAGACTAGGAAATTACTTATAATTCTTCTAGTCCAATCATCATGTTGGACCACGAAGTGTATTGATCTAGTCAGGAACATCAAAATCAGACTAAGAAATTACTTATAAATCTTCCGGTGTGATCATCATGTCGGACCACGAAGTATATTAATCTAGTCAGGACATCAAAGTCAGATTAGGAAATTACTTATGAATCTTCTAGTCCGATTATCATGTCGGACCAAGAAGTGTATTAACCTAGTCAATACATCAAAGTCAAATTAGGAAATTATTTTGAAATCTTCCGGTCCAATCACCTTGTAGGAACACGAAGTGTAGTAAATTAGTCAGGTCATCTGAGTCAGATGTAATTATAAATCTTTTGGCCCAATCACCACGTCTGACCATAGACTGTACTAAATCAGTCAAGACATCCGAGTCAGACTTAATTATTAATCTTTTGGTATGAGCACCATGTCGGACCACGGAGTGTATACTAAATTAGTCAGAACATCCAAGTCAGACTTAATTATAAATCTTCTGGTCTGATCACCACGTCAGACCACGGAGTATAATTAAATTAGTCAGGACATCCGAGTCAGACCATTTTACAATTTTTTTGGTCCGATCAACAAATCAGACCGCAAAACCTATCAAGACTAGTTAGGACAACAAAGTCAGAATAGATATCCATCTTTAATAGTTCAAAAACTAAGTCGAAAAATGACAGGAGTTCTACCAGGTATGACTATCAAGTACACCTTCATAAACTATAAGTTTAAACTACCAAGTTAGACAAAACATCTATGAAGTTCGGATATCAAAGCCCAACCAAGCACTTTATACCTACCAAGTCTATTACAAAGTTAAGACTAGAATATCTATCAGAACAGACATACAAGTCGGACAATGACTATTACGAGTAAGGCAGACAGAGCAACAAAAAGCATATAAATATAGAGTAAAAAATATTTAAATCGATTACATCAGGAGAAGAGGTTACAAGAAGAACAGTTGGAGAAGAAACAACTATTTCAGCACTAGTAGAGTCAATTGGAGGAGATGGAGTCTTGTCTTCACTAGCACGATCAGTCGGAGGAGATGGAGTTTTATCTTCATTAATAGGGTTAGCCAGAGGTAACGAGACCTTATCATCATTGTTAGGATCAGAAGGAGGAGAAAATGCTTGACCTTCATCAATAGGATTACTCGGAGGAATTGGGGCAGGATCTTCCTCGTCCTTGGGCGGAGTAGAACATCCTCAAAGACTTTGTCAGCTATAGCATGATATTTGGACATGTCAAAGCTCTCATCAAATTCAATATAATCAATAATTTCAATCCTGCCAGCAACAATCATACTCCACTCTATTGCATCTTAGTATATTTAGTCTTCTCTGCAAATGCAAAAAGTTCTTCTTCAACTCCAGAAAGCTTTTCTGAAGCTTTCTCCTTACAATTTTCTCCTTTATGCACTATTTTACTAGCACACAACTTAATACCTTGTTTTGTAGTCATAGTAAAGAACAAGTAGGGATCGTTCTAAACCAGGGATTAGAGGGCTTGCTGACTAACACTAAAGGGTTACTAAAATACAACCAACAAACTAAATAAGAAAATGTCGGGGGATTGGTTTTTCTAGTTTTAAACTAAGAAAATAACTAAGAAGATTATTGTAAAACTAATAAAAATGTGAGGGAAGAAGATAATGAGAAATTAGCTAAGGGTTTATCTCCACACACCAAACATATGCTCATGAATTAATATTCAAAAATCCCTTACTAAGTCATGAAGGATAATGCTCAAGATTAACCGTGATCGAACTGCCTTATCCTTATTATTTTCCCAAATTCGTTGAATTAAACTAAGCGTCGCTTTCAAACTATTTTTTTCAAGTTATCTAATCAGGAATCGCAAGTTAGATAAACTATCCAAGATCATTAAGTTCTATGAAAAATATGAACACTAACTAGGCAATTACAAGTATGATCAACATCTTGTTCTTAATCTAGGATTTTACTGAACCTTACCAACGTTCCTTGGTATTTACTACTTGCGAGTACAAGATTATAACGATTAGGTGATATTCTTCTATACTCTAGCACCAAATCCTAGCATGGCCACCTTAACAAACATACGCAGATAAAGTTCTTTATAAAACAGTTAAGCAAAACACAAATCAGTAAGGAAAGATTGAATTCAATTAATTCATAAAGCACATGTTCCGGGCTTCGAATCCACCCCTAGGTAAAAGAGAGTTTAGCTAGACATATTAATCATGTTAAAAAACTACTCCATAATTAAATATCCAACTAAAATAAGAAAAAGAAAGTTATGAGAAAACGTTGACGCCGCCTGCGTGGTGGTGGTTGTAGGGTGCTCGACGGTGTTTGTTTGTTGGTTGTGGTTGTGACAGTGTGTTTGTACGATCGAAGCAATGTGGTTGAAAATAAGGAGAGGAAAGGTAAATTGATGGTGGTGGTTTGTGGTGTTGTGATAAGGGGTGTGGTTGTTGTTGCGTGGACGAGTTTTTTGATTGGCTGAGAAATGGTCTAATGGAGAGATGCGAAGGGCGATGGCAGCTATGATTGTGAGGATGGGTTGCAAGCTGGGTAATGGCGATGGTCTGTGGAGGTGAAAGAGGGTTGGATGATGAGTGCTCTGTGGATGGAGAAGGGTATGATGGAGAGAAGGGATGAGGCGTTCTGTGCTTGACTGTGACGACTTGCTATGGTTGCAAGTAGCCATTTCTTAAGAGTAGGTATTGTTCCCTTTATAATCATTTTCTCTAGGTTTTTTTCTTTGCATAGATTCCTTTTGCAATAAGTCTTCCTAATTCAAACCAACTTGCACCACTTAGCTTCTATTTTTGAATCTTGTAATTGACAACCTACACAAACATGAAAATAGTAATTACAACCATAATTTAACAAGAAATATATATATATATATGTAGAAAAAATTCAATAAAGTCCCATAAATACGCTCCTATGAAATTCCCCAACACTTATATTTTCCTAGCCCTTGAGCAATCGAAGAAACAGAAATAAAAGACCCAAATGACTCAATCTATACTTTCCAACGTTTGTCTTAGAGATTTCCAATGGATCATGACATGATAAGATTCTTTACAAACACAAGATTAAATCCACATCATTCGAAAACTAATATACGTTCATAGTAATGATATAAAAAATCACAATTAAATCAATCCATGCAACAGGTGAAACTCGAACAATGTAAAAAAAAATTAGCCCAAAAATTCACTAGATGCACTCTTTTTTTCACTGATTGTTTGGTAAAAATCACTCTTTGTATTCTAGTTATATGTGAGAGGATTGATGCAAAAGGGAAACAAATGGTTCACATATGTTTATTTATTTTTATTTTTTCAGATATATGGTCTCATGGAAGGAATGCTACTACTAGAATGTAAGAACTAGTGACACCATATGCTTATACCTCATTCGAATCTCCACATCGTGGCATTGCACAACATACTCAATCAAAATATCTTAATTCAGGTTGTAATGGGGCCAAGGAGTCAAGGGGTCAAGGGTCAAGGGTTAAGGGAATAGAAATAATGAAAAAGGAAATAAGAAAGGGCTTAAAGAAATGGTGAAAGCAAACAATAAGATTAGTGACATTAGCAATGAATCATATGGTTCAAGACATACAACGGAAATGCAACACCGATACATCAGCTCATGTAGGAAAGGGAAGAAGTGATCTAATGATAATGAATAATTTCAGCAATTATTTTGTATCTACTGAAAATGAAAAGAACTGGACTATCTCTGTATAGTATTGAAATATTGAATGAATATAGACAACTCCCTTCTGTAACTTTGTACCAATTTTTTTTGGCAACTATTTTTTCTTGAACTATCTACCATAAGGGCCTTCCTGCACACTTGCTTTTCAACATACCTTGAACTACAATAAAGTCTTGTGAATCAAATTATGTGTCACTCTTTTGATTAGGTTAGGTATAGAAATGAGGATAATGAAACAAAAAGGCTTAATGACAGGCTCACCGGGGTTAACCTAAAGGAAATATATCATGTATAAGGCTGATTTGGCAATGGTGGAAGCTAGGTGCATTTATCATATCAAACATGTCGTGCAATTCAATATAATATTTTAAACGAAATTAGTACAAGTTATAGTGTTTAGTTCTAAATTATGAATGCAATTCAAGTAGCATCCAAAAGCAACAAAAATGAGATCATGCAACAAGTATTAATGACAAAAGAAATGAAATATGACTGATGATACATAAAAATAGTCACGCCCCTGAGCCGTACATGTGTCGTGATAATTTCAAGGAAATATGGACCCTAGCATCAACCCAACATTGAAAAGGCTCAAGTGTTCTAAGCATGCTCAATTCAGTCCGCCAGGCGGACACGGACTCACACAACATGCTAGGCCCACACATCTCACAGTTGTCCTAAATATTCGTAAGCCCTCCTTAGGCAAGTATCTCGAGGATCTGCTTCAGACGGGCAACTACAGCTGCTCATTGCTCCCAACTAGGAAGCAAACGCCAGAGTATCTTCCGCACAGGGAAACTTCCTTCTACGAAATGCATTTAGATTGGGATTTATCTCCCGCGTAACAGGGAACTTCCCTCCTATAGCACGACTCTTAATTAGAGATGGATTTCCACGAAGATCTCCTCCCTAATCTACGCCTACGATGGTTTGGTTAAACCAGGACTCCTTGCACTATAACTAAGACATGAGGTTGTTAAGCTAAGGTACGCTACAAATTCTTGTTACTGCATTACACCTTCCTCAGATCTCTGTCTGAATTTAGCATCGGAGTGCCATCAGCTACTCCACGGTGGTCTGTGGCTCACGTGTGTTACTTTGCAGATCAACAGGTCAGCAGGAACCAGATCAGAGCAGGGAGCGAAAAATGACTGCATCAGTTTGGCGTCGTCTGTAGGGACGACATAGCTCGTAGTTTTATACTAAGCGTCGTCTCCTTTCAAAACACAAAGAAATGGTGACCACCAAGTCACGTAACAATGGAGAACCAAGGGACACGTCGAATGCTCCGGCCATGCCTATACCACCTCCTTCAGCAGCTCCTATCTTGCACGCGCAGCCAACTCATGCTTCCATACCAACGGTAGCAACGACAGATCCCAGAGTCTATATGCTGGCATCCCAAATATAGCGGATAGCCAAAGCGGTAGAGGCTCTTACACGTCAGAATCTACCAACTGCTAATGGAGGCCAGGAGCAGCACAGACCTCCGCCTCCAGCAGATGATAGGGAGCAAGCGCGGGAGAGCCAAACACCCACTAGTTCTTATTGGACTAAAGGAGGTTGCACGACAAACACCGAGTTAACCGCCAGGACAGAGAGGCTCGACCCTAGGGACCCCTCCGCAGAGGGGCACACGACCCGAACGTACTGTACCGCCTCTCCATCCCACCACTTGTGGATTGAATCATGAGCGAAGCACTTCCGAGGAATTCACTCCCCCAAAGCTCAATTCCTATGATGGGACCACCAATCATTTCGATTATCTACGCCATTACCAGCACGTAATGGCGCTCAATGAAGGATCTGAGTCCGTCATGTGCAGAACCTTTCCCAAAAGTCTAAAAGGCCCTGCATTGACGTGGTTCCACAACCTTCCACCGAAATCAATCGACTCCTTTAGAACATTGGCAAAGGAGTTTCTGACACGTTTCATCGGAAGCCAGTGTTTCAGAAAAGGCTCGCATTACATACTCTCTCTAAGGTACGGATCCGGCGAGACGCTTCAAGATTATGTCACATGCTTCAACAACGAGCTAACCCTCATCGACGGGTGCAGCGACGATACAGCTGTGAATGCATTCACTGCAGGCCTCGGAAAGGGAAAGCTCATTGAGGACCTCACATTGGAACCCCTTCTGGACATGGCAGAACTCTTTAAGAGCGTCCAGAGACACATCACCCTGGAGGAGTCAAGGACCGCCAAGAGAGAGACCAAAAGTGACAATAAGCCCTCCACTTCTAGGGACAAGAAGAAGGGAAAGGGACGCGAAGATGAGGAACAAAGCAAAAGGAAGCGCAGCGAACAGACTGGACCTTGGTCGGTTCAGGCCTAAGAAATCATCCAACTACGTTGGCAGTAACTCCCCTAAACGCTAACCTGTCGGATGTACTCAAATCAATGAAAATTTGAGAGGAATTAAAGTGGCCCTCAAAGACATGCGGAGACCCTACCAAACTGGACAACGGCAAGTACTGTGCGTACCACAAGGAGGGCGACCACAACACCAATGAATGCAAAAGTCTGAGGTATGAAGTAGATTATTGGATTCGCAAAGGCTCTTGCAAGAGAAGAAATCAGAACAGATCAGGGACCGAGGCGAGTCAGTTAAAGAGATAGAGAATGAGACTCCTAGGATAATGTATGTTCTTCATGGAGTCAGACCAAATGAGACCAGTTGTACAGGTCCCGCAAGCAGACTCTGCTGGATATTCGGACACAACCTGCGGATGAGGACAAACACGTTTGCTATTCAAGAATTTGGAACCCCATTCCCACTTTGACTTTCACGAACAAGGACCTCAATGGAGTCCGAGAGCCACAAAAAGGCGCCTTAGTCATCTCGGTTTCCATAGCAAGGTGGGAGGTAAAAAGAGCTCTGGTTTGCACAAGAAGTTCACTTAACGTTCTGTTCTACAACACATTCCGTAGCATGGGCCTTAAGGAGGAAAGCCTAGCGCCATCCCGCTAATCAGATTCAGCAAAGAGAAATGTTTTCCCCTCGGAAAGATAAGATTAGCTACGGTGGCTGGAAAACCACAGCTGAATAAGGTTCTATTTCTGGACTTCATGGTGGTGGATGCGCAATCATCCTACAACCTTATCCTGGGAAGACCGTGGCTCCACCAAATGGAAGCGTGGTCTCCACCCTTCATCAGTGTGTTAAGTATACTGCTAACAACTCCGAAGGAACAATATGTGGAGACCAACCTGCGGCACGAGGCTGCCACTACGCCGCACTGAAACAAATACAATGCTCTCAGATTCAACTACTTCTTGCAGAGTAACCCGAACCAGTGCCAGGCCAAATGACGGCGGCTACATCGCTTTCAGGCGATACAGGAGCAACAAGTTCTTTAGCTCGATGGGACAAAAGGACAGTGGCAAGCAGGGGTGCATCCTCCCCACATTCTGTCCGAACGAAAATTCACACCTCTACAAGCTTTACTCTTCAGTAGGCTGTATGACGCCTCAACAGTCCGCTAAAACGATCCACGAGAGCAACTTGAATTCACTTCAAGGCTAGGATCATTTTTTCTCCGTCGACAGTTAGTTTGCTTTAAGTTGTTTGTTTCCCTTTCCATAGTCAATATTGAGTTTTAGTTCTTAAAAAACTTATATGATTCGCAATCATTTAAGAAATAAAAGAAGAATTACGAAAGGCAAACTCTATTGATTATTGGAAAGATGTAACAACAAGCACCTTGAGGCGGATACAAAAGACTACATACTGCGAACGCCTTGAGACGGATACAAAAGACTACATACTACAGGCATTTAACCAACATGGAGTGAGGACTTGCTCAAACTGTCTGATCTTGTAAGTGACACAAACAATCCAGAGCAAGCTCTTGCAAGAGAAATAACGCTCCACGGAACGCCGCCATCAAATATGGTCTTCTAGGGTACAAAATCGGCAACCAGGAGCACCGGCGAAAACTTAGACCCAATTCCCACACTTTGTGAACTTGGGACAAGTATCAGATGAACTTGGGATTGGAATATTTGGGAATCAATGGCCCACTCCAACAGGCCATGTCCAATTCCACTTTCAACTCGGAGGCAGGCACCACAGAGTAAAACGCAGATCCTATCTCTGATATCAAATATTCAGGAACAACGATAAGGCACCTGCACATAAAAGACTGACTCTTCCCTTGGGAGAGAATATGTACTACTTCTCTGTGATATGAAAAGAGATTATGAGACCTCAGCGGATTAACTACGAGCCCATCCACAACAGGTGACCCTGCATACCAGCAACTATCATCATGCCTGGTCGATGTAAACGTCAAAACTTTTGGAAACTTCAGTGATGGAGATCCAACTTCAACCTTTGGAAAACCCAAAGAATCTTCTCCAAACAAGAACATTACAGGAAATAAATTCAGCAAAAGATGGTACCTACAACGATTGAAAAAACACCATTATATAGACATATTGGTTCACCAACCGAGCACTCCAGCATTAACTGTCGAGCATTGAATGTCGTATGGGAAATGGAAGACGACGGTTCCCAAGGAAACTGTACATGTCACGTCAATCAATTAATGTCGTTGCACGCAACCCCATCAATTGAGGAGGAGTAGCCGATACTCAATCGTCACACAACCTATGCCATACACGTGTCACCATGCGTATGGATCAATTAATGTCGTACACACAACGCACTGCGCAGAAAACCCTAGCCCTTCCATTACGGACCCATGGGCTCAGCTTGTTATTCAAACATCACCATGTCGCATGCTTGGCATGAATACTTGAAGATCCTAGTCAACCCAGACATACGGGTTTTACCACTCGCTGAGTTAAGGTAACTTCGTCCACACCATGAGCCGCTAGGTTCGCACGCCCCTCAGAAGGCATGACCTCCTTTCAAACCATGCAAGCTTAGTCAGCCGAAGCTGACGATGACAGCTTCTGGTTCAACTCGACACCTAGTCCGCTCAGTGTGGGCATCGATGGTTTAGGAAGTGGGAGTCTAACTAGCGCTATCATGCCTGGTAACGATGACTTGTTAGGGATCATTGCCCCCCTGTGGCCAATGATCGCCGAACCTAATCGAATAAGCCTAGTTGGTGATGACTAGCAACGAAAGCTTCTGATAAAAACTTGGACTTGTAGCCCCCGCTGCGAGGGTGTAGATAGTCTGGAAGGTGGGAACTAGTTAGTCTCGAATTAATTCCGATGGCTCGCCACGAGACCACTAATTTTAGCGTGGCCGAAAAATCACCAAACCTGGACTTGTAGCCCGCGCTGCAAGGGTGTAGATAGTCTAAAAGGTGGAAACCCAGTCAGCCACGATCTGATTCCGATGGTTTGCCACGGGACCGCCGCTCTTCAGCGTGGCCGCCGAACCCTCCCAAATTTGTAGCTTGGTGCACTCAGGTGTAGATAATTTGGATGGTGGGAGCCTAGTCAGTCCCGAATTGATTTCGATGGCTTGCCATGGGACCACTGCTCTTCAGCCTGGTCGCCAAACCTCTATCAAATTCATAGCCCCCACCGCGCAAGGAGGGTGTGGTCGGTTCGAAGGGTGAGAGCCTAGTCAATTTCGAACTGATTCTGACGGCTTGCCACGGGACCACTGCTCTTCAGCTTGGTCGCCAAACCTTTACTCCCTGAATCTGTAGTCCACATAGCTTGGACATGAATGATTTGGAAGGTGGGAATCTCAAGCAGCTCTCCACATGACCTCCGCTTCCCCTAAGACAGCAAATGCAAACATGAATTTAGCTGAGTCAGTGCCTTCACGCTAAAATGGAATGACATTCTAACATCAGAAAATGCCATTCGTGCCGGTACAAAGATAGTACAACCGATGCCCAGATAAAAGCTAATTAGGATGACAACCAGTGTTTACGGCGCCTGACTCGGCATGAGCGCTCTATCGCATACATTCGGCTACCAAAGCTTGCCCACGGCAACAACTACAGTCGACTAGTCAGGCAAACAAAGTAAACATCAAGCAACTTACCTAAGGGACAAGACACAATTCAGATGACTCAACCCCTAGTTAAATTGTTCACAACATGCCCACTATCGGACATAACTACGCAACAATGACCCCGAGTCATTCACAATACAAAAGTGTGAAGCTCTGTATTGCAGACAAGCGTTCTATTCACTCAACCAGCCTATGCCAAAGTAAGACGACAAGGAGAAACGAAAAACATGCACTAGAGATACCAAGTGTGAAACGAAGATAATTGTTTTCATTAATGGTCAAAACAAAAATAGTACAAGCACACAAAAATACTCCTAATCAGGAGAATGTATAGAAACGGAAGAGCTGATCCTAGTGGAAACAGGGGCAAAAGTTGCATCCATACGCGCTTCGACCTGGACATCAGGAATCAAACCGTCCTCCTCTTCTGACGACTCAGAGGTAACAAACAAGTCTGCATACGACATCTTCTTATAATGGCTAAGATCCCACTCTGGACGCTCCTCATTCGTCAGAGCCAATAGCTTCAGACGACCATGAACAACCCAGCAGAACTCACATTTGCCTTATTCATGGAGAAGCTCTTCCTCTCGCACCTTTGCATCGATAAGTTCACGCTCTAGTAGCTCCAACTTGCCAGTCAGCGCGTTGACCTGAGACTGCTCTGTGGCCAGAATGTTCTTCATAGCACTGAGTTCATGCCATCCCAGTTTGAGTTGGTCATTGCCCTCCCTCGCCTCTTGAACATAAAACTCCACATCGGATTCCAATTGTTGCTTCTCAGCAACCTAGTCAGCTTCTTTCAAAGCACTATTTTCAACGAAAGATTGCAGCTCGGAATTCGCCTTTGTCGTACCTTCAACCTTGACCTCTAGGCGGAGCCGACTCAACTCTTGCCTGAGTTTGTCCCTCTCGGACACTACTTCGGTCAGATTACGCTCAAGGTCCTCCATAAGAACCCTCTGAGCCTCAGCGGCCACGTTGATTGATCCAACCGTATCTCTTCGGCATGCTTCTTAAGCCGCTCAATTTCATGGAGCGCATCAAAATATAGCGTCTGTACGTGCAAGAAGACACGCTATGAAGTATATACTCTCCAAGATGCCTCTATTTTTGTCCCAGCAACGATCGCGTGGCTCATATGAGACATACCCAACATGAGATACTTCAAACTTTTGTCCACATGCTCTTCCAGCATATCCTTTTCGTGTTTTAGAGCGTTGTCCATCAGCCAGTTGTGACGCCTACTTATATTCTTCCTCGAAACATACTCAACATTCCCCTCTTGGTGCCAAACATGTGAGCTCATCTTCACCAAGTCCGATGCAAACAGGCTTATCCGTGCATCATGATGAAGTTTCCCTTGATTAGGAACTATGCCAGCACCACCCTTAACGGTCGCCACCATCCTCAGACTCTCCTTCGTGGCTTTTCCCTTGTCAAGAATGGTCGGCCCATTATTGCGAGACGACTCAACATGATTCGGAGGCAGAGGAGGGAGCGAAGTATTCGAAAGACCTTCCAACAGTTCTAGTTGTGGTCTAGAACAAGACGGTGAGCAATGCAGAGTACAGGAGACACGACCAGTACCACAACCAATTTTAGGCGAGTCAATAGTGGGGTGATCAGATTCCACCACCTCAGGAGAGTCTTCAAAAGTGCCCTCTACCAAAACAACACCAGCAGAAGCCGCCATTGAAACCCCCACCAGATGGTCATTCAGATCCTCGACCTACGCGTCACTACGGTTTGACCCGTCGGCAACTCCTGCCAACCGCAGATAATCTTTCTCCAAGCCGAGAACACTAGTCTCCACTTCAATAGACCTAGTGGACTCGCGCTCCTCTCTCACTAGAGCGGGTCGTGCCGAAGAGGCCCAGTTCTAACGTGAGGCTTCTTCCTCACAAAGGAAGCAAGACGGATCCTCCGCATCAGATAACACAAAAGTCTTTGCCCTAGCAGCCTTCCTCTTCCTAGAAAATACCCCATCTTCCATCTTAATGCACGAATCTCGATACAGAGTTGGGGCCACGTGCCAATTGTCCCACAGCCCACTACTGACGAAACTGGAAACTTTTATGATATCAACCGCCTCCCTTTTTGGCATGACACGGAATGTCTCCATAGTGGTTTGCTCCTCTAAGGTAAGAAGAGTAGTGGGAAACCTTCCTGCAAGAGAACACGAGAAATGATCACTCGGCCCGCTATCAAGCACATCAAAGTCACAAGGAAGGAGTTCAACTTACGAAGCGGCCTGAACTATCGCTCAAGCGGATGACCCTTGCATCAGAAATTTTTAGAATCTATAGAGGCCAGAAAGCAGTACTTCTACCAGAACTTGAAGTCATCCGACAGGTTAATGAAACAATTTGGCGACTTCATCTTATGAACAACATTGCTCTGCAGTCGAGGAGCAGTCAGCGGCTGAATAGCCCACGGGGTCACTCTAACGCCTCCTTAGCACTAAGCAAAATTATGAGAACGATCCTGTATCCATTGGGTCCCAACTGAGCCAAAGGAATCCCTAAGAGATCCAATAACTCCCAAATCACGTCCAGAACTGGGAAACACACCCTAGTTTGAAGCATCCCTCAATGTAAACATATAAAATCAGTCGGAGGCGACATTGGTGTCTGGTCGCCCATCAGAAGATACAACGGCAAGTCTTTAGGAACTCCAAACTTTGTACGGATTTCAGCAAGAACAGGCTCGGACAACAACCTGTTTTCAAAAAACTCTAGGCCCTTAGCTAGAACAACATCATCAATAAGGTTTTCTCGAACCATGAAGAAGACAAACGAACCTTTAAGAACAATATCTTCAAAAACAAGTAAAACAGAAGGTTCAGACTCAACACTGCGGATGACCTAAATAGAGGATGGCTTTCCGCTTCTTGTTCGCCGAACAGATGCACGTGCTATTAATGTGGCGTGTGGCTCAAGCAACGATTCAGGCTCAATCATCATGAATGGAAAATCCCTTCAAGAGATGACTTAGCGAACTGATATGATGGCCCACTAACTTGGGGGGAGTAGGTGATGATACATAAAAACTGTCACACCCCTGAGCCATACACATGTCGTGATAATCTCGAGGAAATACGAACCCCCCAGCATCAGCCCAACACTGAACAGGCCCAAGCGGTTCTAAGCCAATTCAATTTAGTCCACCAAGCGGACTTGGACTCACACAACATGCTAGGCCCACACGTCTCACAGCCGTCCTCAATACCCGTAAGCCCTCCTTAGGCAAGTATCTCGAGGATCTTTTTTGGATTGGCAACTACAGCTGCTCTTTGCTCCCAATTAGGAAGTAAACACCAGAGTATCCTCCACACAGAGTATCCTCGATACGAATGTCAGACCAATAGATCTGATTGTGGAGTCAGATCGCCGTAAGAATTGATCGGACTGAGTTTCTCCAGGTTCAATGAACGACAGACAATAAAAGCGGATACCTTGGGCTTGTTAATAATACCACTGCATGCGTGTTCCGTGTTGCATGGGCGCTTAAGGCCTTCATACTGGGTAGGATCCGACGGGGTACTTGCTTGGGCCCATTAGTTGGTGAGCCGTGTTGCAAAAATCAGTGTGCCAAATTTATAGCATAGATTACGAGACGGTTCAGGGTCAGTTACTCCCCTAGTTAATGGGGTTGCGTGTAGTTGCAATTGGAATCATCACCACCCTATTTCTTGTACATCATTTAATACTGACATAACTGTTGATTGATTTCATTTCGTGAACCGTCGCGCTTATATATAGGCTGAAGTTCACCATTTCAAGCATTTCTATGTATGCTCTAGAAAATGTTTTTGAAATGCTTAACCTTAGAAAATATGCTTTGGGTGATCTAAAGGCTTCGTTGTTGGAGTCTTCAAATGTTCTGACATTTGCAGCAATGAGTCTTGACAAGACCTGCTTTTATGTGGTGCCACCTAGTTTGGGTGAGCATCTCGTTGGTTCCATTGGACCTTGTAATTTCTTCTTACATTGTGCAGAAGAGTTACGCACTACCCTTCTTTCATTTTCTAGTGCTCCGATGGCATCATGCGCAATTCGATATCAGAGATAACACCCACAGCCAACCTTAGGTGGCTTGTTCGTGCTGTATCTACTGGGCTTCACGCGTGACGCCACTTCTGGAAGACGGATAGGCAGTGGAGCTCTAATGTGCGTGACATGGGGTGCTGACTTTGCATGACCCCAATCATCCCTCGTTCGGGGGACATTCTCATATGCGTTCTTCTGCTTCCTTTTAGTCCTCTTCATAGGTAGATTGGTGGAAAAAATAATTAAGCCTGTACTTGCAGCCTTCTTCAAGTACTTTTCATTCATTTCTGAATCCTTTCTTAAAACATATTGACGGAGCAAAGTTTTGACGTGTGTTTGAGCGGATACATACTTGCGTCGGACTTAGATACTTGCAGTGTATACACTGTTGTATTAGTCAGTCAGGCAATCCTTATAATAACTATCGTTGTAATTAATAAAGTTTGTTTTATTCCTTGATTATGTCTTGTGCAAATTGATGCATCCAAAATCTCCCTCCTGTGAGTTTGACCTGCAAAACAACTGTTAAACTGCCAAGGACCACTTTTTTGGTGGCGAAGGAAATCCGATGCTTAAGTCAGTAACTTTGTTGGACGAAAGATGTAAATCTGGACAAAACTCAGTTAAAGTTGCATACCTTTGTCGAATGTTCCCTTTACCTTTTATAATGGTCGTGGTTAACTCTCTCCGTGACTTAAGCATGTGAAGTGCAACAGAAGAAGATGTTTCTTGTAACAGTCTCCTACTTAATAGAGATGCGTTCGTGGAGGCATAAGTCAATCCATGGCTCTTTCTTGGTGCAACGTTCTCCTTCTTTATGGGAGAACGCGTATCGAGCATGGACTCAGGCTCTGATTTGTCTGGACCCGAATTCAGGCCCTTTTATGTCTCCTCAGTGGTGGGCCTAGGCTGGGTCTCTAATTGACCTCATTCTTCTTGGGCTTTATGAGTTGGCCCAATAGATCGAGCGTTGTATTCTCGTGATGGGTCTTTATGCGAGGTGTACGGACGTGATGGCTGGTCTATTTTGATGTATCATCAGCTACTATCGCCCTTAGTTAGTGGGTATGTTCAAATATCCACTAACTGTGTGGCGGTTTTGCGTTTTGATTGCAACATTACGGCTTGGTTAGTGCTTTTGCTATCTATCGCTGTTGTTTTCTCTACATTGTTCCATCCGCTTGTTCGTTTTGGTGCAATTTTTGGGATTTCGTGCGGTTGTCACACCTTGCATGTTCTCCAAAATTGGTCATTTCGTTGTCGATTCTTATAAGGAGAAGTTTTGTATATGCTTTTCTTCCTTCTGCATCTTCTCGTTTTCTTATTGTTAACCTTTTGATTCTTTGCATTCGTTCTGTAGTCACTACACCAAAAACCCCCATTAGCAACGGTTCTATACCGTGGGCGTAACCCATTGCCACGGCTAAGAGCCGTGGGCTACAGAGGAGTTGCGAAATTCTTTGTAACGGCTATAAACCGTTGCTAAACATTGTAGCAACGGTTTTATGCTTGAATATGGGTGGTGATTTTCAGCATTTAGCCACGGTTTTAAACCGTTGCAAGAAGAATAGCAACGGTTTTTAGCCGTGGCAAAAATAGCCACGGTTTTAAGCCGTGATAAAGTATGGATACTAGCAACGGTTTTAAACCGTGTCTAATTAAGTAGCAACGGTTTTAAGCCGTGGCTAACCCTGGCCACGGTTTTAAGCCGTGGCTAAACAGTGAGAAATAAACCGTGGCAAACGTGATAGCAACGGTTTTTAGCCGTGTCAATACATGGCCACGGTTTTAAGCCGTGGGCAGGAGTAGCCACGGCTTATAACCGTTGCAAGTTTAGCCACGATTTTAAGCCGTTGCAATAGCTTTAGCAACGGTTTGAAGCCGTGGCCAGTACTAGCCACGGTTATAAGCCGTGGCAAGGTAGCCACGGTTTCTAGCCGTTGCAACAGTTAGCCACGGTTTAAAACCGTGGCAAATTTTTTTTTTTTTTTTTGCTATCAAATGACTTTGAGTCATTGAGTCAAAATCTATCAAATAATGGAGGCAAAGTAATGTAATTAATGGAGGCAAAGTAATGTAATTAATAAGAAAATGTATTACATTGGGTTAAAATCTATCAAATAATATCTCAAATACAATGATAGTCAAGGAAATAGTCATCTGAAATGATAGTAGAAGAGCGAACAGAAGAAACATGGTCTTGGGTTGTGTCTTGAGTAAGAAATAACCGCCAAAGAAGTTGCCCAAAATGCTACCAGCAGCAAGACCCATGAATGCATAAGATTGGAGACTGGTCATTTTTCATTTTTGGCCATACTCAGCAATAAGAGCATCTTTTGCGACTTCTGTGATGGAAGCACCAAGGTTGCTAATTAGCATACATGTCATTAGCGCTGAAAGAGTTCGACTTGCAACTGGGACGAAAGCCAGTGTACCCCAAGATAGAAGCTGCAAAAGAACTGTCGATATTGATTTGTATCAGCAACTCACTCATTGTTCAACCTTCATAAATTTATAACCATCTATGACTCTTCACAATAAACCAAACCAACATATTTAGTTTTTATTTGTTTTTCCCCATCATTTGAAATTCAAAGTTTACTTGATACTGCTCAATAAAACGCCTAATTACCTTACAAACAAGCCTAAACACATGCTCACCTGTAACGGAATGGGAGTCATATTTAGTAGTCCTTCCAAACAAATTATGAATGTTATCCTGATATTACTTCTGAAATCTACACTTGCTAGCAGATTGAGTATTTGAAAGTGTTTTTGGGAAAAGATACATAGAAACATCTTAATATGATATGATATGAGAGACGCAATGCTGACTAACCTGTGTTGATTCAGGTTTTCCCTCTTGGTCTGATTCTATGGGCAGGGCCAGGGACGAACTGCGGTTGATGCTGCTGAATAAACAGTTGATGCGGTTGATTCAAGCTATCATTTAGAACAGTGGCAAAGACGAAGCATTCTATCCTGAATAAACAAAATGCAAAAATTCAATACCCAGATTTAGCGCAGCACGCTGAAACGTAGCAGAGTGTCGCAACAGCGTGTTCGCATGAAGGCCACTGCATCGCAGCAGCTCAGAACACAGCACAGCAACAGGACGCTCTGCGACGCAACAGCGTCCATCAGCCTAACGCGTATCCACCATCTCGCCACGGCCTTACCACCAGTCCAGGCCACAGCACAGTCCGCAACAACCAGTGCCCAGTCCTTCCAGTCCGCAACCTCTCTGCTCCGAAAAACTGGGGACACTCCGAGGTACGCACTGCTGCTGCTGCTGCGAGGGAAGTAATTTGACAGGAGAGAAGTAATTTGAAATGAAAAATATGAAATTAAAGACAAAAATTGTGATGAATTGGGAATTATTGAGAGCAAAGATGAAATTAACTCATTCATATAAAATTAAACAAGTTTGACTACTTACCAGCAATCCTTCTTTCAAGGCAAGTAGCTTTGCAGTTTCAATTGCTTCTTCACTTGTTACCTGGGAAAGTACAAAATACAGAAGAATTAAAAAAGGGGCGGATGAAGGCCAAATCTGCATAGAGGATTGGAAGTTGAACTTGTAGGCACAACATGTACACACTTTTGGGTACAGTATAACTGGTATATTTTGCTACTCAATAAGTAGTCATTAGTCATACTGTTTATACACTGAAAAGTTTTTTGTGAAGTTATTCAGCAAATATTTACTGCCTCAAATCGGCTTCTACCAAGATCTGGAGGGCCACTATAAAGAACGTGATCATTTGACCAAGTCTTGAGATCAATGGGCAATGTGGTGGCAGATAAGCGGCCCATTTCTCAGGGAATCAAAATTTCTGAAATATTCTTCTAGATCCGATGCCTTGGACTATAATAAGCATTTCTTGCTTAAGAAAAAAATCACTCAGGGTACTGTTTCTGGACCAAGTGCTTTGTTACTTACTTGAACAACTTCATCAATGATGTTGACTTCCAAAACACCAGGAATAAATCCTGCACCAATTCCCTGGATCTTATGTGGACCTATGACATAGAAATGATACACAAGTTTCATGTCAGCAGACAGCAATATGTGAACAGAAAAGAACTAGAGTAACCCGAAAATCAGAACGAAAAAGGATGGAATCCCAGAGGTCAATAAATGTCCTTGAACTACACCCCAGGAAAATAAATAAAAGAATCCATGTCACTTTGATTCTTTTTTAAGCCACTGTAAAAAAATATCGTCTAATTTTACTCAATGATCTGGCAAAGATCCAATGACAACATATGAAACCAACGGCAAGTTGTATTATTTTGGTGAGCCCTACAAACAGGAACCAAGTTTGAGATTTTTTTTTAATCCAACCACAGACAAGTTAGTTTAAACCACCAAAACCCAACTTGTCGTTGGACATTTTGACTTGGGAGGTGGAACAAAACGCAGAATGCTTCAGGACCAAAATAAACATGCCCCAATTTTTTTTTTTGTTAGGAAATCCTATCAGTTACCCATTTCGTAAGGAATATAAATAAATAAAACACCCAGCAAAAGGACAGCACTTATCAATGCTAAAGACCCAAAAACAAAATCATTCATGTCTAAAACAATGGCAGAATAGCATTTATCATCCAACCAAATAAATATATGAAGATGTGAAAACACTGATCATGAGCAAATAAATCAAGAAGCACAAGATAGGGAAGATCACCCACCAGGCTTTCCTCCAGACAGTACTGCACTTTCACATGGTTCCACTCCGAAAATCTAAAAACAAAAAATCCAACTAATAAGATAAAAACAATAATTGAAAAGAATAAAGAAAAACCACTATAGTACAGGCCTGGGCAGAAGAAATAGAATATTGTGCAGCTACCACATAAAGTTCAAGCTAACCTTGATATCAGGATTCTGCTCTCTAAGACATTTCCCTGCACCGGTCACCGTACCCCCAGTCCCAATCCCAGAAACAAAGGCATCAATCTTCCCACCTGTGCCTTTCCAGATCTCTGGTCCAGTTGTCTCATAATGAATCTACACAGACAATGTTGCTAAATAACAAGACGCAATGCTGACTAACCTGTGTTGATTCAGGTTTTCCCTCTTGGTCTGATTCTATAGGCAGGGCCAGGGACGAACTGCGGTTGATGCTGCTGCTGCTGCGAGAGACGCAATGCTGCTGCTGCAAGGGACGATCTGCTGATGATGCGAGGTACGCCTGCTGCTACTGCTGCGAGGGAATCACTGCTGCTGCTGCTGCGAGGGACGAACTGCTGCTCTGCGAGGGACGCACTGATGCGAGCTTGCTGCTGGTCGCAAACCAGAGTGCGCTCTGTTTCACTGCAGAGTACCCACTGTTTCTGAGCCTGGGATTGCAACTCATGTAGCTGTGGTTGCTGACCCTGCCACAATAAATAAGAGAACTTAATAATTGCAAATAAAGTTCAAAGCATTACTTTCAAGAATGTGGCACATGGTTCCTCTATTATCTTAGTTTCCAAGATAGGAACATGGGTAAATCCTGTGATTCTTGTAGATTTTAAGTTGCTTATAAAGAAAGAAGGATTTAGGAGTATAGGAAATTATACTTGTCCAAGCCCTTGTGTAGAAGACTGTCTGAACTGTTGTTGTGCAAGGAGCTGTTGGAAGGCAGACATACATCACATAAATATGTTGTAATAGGTTAACAGTATTACACTATAATTAACGTGAACTGCATTAAGATAAGTCAAATACAAGTTCTAATAGTTGTTTAGAGCCTTTTCAGTAAAACCTACAAGATCTACCTAATAGGACTATGGTCCATAAATAATTCCCAATAATGGGCAAATAGTTGCTGCAAATATTTTTGGCTCGGTGACAAAAAAAAAAAAAAAAAAACCTCTAATTTTCAGTCATTGAGACTTGAGCTCATTTCAAAAGGGGGAGGGAGGAGGAGGGGGGTAAAATCCCATGGCAGCAGCCATTAATCCAAGCATAAGTAAATGAAGAAAACAACATATTATCATACAACATGCTCACCACGAGGTAGATCAAACTTGACGAACTCAAATAGATGAGCCATCTACCTCAAGAATATCAAGATCTGAGCCCTGGGAGTTTGCATCCTCCAGTTTATCCACCAATTCAGATCTTGAGATCCTCAAAGGATGACCATGTCATTTCTCAAATCAAAATCTGAGTCTCTTAGAACCTTGGGAGCTTATTCACAAAAAGAAGTTTAGTTTGTGTTGATACGAATAATTAACAAGAAGTGAAGAAATGTATCAAGAAATTTATCTAAAGAAAAAAGGATGAACAAAGATTCACAAAGATAACAAAAGCACTCAAAGGAGAGTTGAAAATAATTGACAAAGAAACAAAACCATGGATGAATGCATAGTTCAAGCAGCAATAAGAACTAGAGCAAAATTATTATCAGTACAGATTGAACCAAGCAGACAAGAAAGATAAATAAATAAATAAATATGGTAAGAATAAAATGTATGTGGTATGCTAAAAGAACTACTAACCTTTAGAGCCAACTCTAGTACTTTAACGATAGAGCTAACACAAAATGCCCATGAAACCCTGTTGATGATATTATGCGATGTTGATGGATGAATGATGAGAGCTAACACAACACATGGTACCACCTAAGTGAAAATGATGTCAATAGTATATAGTAAAAAAATCACCAAAACAGGAAAAACAAACACATGAAAGCTTTTAGTCAGATCCTTCAATCAGTAGACCGGCAATTACATTATAGACATGTGAATGAAACCACATCAGACAGAGCAAGCAAGATGTGTGATGCACTCGTGTATGAGCTGTCATTCACGTGTCAAAACTGTCGTGAATTTCAAAACAGCATGATTAAAATATAAAAGAATAGAAAAGGAAAAGAACATGTTACCTTTACATTAGGGTTCTTCTTTTTCAGGAACCGACCAACCCCAGAAATAGTACCACCAGTTCCAATCCCTACAACAAATATGTCCACTTTGCCTCTTGAAGTAGTAACTAGGAGTTGGAACAAACCAGTGCCTCTATAAAGATCTTAAACCTCCTGGGCTTCAGATGTAGCTTTGAGGCTGTGCAGCTGTGCTTTTCCAGTAAAGACCACCTGCAACATTATTTGTTTATTTACTGTATTTTTATTTTCTTACGAGGAAAGGAGCATCGCATATCAGCAAAGAAACAAAGATGAAAGTATGCAACTCCAGGCTAGCTGAAGTTAATCCAAAAACAGCACTTGTGCAGCATAAAAGCACACATAATATCTAAAAATAACACTTGTTAGCCAACATTCCAACAGCCTTGTCGCAGCAATTATGTTTAAAGACGTGAAAGAACTACATAAGTGTGTTTACATGTGGCATTCCATAATATCGTTATACATCACAAACATGCACCAATTTGATCATTGTCATAAGATTTTTAATGTGGAAGAAGCTAGAATTTACCATGATGCTTCCTTCCGTCCCCCGTTTCCTCGACATTTAGAATTCCCCTTTCTTTTTTGAGTAAAATACACTCTTTTCATCCAAACCTTTGCCAAAGACAAAAATTAACATAAAGTAGCGGGAAGCACCGAATTGGGTTAGAAGTGTACCTTATGAGTAACATTACGAGGCAACCTTTTCTCTTCTCAGCCAATAAACCTATGACTCCCTTACAGCCAGCATATCTGATTTGATAGGCACAAGGTGGGTGTGTAGTCAATTCTAACTTATTTGCTACTGCTGCTGCAAGATCTGGTGTTATAATACCAATACCATCTGACAATGTAGACTTGCCGCACCCGCTTGTACTGCACAACAACACTGTCACAGATTCCTTCTTTTCTCGGATTCTAAAAATGAGGAAATAAAGTATTTCAGAAGCAAATAGGAAACAAATAAAGCCATTAGAATGGTTTCATGATTTGCAAAAGGGAGTAAAATGAACAGAACATAAAAGAATTCGAACATCAGGCCTTCTAATATGATGAGTTTTATTGTGACATGCATTCTATGAAGAGGCATTTCAACATAAATGCAACTCAATTGTTTGTACTTGGTAAATTTGGGTTTGGGAATATAATTAAGAACTTGAGACAAACCCAAGAGAAACCCTGCCTGGGACGCGCTCTGTGCTCTAATTTGATTGCATCTGGGGCAGCTTTGACCTCAGCCACCTCTGCTGCCTTTTTTACGGCACTTGTGGCAGCTGCAGCAGTGCCGCTACAACCAGCCATGGAATCTGCATCTGAAACACAAAACAATATTATATGGTGCGTGTGTCATTTCTACCAAACCAACAAAGTTATTTGTATATAAAACCATATTGTTCAGGGACACCAAGTCAAGAATATATTCATATTTGCAGTCAAATATGTCATCCGACAATCAGACTAGTTTACAAATTAACCTCTTTGAATAATAAAATGTTATCACAGAAATCTTGAATAGAAATCAACAAAGCAACACAAATGTTTGTTTTATTTTATTTTTTTGGTGGAAAATGTTGAAGGTTAGCTTATTTTTAACGGGAGGAGTAACTCGGTGTTGGCGCTTTTTGATCCATATCATCACTCGCAAGCTTAACCAAACTTAGGAAGTAGTAATGATTTTACCTCCTTCAAATGAGTGTTCAAGCTGTTCTACTAGGCCTTTGTCATAAAAGATTGAGAAGGAAGAGTATATAGCATTTGACAGTTCCCACCAAGTTTAGTGCTTCTTTAAGTGCCTCCAGTAGGTATTCAGGATGCTCCTCAAGATGGGTGAGGCCATGCTCCAGTTGCATGTTACCAAACAATTTACATTCCAGGTATTGCCAATTGACTATGATGGCGAATATTTCGTCTAAGATGGGAGTGTCTAGATGAATTTAAATATTAGGATGATCCAGTTTAAGGAGAGAAATTTCTCTCTTTTACATGTGCATGTGAGATCAAGAAAAAAATGGGGTAAAGATAAGATGTCAGACCTTACGGGCATAGCCACCATAAGCCACGCCGTCAATTAAAGCCGATGGAGTACGAGTTAATTCAGCTGCAGATCTTTCTCCATTAAAATTCTCTACAAAATGCAATTAGCAAGAATCAACTATAGGCATTTCTTGTCATGTCCATCAGCCCAATGATTCAAAGCAAAGATAAATTCTCATTCTATTTCTAACAGTGGCATAAAAAAAAAATACCATTAGGTCTGTCTGCTAACGTAGCCAATCGAATGCCAAATTTTATTGCTTCTCCAGTTGCACCTTGGCCTATGTCTCCACTCATGGGACGGCCATCCAACTTTGGTTGACATATAATTTCACATACAAGAACATTAGAAATCTATATATAGGTGAACATTCTACAAATAAATCAAAGACTTCAGAAAGTTGTCTTACAATTCAGATATCACGACTCACGAGCCCACCTGCCATAAATTGCAACAATGTAGACAGGGTTCCATGGTTGAATGCATGTTGCACATGGAAGAAATAGTTGAAGCCCCCAAATCTGGTAAGCTGACCTAAAAGAATTGCATCACAGTTTTAGTTTAAACAGAAATTTTTGATATTTTGTATTGTATTCATGTAATCCACATGAAATCAAAATTATTTTAGGATCATTTAATACGCACTTAGTACAGCTATGGCAAACTATACTGAATGCAGCTCAGGAAATCATAGTTTGTTAACTAAGGAGACAGTCCCACTAGAATTTAAGTCAGCTCATATATGATTAACTGGGGTGAGATTGTGAGAGAAACAAATATTTAACACTTCTTGTTTTGCTGATCAAAAGATTAATAATAAGTTGCAATTCCAAAAGACCTTTTTTCCTTTTTCTTACTTATGTTTTAGTCTTAACTCTTACCCTGCTACCATAAGCTTCCCACTAAACAATTGTTCTTCATGATGGAAGCGGTTGAATATCACTGAATGTCAAGTCACAGAGACAGATCTAGTTTTCTATTACATGAATACACTATATCATTTTTTTTTATCATACAAATAAAGTATATCCATTAAATTCAACAATATTCAATCAGATGGTGAATGAATTAAAACAGAGAACATAAAAAAATGACTTGATGAAGCAATATAGTTACAAGTCGTCTCAGTGATGAAGGAAACATACTTTGGTGGCAGACCGAGAAATTGCCTGAACAACTGTTTCCTTACTGAGGAATTGGACAGCATCCTCCATCATCTGTATGAAAGATAATAAATGAAGAGAAAATAGATGCCAGTCAGTTAACAAGAAGCAGGATTGTGAAACATTATGGACCACATTGCGAAACACTACAGACCAACTGGAATACACATTCAAATTTTCTTCCAAAGAGAGAAATTAAAGGAGTAACAATTCATGCCACTATTACCAGACTATCTATGAACCAACCTTAAGCGTCAAACATGGACGAGATACAGCAAAACAAAAGGCTACAACCAGAGTAACTGCAGATACAGCTGCACCAGCAAATGGTGGATAAATCTTCAAACTAGCAACAACACCCCATCCTTCAATTGCCAACGCAATCCCATATAGAACAAGGAAAGCAGCACTGGAAAGATACAGCAGATACCAGACAGAACAATTTAAAACTATATACTTAACAAAATGGTATAAATGTGATACAATCAACAGTACTCAACCCCTGATTTTTATCAAGGTACATGAAATAAAAACAGTATATTAACTAACAAACCTGACATTTTTGGCACAATCTGCGTGAGCATCATAGACATATACAGGTAAAACTCTTGGGGAGTAGACCACAATAGGAGGTGAAAGAAGCACCTACAAGAGGTACTATTTGTCACAGAAAGATAAAGAGGATAATAAAGTTGAATGAACAAGACGAGATGGACAGAAATGAGATAAAATAAATTTTTTAAGATGTTACTCACAGTCAACGCTCTTCCAGCAACAAGGAAGAGAAACGAGAAGTACCCGACAGACGCAACAATGAAAGGTTTACCTGCAAACAAGTTATGTCAATGAGTAAGGTAAACCGAATGATTATAGTACAGATGGAAGAAAGCTAAATGGCCAACAAAAATCTCCACTACATGAAAAGAGAAAGAAAGGGAAAAAAAAGCTGTCACATAGTATATAAAACAAAAAATCAAAACCTGATCATACAAGTAATGTTTTCTGGTGCAATTTAAAGTTCCATTTGTCTTTCAAACTGGGAAATATTTGTGACCTTACTCCCTTCCCAAAAGAAAAATTAGGTAAATTATTTCATATAGTTTGCAGGTGTCTTGTCATACAACTAACAGACCCAATATATATTTTGGTAAACCAAATAGCAAAGTGGGAAAACATGAGATGAAATAGAAGGGGAGTGTTCTAGTTTATCCATGGTTCAACACTCTCAAAGAGTTTTAAGAGTGTGATGTATGAAAAGATATTGGAGAATCCTTTTTTTTTTTTTTTTACTGTCTGTGAGCACTTAGTAAACTGAGAACTCCAATTATGGACCCGACAACTTCAAAAGCATTTAGCTTTGAACGAACTTAACATGTTACCCATATTCTAAGCGCTATGAAAGGCGTATTAGAGCTACATTAGTTTCTAATAACTATCTAGAAAGGAAGAATCAGAGGCTGGGTTTTTAATATTTAAAGTTTCAGAAATGCAATGATTCCAACCATAGTGCAGATCAAATGCATTGATTCAAATCCTCAGATTTCTTCTCTTGATGATTAAAATACCACAATGTGAAATAACTTCAAACTATTCTGGTTTCATATATGATAGAACTAACATTCTAACAAAGTAATAATAATAATAATAATAATAATAATAATAATAATAATAATAATAATAATAATAATAATAATAATAATAATAATTGCTCTCATCCATTCACCACTTATAAGTCACAATCACACTACAAAAAAACAGGAACAAATTTTTTTTTCCTGAAGTTCAACCATGAAATTATGCTACAAACCAAAAAATGCAATAATTACCATTGACATTTTCATGGTGATAAATTTTGGAAATGGGAGGGAAAAGAATGTGTCCTGAAATGAGACATTTTCATCGAACCCTAATTTCATCAAAAATAAAAGAGAGAGAGAGAGAGAGAGAGTACCTGTTCGGTGCAGTGGCTGATCGATTTTGAAGACGTCGAGTACTAAGG
This sequence comes from Berberis vulgaris, assembly GCA_963556465.1. Taxonomy (NCBI): domain Eukaryota; kingdom Viridiplantae; phylum Streptophyta; class Magnoliopsida; order Ranunculales; family Berberidaceae; genus Berberis; species Berberis vulgaris. The sequence goes on along the minus strand of OY747134.1, from coordinate 22,888,373 downwards.
AGTGAAGACCAGGGAAGGAGGGGAGGAGGGAAGTCGAGGGAGGAGTAGGGAAGTCGGGGGAGGAGCAGCGAAGTCGAGGGAGGAGCAGCGAAGTCGAGGGAGGAGCAGCGAAGTCGAGGGAGCAGGGAAGGAGGGGAGGAGGGAAGTCGAGGGAGGGAGCAGGGAAGGAGAACGAGCAGGGAAGTCGAGTCGAGGGAGGGAGCAGGGAAGGAGACGAAATCGAGGGAAGTCGAGTGGAGGGGAGCTTCGTTTTTGTCGATGGAAGTCGAGTGGAGGGAAGGTCGAGCGCCAAAATAGCCCGCCCAATTTTTTTTTCCAGTTTTTCATGTAGCCACGATTCTGAGCCGTTGCTATAGCTAGCCACGGTTTAGAACCGTTGCTAAAATTTTTTTGGCAACGATTTTGAGCCGTTGCTAGACATAGCCACGGTTTAGAACCGTTGCTAAAGGTTTTTGTTGCAACGGTTTTGAGCCGTTGCTAATAATGCCCACGGTCTGGAGCCGTTGCTACTATTAGCCACGGTTTTTAGCAGTGCCAAATATACCAACGGTTTTAAGCCGTGGCCAAGTTTTTTTTTAGCCACGGTTTTAAGCCGTTGGTACATATAGCTACGGTTTTTTGCCGTGGCAAATCAACCAACGGTTTAGAACCGTGGCCAGCTCGGCGTAGCTAAACCGGCCTTTTGGTGTAGTGAGTCATGTCTAACTCCAGAGTTTTGGGTGGATATGCCCTTGATGTTTGCGAAGATTTCTTTATGCCGCGACCCTGGACAACATTCATCACGACTACTCGTTGCGAAACGATTTGGAGATTGTTCTCCCTGGAGATGGCGACATTCCTAGTCGTCCTAGGCATGGATACATTGCTTTGTAATCAAGTATGTCACATTCTGATTTCAAGCTTCCGACTTCTCCTAACATCTAGGAGTACTTGGATTTGGTTGGAATTGCTCCGGCTCAACTTGTCCTTAACATTTGGAAGGTAATGATTTCAACCTTGGCGATGGCTGCCTTTGCTCGCAACCCTATGAAAGTTAGGGTTTTGCACTCCCTGTAGGGTTCAACGTGGACCCTAGATACACTTTTCGCTTGCGTTATCCTCCCTGTTTTGAGGATCTGTGAGAAAAGTATGTAGGCTGGTCGAGGTCTCGGTTCTATGCCTTTCTTTCTTCCAACCATTTTAGGTTCCGTGGGAATCAGACTCTGTGATCGTTCCGGGAGCCTAAGAAGGTTGATCTATCACTGTCTTTAAAATAGCAGGAGCTTCGTCGTCGGTTTTGTGATCTTCCCCAAGTATCAGTAAAAGATTTCCTTACCCCAGACGTCGTTGTCCGTGGTGGTCTGCTTTCACCGGGTAGGGCAGGCGTCGCTTCTGAGGTTACTGTTGCATGCACTAGTGATATAGGAGTCCCTGCTTCTGCTTTTGCTCGAGGTCCTAGGAACACTGGTACGATTATTAAGAAAAGGAGAGTTCCTAGGCCTTCTAGCCCCTCCAAGATACCGGTTGTCAATTCTGGCCGTGTCTCGACCCCTTCTCATCTTGCCTGTCTTCAGAAAGGAGGTCGTGGTTTGGTGGATGATTCTTTCATCCGTGATGACGATGAGGTAAATCGAGTCCTCGAGATAAGTAAGAAGGAGGTTTCTCGTCCTCTGGATGACCATGAGAAAAATCTTGTTGCTTCTTATGGCTTGCCAAATTTTGTCGGCCTCTTGATTGACGATTCGCGCATTATCAAGAATAAAATGATTCAGCTAGGTGTTTGGCTGTCAAATAATCCGAAGGGTACTAAGACCTTGGATGACTTCAAGTATGATCCGTCAAAAAGGGGATCAAGTTGCTGCTCGTTCTCGAGACCACAAGCTTATTGTTTATTCTGTTGTGGCTGGGACTTCGGGATCTCAGGCTGCTCCTTCTATGTCTCACCTCGCTTTTTTTGTCCTTGGCAAGACCTTCTGGCTTTCCGAGGCTGATGTGCAGGACAATGCTCACAATTTTATTGGCGGCTGTCACGGGCGGTTGGCTAACGAAACTCTTATGCCCATGCGTCAACCACGTCGTCATATTAACGATGGCTTCTAGCATCTTATGGAACAGATGACACATCTTACTTATGCAGCTGTCATGAGTCCAAACTGTATGGCGTCTCGTGACCAGGATGTGCATGTCAATCAAAAGCTTTCAGGACACATTTTGGTCCTTTCCCATGTTTTCCATCGACTGGATTTGTTGAAGGCGCAGTACATGGAACATGAGAGGGCTGCGGACTCTGCGCAAGAGTTGTTGAGGGAACTCGAGGCTACGCGTTGATGCGTTTGCTTCCGACCTTTAGAGATTCGAGGTGGAATTGGGCAGGTTGCATTCTGTCTTAATGTTGCTGAGAAAAATTTGTCCGACCGAAAGGCCAAACGTGATGAGGTTGTTCATTCTGCCAAAGATTGCAATGCCAAACTTAAGGCAGCTACTATTCGCATTGTTGAGCTGAATTCTGAGTGTGTAGAGACCAAATCAGCGGTCGCTGCTAAACTTGCTGATGGCGACAAAGAGTTAGCGTCAACCCAAGCTGAACTGTCGACTATTACAGAGAAGTTGAAAGCGGATAAATTTAAGAGAGTGGTTGAGGAAGTTGTTCCAGATTCGATGGGTGATCCAGAAGTCGAAGAGCCTGCTAACCCTATGCTTCCTAACGATGTTGTCCACGACACTGATTCTTCTTAGTTGTTGTTTTCTTCTTTTTGTAATCTCATTTTTTAGAAGATAAATGGAAAATTTATTATTTCACATTTTTGTGTCCCGTATGTCTAGCTTGTTTAGCTTTTACTTATAACTTTTCTAGGAGGTTTCTGACTTTGGTTGTCCAAATTTTCGTGGGTGGCTTTATTACGATGTCGTACATTACAGTCGACGTAAAAGTCCGGCTCTTATGTCCTAGTACTTTATTACTTTGTGGTTGATCAGGCCAAAAGTTTTTATGTCTGACTCATTCTTCTAGCATATGTATTTGTTTGCTCGATACTCTAGCCATGCTGAGTGTTTTCTCGAGTCTGTTTTAATATGATTTTTTGTCCTGATTAGATTTTGGTTGTTTTGAAATTGAGAGCAAAAGACTTTACTGACAATATCTTTTCAAGGGCTCTACATTCCATGGTCGAGGTATCATTTTGCTCTATTTGCCTTCCAACCAGTATATTCCTGGTTTGTTGATTTTTGTTACCCGGTATGGTACTTCCCAATATGAGTTAAGCTTGCCCGCGCCGAGCTCTTTTGTGTTTAATTGGACTTTTCATAACACTTAGTTTTCGGCGTTAAAGGTTCAAATTTGCACCTTCTTGTTGTAGTACCCTACCATGCGTTGTTGGTAGGCTGCTGTTTGAATCGAAGCTTCATCTCGTTTTTCTTCTAGGAGATCCAACCTGACTATTAACGCTTCGACGTTGTCCTCGGCGTGGAATTCCTTAGTTCGAAATGTTGGCATTCTGATTTCTACGGGTATCATTGCTTCTGACACGTAAGCGAGTGTGAAAGGTGTTTCTCTTGTCGTATTTTTTTGTTGTTTTGTATGCTCAAAGGACACCCAGTAATTCGGATGTCCATAGTCCATTCGCTGCCTCGATTCTTGTTTTGATTGCCTCCTAAATTGTCCTGTTAGTGACTTCGGCTTGCCCGTTTGTTTGCAGATGAGCTGGCGCGAAAAAGTGTTGCTGGATATTCATGCTCTAACATAACTCTCTGACCTTTTTGCCTTCAAACTACCTCCCATTGTCCGTGTCGATTACTTTTGGGATCCCGAATCTGCATATGACGTCTCTCCAAAGAAATTTCTCGATTTGTGCTTCCCTTATCTTTGTGAGGTGCTCTACTTCTACCCATTTGATGAAGTAGTCTATTGCTACGAGTAGAAACTTCTTTTTATCGGATGCTGGAAGTAGACCTACGGTGTCCATTCCGCATTGTGTGAACGGCCAGGGGCTGCTCATTGGGATCAGATTTTGTCCCGGCACGTGAGTGTATGGGGCGAATCTTTGGCACTTGTCACATTTACGAACTAGCTTTTGAGCGCCCGCTTGCATCGTTGGCCAATAATAACCTAATGTGAGAGCTTTGTGGGCCAATGTTCTTCCCCCCGGGTGATTTTTGCATGTGTCGTGGTGTATTTATTGTAGGATGTATTCTTCATCTCCTGGTGCGAGGCATTTTAGTAATGGGTTCGTGGCTTACCTTCTGTACAATTTTTCATTGACAATTGTATATCTTGCTGCCAAATTCCGTAGTTTTCTGGCTTCCATCTTATCTATTGGGAGTTCCCCGTTTAAAATGTACGCCAGAATCAGAGTCGTCCAGTTGTCTCCTTGGTTTACGGCACATGCTTTTTTTGATTGATTTTCCAGTATGGAGCTTCCTTGTGTAATGACGAGTGAGTTGTCACTATCCTTCGTTGTTGAGAATTCTTTAGCTAGCTCGTTTGCTCTTTTGTCTTCCGTTCATGCACATTGTTGATTGGTAGCATTTCGGAAGCCTTCTATCAGCTTTGAGGTTTTATGGTGGTAGACTTTCATTCGAGCGTCTTTCACTTGAAACTTGCCGCTCAGTTGATTGACCACCAGCCTGAAGTTCGTAAAGACATTAATTTCCTTTATTCCAAGGTGTTTTGCTAACTGTAGCCTTGCTATCACAGATTCGTACTCAACTTCATTATTGGAGGCTTTAAAACTGAATTTTATCGCCTTGTCTAATGCAATGCCTTTCGAGTTGTATAAGACTATTCCGACTCTACTTCCTGCCTCGTTGGATGCCCCATCACAGCGGAGGATCCATCCTTCAGGGATCGATTCGGGCTGTTCTTGCTTCCTGTGAACTTAGCGATGACATTTGCTAATGCTTGAGCTTTGATAGCAGTTCTAGGGGAATAGGTAATGTCAAATTGTCTGAGCTCTATCATCCATTTTACCATTCTTTTCGACAGGTCCAGTTTGTGTAATACCAACCGAAGCGGCCGTTCGGTCATAACTGTGATCGAGTGTGCCTGGGAGTGTGGTTGCAAATTCCTTGATGACACGATTAGAGCGATCGCCAGTTTCTCTAGGGCTGGATAGTTGATCTTTACATTTGTGAATGTTTTGCTGATGTAGTACACTGGTTTTTGCAACCCTTTTTCTTCTCTTATTAGTGTTTAACTCACCGCATGATTGAACATAGATAAGTACAAATATAGTGTTTCTCTTGTGTTTGGTTTTGTTAGCAACTTCATGCTTCCCATGTAAGTCTTAAGGCTTTGAAAGACTCTCTTGCATTCTTCATTCCCTTTGAATGTCTTGTTCCCCTTCAAGATTTTGAAGAAGGGCAGACACGTGTCTGATTATCTGGAGATAAATCTGTTCAGAACTGTTATTCTCCCGTTAAGACTTTGAACACCTTTTATGTTTGTCGGTGATTGCATGTTGAGAAATGCTTGTATTTGATTTGGATCGGCTCCAATCCCTCTCTGGTTAACCATGTACCCATGGAACTTCCCTGTCTCCACTCCAATGGTACATTTATCTGGGTTTAGCTTCATTTTGTATTTTCGAAGCTGGGAGAAAGCCTGTTCGAGGTCCGTGACATGATCTGTTTTGCGTTAGATTTTGACGAGGAGAGTACATTTGTATTTGATTATACTCGGAGTACGCGTTCATGAAGATCAACATCTCGTGCTCGGCAGTTGCGTCCACTATTTGGTCTATTCGTGGAAGCGGGAAGCTGTCTTTGGGACATGCTTTGTTTAGGTCGGTGTAATCCACACACACCCTCTATTTCCCATTCTTCTTCTTTACTAGTACCATGTTCACCAACCAATCCGGATAATGAACTTCTCTTATCATTCATGCGTTGAGCAATCGGTGCACTTCTTTGTTTATCGCCTGATTGCGTTCCGAGGCCACTGATTTTCTTTTTTGTCGAATCGGTTTCCTATCTGGACTCATTTGCAATTTGTGGGCGATGATGAATGGATTTATTCCCACCATGTCCTTCATTTTCCATGCCAAAATATCTTGGTTATCTTTCAGCAGTTGGATCAGCTTCTTGGCGAGTTCAGGTTTGATTTTTGTGCCAATTCGGACTGTCTTTTCTACTTCATTGTCTAAGTATACCTCAACAATTTCTTCTTTTGGTTGCCCGGTGTTGGGTCAATCTCGCGAACTGGTTGGAGTCATATTGTCGTTCAGAGAATCCAAACTTGTTTCGTCGGATAGCTGTGGAGACTCTTACAGTCGTTGCGGTAATTGCTACTTGTGGGGAGTCTTTATAACAACAAAATGACACTCCCGGCTACAAGTTGGTCCCCTTTTATTTTTCCAATGCCATTTTCGGTATCGTATTTCACACATTGGTGCATAATGGAGGATACTGCACCCATCTTGTGTATCCATGGTCTTTCGAGTATCATGTTGTATGCAGCAAGAGCGTCGATGACGAGAAAATCTGTCATTAATAGTCGCTGCTTCCCTGGTTCTCCCACTTCAACTGGTAGTCATATAATTCCTAGTGGGTTACAATGCTCCCCACTGAAACCTACCATTGACTGATCGCTTGGTAAGAACATCTCAGTGGAGAACTGAATCCTTCGAAAAGTTGTTAGGTATAATAGGTTTGCCGAGCTGTCGGTGTTGATAAATACCCTTTTGATTTCCCATTTAACTATCATGACCGAAATCACTAAAGCATCATTGTGTGGGAAATTAACCCCATCAACATCTTCGTTCAAGATTGTTAGAGTCCTTTGCATTGTCTTTGCACGCTGTGCGGATGGTTCTTGAAATCTGATTTTTGTGTGTAAGTCTCTGACTATACGCTTTTTGGATCGATTTGATTTCTTATTTTTTCCGCCTGTGCCATGCAAGACATAGATTGTTTCCTTTGCTTGCTCCTTTGAAATGATTGTTTCGCCCTCGAGTTCGACGAACACTCTAAGTCATCCTTCTTTGATACGGCGTTCAATTTCGTTTACTAGGCTACGACAATCTTCGGTATCGTAGCAGTAGTCATTGTGGAAGACACAATGTCTGCCCTTATTCTGCTTCCCCGGATCTCTTCTCATTTTCGGCGGCCATTTGACATCTTTTCTTCTCGCCATCGCTTCAAGAACCTTGCTTTGACTTGCTGTCATAGTCTAGAATGTTTTTTCATATTTGGGCTTCTTCTGTTGTAGACTTTTGGATGTTCCCTGATTGCACTTGGAGCTATTGTTAGCCCGGTGCCTCTTAAGCTAGGTGATTTCTTCTCAAAAGTTTCTATCCTATAAGTTTCGAATGATCATGTCTATCATTTCGATCACGCTGTCCATTTGAGCCATAAGCGTCTCTACTTGGGGATCCGAGGGGATTCCCCATGATGTCAAAGATGTCTGAACTACTACTGGAGTTCTCTTCCAGTAGGTATGGTTGTTTCGATGGTTGTCTTTGGATCAGTACTCGGCAGCATGTCGTATCTATTATAATAAGATTGAAGATTTGTGGAGTATTCCATTGATCTTCTACCAGGTTGCGTGAGCTTTGTCACTGTGAATCTTATTTTCGAAAAAGGAAACTCGTCGTTCCCCACAGAAGACGCCAAATTGATGCGTTCAAAAATTGTCCTCCTGTGAGTTTGATCTACAAAACAACTGTTAGACTGCCAAGAACCACATTTTTGGTGGCCAAAGGCACTCCGATGTTTAAGTTTGAAGAAGGATATAAATCTGGTCAAAACTCAGTTGAAGTTGCATACCTTTGTCGAATGTTCCCTTTACCTTTTATAATGGTCATGGTTAACTCTCTGTGTGACTTAAGCATGTGAGATACAATGGAAGGAGATGTTTCTTGTAACAGTCTCCTCCTTAATGGAGATGGGTTCGTGGAGTCGTAAGTCCCTCCACGACCTTTTCTTGGTGCAACATTATCCTTTTTTTTATGGGAGAACGCGTATTGGGCATGGACTCAGGCTCTGATTTGTCTGGGCCTGGATTCGAGCCCTATTTACGTCTCCTCAGTGGTGGGCCTAGTCTGGGCCTCTATAATTGGCCTCATTCTTCTTGGTCTTTATAGACTGGCCCAATAGATCGGGCATTGTATTCTCGTGATGGGTCTTTATGCCACATGTACGGTCGTGATGATCGATCTATTTTGATGTATCATCACAAATAATTCTTCTATACTAAAAAAAAACAAAAAACAAACAAAGCAATACTATAGTTTGATTTAAACAGAAACTAAGCCAATCTGGCTCTAAAAGATTGGCTCTAAAATAGACGGGTACGGTCTTGGCTCAGACTGTGTACTTTATTTGGCGGACAGTCAGGTTTCACCAATGTTGGCGAAGTTACTGAACACTGAACTTCGCGCTGACGAGTTTTTCCTCGCTGGCTGTCAGCGTTTGGAGGAGGCACCTTGTTGTTGAATCTTTATTACTTAGCTTTGTGCTTGACTGGATGGTGATTCCAGTACTTGACTCTGGTTCGTCGGAGAGCTGAGCCTTAATAGTTAGAGCTTTATCTCTGTCCGCACGGGGTGATTCCCCCCCATATCTGGGCCCGACAATTGATATGTCTATCCCACGGGCTCGAGCTGTTATTGCTAGTAATCTAATTGCTTCAGCGCTTCGTAGTGACAGTCTCTCGCTGAAAGTTGATCTCCACGAATAGTTCCTTGGGCCTGCTTGGCTGTTTACTTGATGCATTGGTGCAGAGTAGAAACTACTGCTTCCATATGGTGAAGCTAAGGCCTTTACAAGATGATGTTCTAGGCAAATGGAGAATCGACCACCATGAACTCCTGGACAAGGTACTTTCGTAATTGTAGCTCTCCTGCCACTACCATTAAGTTGATCCTCCCGATAGGGAAACGTCTTTCTCCACTGAACCCAACCATGGGATGGTTGGCGGGTGTTAAGTCCGCCTCCTTGAGTTGCATGTTGCATATAGCATTGAGAAATAAAATGTTTAAAGAGCTTCATGTGTCCACCACTTCCTTTTCACTTCCCAATTTGAAATGGGGACCGAGATTACTAGGGCGTCCTTGTGAGGAGAATGGACGCCCTGGATATCCTGATCCGTGAACGTCAACGGTGGGACGGGGCTTTGAATATGTGCATACTGCACTTGTTTATCTTCACGGGTGGGTTTTTCCGCATTTCGATAAGCATCCTATTGCAGGACCTGTTTGATTGCTCGCCCCTAGAGCCGACTCCATGAAACACATGTATGATTCCAGGAGTTTCTTTCTCTATCTCCTTAACAGAATCTTCCATTTCTTTTGCCCGGTCATGACTTTTGTCCGGGCTCAGAAATTCTTTAAGCTTCCCTTTTCGGATTCAAAACTTTATCTCATTCCTGAGACTCTTGCAGTTCTCAGTGTCATGGTCGCCCTCCTTGTGAAATGAGCAATATTTACTGTTATCGCATCGGGAAGGGACTCCTCGTTGTTTTGCGGGACACTTCAACTTTTCCCAATCCATGATATGATCCATGGACAATGAGATTGATCAGCACGTCAGTGTTGGTGGCCCCAGTTCAGAGAGAGTTCTAGGAGGTTTGTCTATCAGCCTTAGAAGTTGGGTCTCCGTTGACTGCTCCTCCGCCTCTGGTCAACTGAGAACTTGCAAAGGTAGTGCGACTCTCCTGAACGTGTTTGTTGGTGTCTTCTAGGACAAGGCTTTTCGCTGCTCCCATTCTCCTTCTGCGCGTGGAGTGTTCTGTTGGACGAACATCTCCATTGCTCATGCAATTTTGTGCATCTGGGTTGGCAGTAGATCTACCCTTGGGTCCGCCGCTACTGCCATCGACGTGGGGGTCTGATTTTGTTTCCTCCGTGTTGCTGGATTTGTCGGAACCGACAACACTCTAGTAGTACGAGCACTTGAGGGCTCAGGGACGTCTCCATTGTTGCGAGATCTCGTGGTGACCATGACCATATATTTGTACTGTGAGGCAGGGTGGTATCACTGTTTTTTCAAGGAACTTCGTCATTTACCACAGACGGCGCCAAACTGATGAAGTCGAATCCTGCCCTCTTTGACCTTGACCTAAACCTGCACAAGGAACGCACATGAGCTAAGGACGACCATTGTGGTGGCTGATGGCACTCCGATTCTAAAGTCGGATAAGGCTTGAGAAGGGCTTAAAGCTGTAAATTGGGTTCAGTAGCGTACATTTCTTCGTCAAACATGTGTCTTATTTATAATGTGAGAGTTTTTGTTCGGCTAGGCCTTTGGTGGCATATTTTAGGGGAGGAGATGTTGTTAGAGATATTTTCCTAGTTGGGAGTCGTCCATGTAGGAGAGTTTCCCTACACGACATATGACTCTAGATATACGGGAGAGGTTTCCCTTTTGAAATGGTGTCCATGCAATGAAGTTTTCCTACACGACTTATACTCTGGTATATGTTTCCTAGTCGAAACCAATGTGTTGCTGGCATGCCCGTCTTAGGCGATCCCCTAGATACTTGCCTGATTAGGGCTTACGGATATTAGACTTTACCATGTGACGTGTGGGCTTAATAGGGCGTTACAACTTGGATCCAACCTTCTGGATTCTGTCAAATTGGGCTTAATGTTGTCTGGGCCTTGCTAGATTTGGTGGGTAGTTAGGCCTGCTTTATTCTGCTGACGAGACCATCATGACACACATAGGAGTGGATTAATTGACGGTGTATCATCAGTTCTCATTCAACACCTAAAATCAATCACCTTTTTAATTTTACAGCTTCTAATCAACAACCAATTCAGAAACAAAAGAAACAGTTCATTTAGAAACTCGTTCAGAACTTCTATCTCCAATTAGAAGTTAGCTTCTAAGCACTTAAAAAAACATACTCACCTATATTTTATAAGTATCATATCTTTCAGTTGGAGAAGACCATGTAACTCCAAAAACCATTAAAAAGATATTTTTATGGCGTTTTTTCCCTAGAATATGTATTATGGTGCCCTCTTTAGCAATTAGTTGCAAGGCAAAGGCATAACCCTTTCCTTCACTGATATCTACACCCTTGAATTTTGTCCCTCAAACGACTCCATTTTGGATTACTTTATCTTGTCTCCAGTTTCACTAATTTTTTTCTAGGTTTATTAGTGTTGATACATCAATGAATGAGGAGACTGTTGTGAGAAACTTCTCCCTTCATCTGGCCCTGCATGCTTAAGTCATGCACAAAGTTAATTACTCACATTATATAATGTAAATGAGGGACTCACGAAAGAGGTGTGCAAACACAATACAACTATGATCTGTCCAAGTTCATCTTCTCCTACAATTAACTGACTTAAGCATCAGAGTGCCTTCGGCCACCAAACAGGTGGTCCTTTGCAATCTAACCTTATTTTGCAGGTCAGATCTTGAGGAGAACGTATGTGGTCACATCAATTTGGCACCATCCATGGGGAACGATAGCTTCTTTTAAACAAATCAGGACGAGGTTGGTAGCTTCCTCAGTGCAAATCAGTAACAAAAGATACAGTGCAAATGGAACCTCTTGTACACTCTCAGCTTAGAAACAACCAAAACAATCCTTCCATTGGTGAAACTTAATTACGAAGTAGACACATCCCAAATCCAACGTTGGGAGATCCAATTGTAGAAGGTAGTGAATTACCGACACAAGATATGGTGCCCCACACGACTCAGTCAGAACCCCAACAGGACTCCACTCCTGAGGAATAGTGATAGATCCTCGTGTGGATCAACTTTTAGCCCAAATTGCCTATCTGGCTCAAATGGTCGAAAAACTTACTCAAAAACGTATTCCACCTGTCGAACAAGTCAGAATGCCACTTCAGCAAAATTTCGCCAACCATCTCCAAAAGAACCAAGAAGCTCTTGCAGAGTTTCGGAGAATAAACTTTGAAAGAAGTGAACTTCAAGATGATAGGTCTCAGACTGGTGGAGTTCCTCCACAGATTCCATTCGAGATCGGAGTCACATATCCCAATATGTTGTATGAATTGGCCATGCCACCCTTTTTCGATAAGATCATGAAGACCCCACTGTCGAAAAAGTTCACCCCACCAAAATTTGAAACTTATGATGGCACCACTGACCAGGCCGTCTGCGCGACTTCCACCATATGATGGCCCTTAAAGAAAGCACAGACTCCATCATGTGTAGAACCTTTCTGACTAGCCTCACATCCATTAATAGCCTTCCTCCAAGATTGATAGATTCCTTTCAAGCATTGGCCGCGACCTTCATCACAATGTCCATCGGCAGTTAATGGATCAGAAAAGGACCTCATTATTTGTTTCACATCAAGCAAAAACTCGATAAAACTCTTAGAGAATACATTACACGTTTCACTGATGAGCTAACCATAATTGACGGACGCAGCGACGACGCAGTTGTGACCACCCTCACCTCCGAACTCAAGGGAGGGCAACTATACAATTTTCCGACCCTAGAACCTCCGAAGAACATGACAGCCTTGCTGAAAAGTACTCAAAATACATTACTTATGAGGAAACGGGGCTATCAAGAAGAACGAGTTCGACATGAGATCCTTCCCTATGAATTGGGAAATGAGGGAGGACAAGAAACGAGATGGCATGCCATGGGAAGATAGTGGCCAGCATGAAAGTCATCGGATTGGAAAACAAGAGTTTATAAAATTGTTTTCCAGTTAGATAAGACATGAACGGTCAACCCACTCAATTGACATGAAATACGAATCATTCATCGCTCTAAAAGCGAATTTGGCAACTGTCCTAAAGTCAGTTGCGAACTGGGAAGACATCAAATGGCCACTAAAACTCAGGGGAGAACCGGACATACGAGATAAAAACAAATATTGTTTTTTTTTTGCATAGACCACGAACATGATGCTGGAGACTACCACAACTTGAAGAATGAAATAGAGTACTGGGTCCAGAGAGGACAACTTGGCGAGTTCATCGGACTGAAATAAATAGTCCAGAGGAAAGAAAAGGTGGACCATACTGCAGGACCAGATAAGTAGACCAGAGGATTGATATACATCCTGCATAGCACAATAGAAGATTAGGAACATTTTAACCGATCACGGAAATGATCTGTCAGAAATTTGCGGACAAAAATACACCACCCAGACCTAGTTGTTTAGTGCGCCAGAATAGACAGCTTAACTCTGGCCTTTTTTGAAAAAGATGCACAAGGTGTTCAGTTTCCCCATAATGACACTCTGATGATAGTAATATAAATAGCCAAATGGAAAGTCTAAAGATTGCTCATTGATACAGGTAGCTTAGCCAACCTCTTGTACTTGACAGCGTTTCACAATATGCAAGTCAGCTAGGAAGGACTTACACCCACTGATCAATCTATGGTTGGTTTCAGTGGTGAACAATTCTACCCACTCAGACGAATTTGGTTACCAGTGGTAGCTGAAACACCGGGCAAACAACAAGTCATGTTGTCAAACTTCTTTGTCATCGATGGCCCGTCAGCTTACAACATGCTTCTAGGGAGACCCACCCTGGTTGCATGAAATGGGAGCAATGTCCTCCACCATGCATCAATGCCTCAAGTATCACATCAATAATGACATAAAAATTATCAAAGATGATCAACAAGCTGCACGTGAATGCTACTATGTAGTAATGAAGACTCCCAACAAATAACAATCACAGTCAAGACCAAGAAAGCAACCACAATAGTGGCCCAGTCATCTATAGACGGATCAGTTTCTCCCAGATCAGGACGCAGCTCCAATCAGTCCAAGGGGACAACCAAACACTGGCCAACTGGAAGAAGAAACAATACTAATCCACAACGACGGTCAAAAGGCAGTAAGACTGTAGGGCTCAAAACAAAACCTTATCCGGAACTGACTGAACAAGTGAACCAGCTGCTAAAGGATAACAAGGACGTCTTCACCTGGACAATGAAGGACGTGGTGGTCATTGAACCCCTTTGTTATTACTCACAGATTGCAGGTCAACCCATATAAAAAATAGTCTGACGTAAAACAATGCCAGTTGCCCAGAGCGCAATCAGGCCATTAATGACGAGGTGCACCGTTTACTGAATGCAAAGATGATCAAGGAATCCCACTACCCAGACTGGCTGGCCAATACAGTTCTGGTAAAAAAAAAGAATGGAAAGTGGAGGGTGCGTGTGGATTACACAAAACATAACAAAGTTTGCCCGAAAGACAACTTTCCACTTTCGTCTACAATTCAAATAGTGGATGCCACTTCTGGACATGGACTCTTCAACTTTATGGATGCATATTCTGGTTACAACAAGATACAAATGCATCCACAAACCAGGAGAAAACATCTTTCATAACAGAAAATGTACGTATTGCTACCGAGTGGTGTCGTTCAGATTAAAGAACGCTTGAGTCTAGTGAACAAAATATTCAGAGATCAGATTGGAAAGACCATAGAGGTGTAATTTGATGACATGCTAGTCAAAATCTTGCATAAGGATGATCACATCAAGGATCTTAAGAAAGACTTCTTTCAGCTCCGCAAATGTAAAATGAAGCTAAATCCAAAAAAGTGTACGTTTGGAGTAGAATCAGGAAAATTCCTTGGGTACATGGTCAACAAAAGAAGAATTGAAGCTTATTCGAAACAGATACAAGAGCTTCTCAATATGCAATCGCCCACCAACATGAAAGGTGTACAAAGTCTCAACGGTTGGGTAGCATCCTTGAACAAGTTCATCTCCAAATCATCAGACAAATGCCTACCCTTTTTCAAGATCTTGAAGGAAACAAAACATTCAAATGGAATAAGGAATGCGAACAAGCTTTCCAAAACCTGAAGACATACACGGGGATTACAAAATTATTATCATAGCCAAAACTAGGCGAGACACTATACTTGTATCTGTCAGTATTGGAGAATAGAACACAAAAGCTAGATACTACGTTAGCAAAACATTTGCAGACACAAAAGCCAACTATCCAGCCTTGTAGAAACTGGCATTGGCTCTGGTCGTATCTTTTAGAAAGCTGCAGGCATATTTCCAGGCCCATTCCATCACCATCATAACCGAATATCTATTTCAGTCGGTACTACACAAATCAAAATTGTTTAGCAGAATGGTGACGTAAGCGATAGAGATCGGGAAGTTTGACATTAGCTACGTTCCTATGACCGCAATAAAACCTCAGGCACTAGCAGACTTTATTGCTGAATATAAGAGGCAGTGACAAGCATCAGTCGGACAATAATAAAGAGTAGGAAACTAAAAAAATCCAATACCAAAGGATGGATATTACGTTGTGATGTAGCATCTAACGAGAAAGGAAGTAGAGCTGGAATTACTCTGTACAACCCAGTGTTAGTGACTTTGGAAAAGGCCATCAAATTCAGTTTCAAAGCCTCAAATAACAAAGCTGAATATGAAGCAGTAATAATCAGACTACAATTGGCTAAACACCTCGGAATAAAAGAAGTCAGCGTTTTCATTGACTCCAAATTGGTGGTTAGTCAATTGAATGGAGAATTCCAAGTGAAAGGTGTGCGAATGAAAGCATACCATCAAAAGGCAAGTGAGCTGATTGAAAGCTTCGATGCAATCACCGTTAAACGATGAGCAAAAACGGAAAACCACAGAGTAGACAGCCTGGCGTTATAAGCATCACATACTAAAGAGGTAAACAATCCCCTCATTTCAGTACAAGAAATCTCAATTCTAGAGAACAATGCACATGAAATATGCACAACAAATCAAAAAAATAATTTGATAGCTCCAGTGCTAGCGTACATACAAAACAAAGCTTTACCAATGGATCGAATGGAGGCATGTAAGCTACGGAAGAGAACAACATGCTACACACTGATCAATGATAGATTGTTCAGGAGGCAGAACACTAGTTCACAAGAGTTAATTACTTATAAATCATTTCGGCATATGTTTTTTCGAGAAATTCATTTCGGTACATGCAGATTCATCGAGGAGGCAGAACACTAGTTCACAAAGCTCTAACATTTGGATATTACATGCTAACAATGCAAAAAGATGCAAATGAACTCGTTCAATTATGTGATAAATGCCAACGATTTGCTTCGTACATGCATATGCCAGGGCAAAACTTAATCCCGATGGCTAGTCCGTGGCCATTTGCACAATGGGGAATGGACGTTGTAGGCCTACTCCCAATCTCCGACAGGAAAAAGTTATTCCTTGTAGCAGTGGACTACTTCACCAAGTGGGTGGAAGTAGAACCACTGTCAAAGATAAGAGAAGCTCAGGTCAAACACTTCTTATGGAAAAAGATAATATGCATATTTGGGGTACCCAGTACAATTGTCATCGACAATTGGGGCCAATTCGAAGGCAAAAAGATTAAAAAAAATATGCGAAAACTTGAGCATCAAACACCACTTTCCAGCACCTTCTCATCAACAAGCTAACAGACAAGCAAAAATGACCAACCGAATGATTTTGGAGGTTATCAAGAAAAAACGTGAAAAATCAAAAGGATTGTGGGTGTCCGAATTACCATACATTCTCTGGGCCTACAGGACAACAAAAGGAACTCCGATTAAAGAAACATTGTTCGCCCTAGCCTATGGATCCGAGGCATTGGTGCCAGTCAAGATTGGCATTTTAACCTTCAAAACTGAAGAGTTTCAAATAGAGGACAACAATGAATTACTGCGCGTCGGACTAGATCTTCTTGAAGAAAAACGGGACAGAACTTCAGTCAAAGTCATGACCTACTGACATAGAATGGCCAACAGAGGATGCCCAACTATTACAATAAAAAGTCAAATCCCACACATTCAAAATCGGTGATTGGGTACTCAGAAAGATCCAACTCAACACAAAAAAACCAGGTGCGGAAAGTTGAACCCAAATTGGGGAGGGCCATACAAAGTGGTGAAAATCAACAGACCAGGAACATACTTGTTAGAAAATTTAGGAGATAAACTCAAGAGACCATGAAATGTAGAATATTTGAAAGATATTATCAGTAAACTTTCACATTCCACTAATTTTTCTTGTCTTGCTTCAGTAATCTAAGCTAGTCAGGACATCAAAGTTAGACTGGGAAATTACTTATAAATCTTTTGGTCTGATCATAGTGTCGAACCACAAAGTATATTAATCTAGTCAGGACATCAAAGTCAGACTAGGAAATTACTTATAATTCTTCTAGTCCAATCATCATGTTGGACCACGAAGTGTATTGATCTAGTCAGGAACATCAAAATCAGACTAAGAAATTACTTATAAATCTTCCGGTGTGATCATCATGTCGGACCACGAAGTATATTAATCTAGTCAGGACATCAAAGTCAGATTAGGAAATTACTTATGAATCTTCTGGTCCGATTATCATGTTGGACCAAGAAGTGTATTAACCTAGTCAAGACATCAAAGTCAAATTAGGAAATTATTTTGAAATCTTCCGGTCCAATCACCTTGTAGGAACACGAAGTGTAGTAAATTAGTCAGGTCATCTGAGTCAGATGTAATTATAAATCTTCTGGCCCAATCACCATGTCTGACCATAGACTGTACTAAATCAGTCAAGACATCCGAGTCAGACTTAATTATTAATCTTTTGGTATGATCACCATGTCGGACCACGGAGTGTATACTAAATTAGTCAGAACATCCAAGTCAGACTTAGTTATAAATCTTCTAGTCCGATCACCACGTCAGACCACGGAGTATAATTAAATTAGTCATGACATCCGAGTCAGGCCATTTTACAATTTTTTTGGTCCGATCAACAAATCAGACCGCAAAACCTATCAAGACTAGTTAGGACAACAAAGTCAAACTAGATATCCTTCTTCAATAGTTCGAAAACTAAGTCGAAAAATGACAGGAGTTCCACCAGGTATGACTATCAAGTCCACCATCATAAACTATAAGTTTAAACTACCAAGTTAGACAAAACATCTATAAAGTTCGGATATCAAAGCCCAGCCAAGCACTTTATACCTACCAAGTCTATTACAAAGTTAAGACTAGAGTATCTATTAGAACAGACATACAAGTCGGACAATGACTATTACGAGTAAGGCAGACATAGCAACAAAAAGCATATAAATATAGAGTAAAAAATATTCATTAATAATTTAATCGATTACATCAGGAGAAGAGGTTACAGGAAGAACAGTTGGAGAAGAATCAACTATTTCATCACTAGTAGAGTCAATTGGAGGAGATGGAGTCTTGTCTTCACTAGCACGATCAGTCGGAGGAGATGGAGTTTTATCTTCATTAATAGGGTCAGCCAGAGGTAACGAGACCTTATCATCATTGTTAGGATCAGAAGGAGGAGAAAACGCTTGACCTTCATCAATAGGATTACTCGGAGGAATTGGGGCAGGATCTTCCTCATCCTTGGACGGAGTAGAACATCCTCAAAGACTTTGTCAGCTATAGCATGATATTTGGACATGTCAAAGCCCTCATCAAATTCAATATAACCAATAATTTCAAACCTGCCAGCAACAATCTTACTCCGCTCTATTGCATCTTAGTATATTTAGTCTTCTCTGCAAATGTAAAAAGTTCTTCTTCAACCCCAGAAAGCTTTTCTGAAGCTTTCTCCTTACAATTTTTCTCCTTTATGCACTATTTTACTAGCACACAACTTAATACCTTGTTTTGTAGCGGATCGCCAAAGCGGTAGAGGCTCTTACACGACAGAATCCACCAACTGCTAAGGGAGGCCAGGAGCAGCACGGACCTCCGCCACCAGCAGATGATAGGGAGCAAGCGCGGTTGAGCCAAACACCCGCTCAATGAAGGATTTGAGTACGTCATGTGCAGAACCTTTCCCAACAGTCTCAAAGGCCCTACATTGACGTGGTTCCACAGCCTTCCACCGAAATCAATCGACTCCTTTAAAACATTGGCAAAAGAGTTCCTAACACGTTTCATCGGAAGCCAGTGTTTCAGAAAAGGCTCGCATTACATACTCTCTCTAAGGTAGAGGTCCGGCGAGTCGCTTCAAGATTATGTCACATGCTTCAACAACGAGCTGACCCTCATCAACGGGTGCAGCGACGATACAGCTGTGAATGCATTCACTGCAGGCCTCGGAAAGGGAAAGCTCATTGAGGACCTCACATTGGAACCCCTTCTGGACATGGCGGAACTCTTTAAGAGCGTCCAGAGACACATCACCCTGGAGGATTCAAGGACTGCCAAGAGAGAGACCAAAAGTGACAATAAGCCCTCCACTTCTAGGGACAAGAAGAAGGGAAAGAAATGCGAAGATGAGGAATAAAACAAAAGGAAGCGCAGTGAACAGACTGGACCTTGGTCGGTTCAGGCCAAAGAAATCATCCAACTACGTTGGATCCAGAGCAGTAACTCCCCTAAACGCTAACCTGTCGGACGTACTCAAATAAATGAAAATTTGGGAGGAATTAAAGTGGCCCTCAAAGACACGCGGAGACCCTGCCAAATTGGACAACGGCAAGTACTGTGCGTACCACAAGGAGGGCGACCACAACACCAATGAATGCAAAAGTCTGAGGTATGAAGTAGAGTACTGGATTCGCAAAGGAAAATTGAAAGACTTTCTGAGGTCTGAGAAGAAATTGGAACAGATCAGGGACCGAGGCGAGTCAGTTAAAGAGATAGAGAATGAGACTCCTAGGATAATGTACGTTCTTCATAGAGTCAGACCAAATGAAACCAGTTGTAGAGGTCCCGCAAGCAGACTCTGCTGGATATTCGGACACAACTTGCGGATGAGGACAAACGCGTTTGCTATTCAAGAATTCGGAACCCCATTCCCACTTTGACTTTCACGAACAAGGACCTCAATGGAGTCCGAGAGCCACACAACGGCGCCTTAGTCATCTCGGTCTCCATAGCAAGGTGGGAGGTAAAAAGAGCTTTGGTTTGCACAAGTAGTTCACTTAACGTTCTGTTCTACAACATGTTCCGTAGCATGGACCTTAAGGAGGAAAGCCTAGCGCCATCCTGCTAATCAGATTCAGCAAAGAGAAATGTTTTCCCCTCGGAAAGATAAGATTAGCTACGGTGGCTGGAAAACCACAGCTGAATAAGGTCCTATTTTTGGACTTCGTGGTGGTGGATGCGCAATCATCCTACAACCTTATCCTAGGAAGACCGTGGCCCACCAAATGGAAGCGTTGGTCTCCACCCTTCATCAGTGTGTAAAGTATATTGCTAACCACTCCGAAGGAACAATATGTGGAGACCAACCTGCGGCACGAGGCAGCTACTACGCCGCACTGAAACAAATACAATGCTCTCAGATTCAACTACATCTTACAGAGTAACCCAAACCAGTGCCAGGCCAAATGACGGCGGCTACATCGCTTTCAGGTGATACAGGAGCAACAAGTTTTTTCGCTCAACGGGACAAAAGGACAGTGGCAAGCAGGGGTGCATCCTCCCGACATTCTGTCCGAACGAAAATTCGCACCTCTACAAGGTTTACTCTTCAGTAGGCTGTATGACGCCTCAACAGTCCACTAAAACGATCCGCGAGAGCAACCCTAATTCACTTCAAGGCTAGGATCAATTTTCTCCGTCGACAGTTAGTTTGCTTTAAGTTGTTTGTTTCCTTTTTCATAGTCAATATTGAGCTTTAGTTCTTAAAAAACTTATGTGATTCGCAATCATTTAAGAA
The DNA here is from genome assembly GCA_963556465.1 of Berberis vulgaris. Lineage (NCBI taxonomy): Eukaryota > Viridiplantae > Streptophyta > Magnoliopsida > Ranunculales > Berberidaceae > Berberis > Berberis vulgaris. Next base: position 22,867,804 of record OY747134.1, on the reverse strand, counting down.
ATAAAAAAAGAATTACGAAAAAAAACTCTATTGATTATTGGAAAGATGTAACAACAAGCATCTTGAGGCGGATACAAAAGACTACATATTGCGAACGCCCTGAGACGAATACAAAAGACTACATACTGTAGGCATTTAACCAACATGGAGTGAGGACTTGCTCAAACTGTCTGATTTTGTAAGTGACACAAACAATCCAGAGCAAGCTCTTGCAAGAGAAATAACGCTCCACGGAACGCCGCCATCAAATATGGTCTTCTAGGGTACAAAATCGGCAACCAGGAGCACCAGCGAAAACTTAGACCCAATTCCCACACTTTGTGAACTTGGGACAAGTATCAGATGAACTTGAGATTGGAATATTTGGGAATCAATGGCCCACTCCAATAGGCCATGTCCAATTCCACTTTCAACCCGGAGGCAGCCACCACAGAGTAAAACGCAAATGCTATCTCTGATATCAAATATTCAGGAACAACGATAAGGCACCTGCACATAAAAGACTGACTCTTCCCTTGGGAGAGAATATGTACTACTTCTCTGTGATATGAAAAGAGATTACGAGACCTCAGCGGATTAACTACGAGCCCATCCACAACAGGTGATCATGCATACCAGCAAGTATCATCATGCCTGGTCGATGTAAACGTCAAAACTTTCGGAAACTTCAGTGATGGAGATCCAACTTCAGCCTTTGGAAAACCCAAAACATCTTCTCCAAACAAGAACATTACAAGAAATAAATTCAGCAAAAGATGGGGCCTACAATGATTGAAAAATCACCATTATATAGACATATTGGTTCACCAACCGAGCACTCCAGCATTAACTGTCGAGCATTGAATGTAGTATGGGAAAATGGAAGACGACGGTTCCCAAGGAAACTGTACAGGTTACGTCAATCAATTAATGTCGTTGCACGCAACCCCATCAATTGAGGAGGAGTAGCCGATACTCAATCGTCATGCAACCTATGCCATACACGTGTCACCACGCGTATGGATCAATTAATGCCGTACATGCAACGCACTGTGCAGAAAACCCTAGCCCTTCCATTACGGACCCATGGGCTCAGCTTGTTATTCAAACATCACCATGTCGCATGCTTGGCACAAACACTTGAAGATCCTAGTCAGCCCTTACATACGGGTTTTACCACTCGCTGAGTTAAGGTAACTTCGTCCACACCATGAACCGCTAGGTTCGCACGCCCCTCAGAAGGCATAACCTCCTTTCAAACCATGCAAGCTTAGTCAGCCGAAGCTGACGACGACAACTTCTGGTTCAACCCGACATCTAGTCCGCTCAGTGTGGGCATTGATGGTTTAGGAAGTGAGACTCTAACCAGCGCTATCATGTCTGGTAACGATGACTTGTTAGGGATCATTGCCCCCCTGCGGCCAATGATCGTCGAACCTAATCAAATAAGTCTAGTTGGTGATGACTAGCAAAGAAAGCTTCTGATAAAAACTTGGACTTGTAGCCCCCACTGCGAGGGTGTAGATAGTTTGGAAGGTGGGAACTAGTTAGTCTCAAACTAATTCTGATGGCTCGCCACGGGACCACTACTTTTAGCGTGGCCGCAAAATCACCAAACCTGGACTTGTAGCCCGCGCTACGAGGGTGTGGATAGTCTAAAAGGTGGAAACCCAGTCAGCCACAATCTGATTCCGAAAGTTTGCCACGGGACCGCCGCTCTTCAGCGTGGCCGCCAAACACAAATTTGTAGCTTGGTGCACTCAGGTGTAGATAATTTGGATGGTGGGAGCCTAGTCAGTCCCGAAATGATTTCGATGGCTTGCCAAGGGACCACTGCTCTTCAGCCTGGTCACCAAACCCTTATCGAATTCGTAGCCCCCACCGCGCAAGGAGGGTGTGGTCAGTTCGAAGGGTAAGAGCCTAGTCAATTTAGATCTGATTCTGACGGCTTGCCACGGGACCACTGCTCTTCAGCCTGGTCGCCAAACCTTTACTCCCTGAATCTATAGTCCGCATAGCTCGGACATGAATGATTCGGAAGGTGGGAATCTCAAGCAGCTCTCCACATGACCTCCGCTTCCCCCATGACAGCGGTTGCAAACATGAATTTATCTGAGTCAGTGCCTTCACGCTCAAATGGATTGACATTCTAACATCAGAAAAGGCCATTCGTGTCGGTACAAAGATAATACAACCGATGCCCAGATAAAAGCTAATTAGGATGACAACCTGTGCTTACAGCGCCAGACTCGGCATGAGCACTCTAACACATACATTCAGCTACAACAGCTATAGTCGACTAGTCAGGCAAACAAAGTAAACTTCAAGCAACTTACCTAAGGGACAAAACACAATTCAGATGACTCAACCCCTAGTTAAACTGTTCACAACATGCCCACTATCGGACATGACTACACAACAATGACCCCGAGTCATTCACAATACAAAAGTGTGAAGCTCTCTATTGCAGACAAGCGTCCTATTAACTCAACCAGCCTATGCCAAAGTAAGACGACAAGGCGAAATGAAAAACATGCACTAGAGATACCAAGTGTGAAACGAAGATAATTGTTTTCATTAATCGTCAAAACAAAAATAGTACAAGCACACAAAAATACTCCTAATCAGGAGAATGTATAGAAACGGAAGAGCTGAGCCTAGTGGAAACAGGGGCAAAAGTTGCATCCATACGCGCTTCGACCTGGACATCAAGAATCAAACCTTCATCCTCTTCTGACAACTCAGAGGTAACAAACAAGTCTACATACGACATCTTCTTATAATGGCTAAGATCCCACTCCGGACGCTCCTCATTCGTCAGAGCCAATAGCTTCAGACGACCATGAACAACCCAGCAGAACTCACATTTGCCTTATTCATGGAGAAGTTCTTCCTCTCGCACCTTTGCATCGATAAGTTCACGCTCTAGTAGCTCCAACTTGCCAGTCAACGCGTCAACCTGAGATTGCTCTGTGGCCAGAATGCTCTTCATATCACTGAGTTCATGCCATCCCAGTTTGAGTTGGTCCTTGCCCTCCCTCGCCTCTTGAACATAAAACTCCACATCAGATTCCAATTGTTGTTTCTCAGCAACCCAGTCAGTTTGAGTTGGTCCTTTGCAGCTCGGAATGCGCCTTTGTCGTAGCTTCCTGAGCAACCTTGACCTCTAGGCGGAGCCGGCTCAACTCTTGCCTGAGTTCGTCCCTCTCGGACACTACTTCGGTCAGATTACGCTCAAGGTCCTCCAGAAGAGCCCTCTGAGCCTCAGCGGCCACGTTGATTGATCCAACCGTATCTCTTAGGCATGCTTCTTAAGCCTCTCAATTTCATGGAGTGCATCAGAATATAGCGTCTGTACGTGCAAGAAGACACGCTATGAAGTATATACTCTTCAAGTCGCCTCTATTTTCGTCCCAACAACGGTCACGTGGCTCATATGAGACATACCCAACATGAGATACTTCAAACTCTTGTCCACACGCTCTTCCAGCATATCCTCTTCGTGTTTGGGAGCGTTGTCCATCAGCTAGCTGTGACGCCTACTTATATGCTTCCTCGATGCATACTCAACATTCCCTTCTTGGTGCCATACATGTGAGCTCATTTTCACCAAGTTCGATGCGAACAGGCTTATCCGTGCATCATGATGAAGTTTCCCTTGATTAGGAACTATGCCTGCACCACCCTTAACGGTCGCCACCATCCTCAGACTCTCCTTTGTGGCTTTTCCCTTGTCAAGAACAGTCGACCCATTATTGCGAGATGACTCAACATGATTCGGAGGCAGAGGAGGGAGTGAAGTATCCGAAGAACCTTCCAACAGTTCTAGTTGTGGCCTAGAACAAGACGGTGAGCAATGCAGAGTACAGGAGACACGACCAGTACCACAACCAATTTCAGGCGAGTCAATAGTGGGGTGATCAGATTCCACCACCTCAGGAGAGTCTTCAAAAGTGCCCTCTACCAAAACAGCACCAGTAGAAGCCGATATTGAAAACCGCACCAGATGGTCATTCAGAGCCTCGACCTGCGCGTCACTAAGGTTTGACCCGTCGGCAACTCCTGCTAACCGCAGATAATCTTTCTCCAAACCAAGAACACTAGTCTCCACTTCAACAGACCTAGCAGACTCGCGCTCCTCTCTCACTAGAAAATACCCCATATTCCAGCTTAATGCACGACTCTCGATAAAGAGTTGGGGCCACGTGCCAATTGTCCCACAGCCCACTACGGACGAAATTGAAAACTTTTATGATATCAACCACCTCCCTTTTTGGCATGACACGGAATGTCTCCATTGTGGTTTGCTCCTCTAAGGTAAGAAGAGTAGTGGGAAACCTTCCTAGAAGAGAACACAAGCAATGATCACTCGACCCGCTATCAAGCACATCAAAGTCACAAGGAAGGAGTTCAACTTACGAAGCGGCCTGAACTATCGCTCAAGCGGATGACCCTTGCATCAGAAATTTTTTGAATCTGTAGAGGCCAGAAAGCAATACTTCTACCAGAACTTGAAGTCATCCGACAGGTTAATGTAACCATTCGGCGACTTCATCTTACGAACAACATTGCTCTGCAGTTGAGGAGTAGTCAGCGGCTGAATCGCCCGCGGGGTCACTCTAACGCCTCCTTAGCACTAAGCAAAATTATGAGAATGATCATGTATCCATTGGGTCCCAACTAAGCCAGAGGAATCCCTAAGAGATCTAATAACTCCCAAATCACGTCCAGAACCGGGAAACACACCCCATTTTGAAGCATCCCTCAATGTAAACAGATAAAATCAGTCGGAGGCGACATTGGCGTCTGGTCGCCCGTCAGAAGGTACAACGACAAGTCTTTAGGAACTCCAAACTTTGTACGGATTTCAGCAAGACCAGGCTTGGACAACAACCTGTTTTCAAAAAACTCTAAGCCCTTAGCCATAACAGCATCATCAATAAGGTTTTCTCGAGCCATGAAGAAGACAAACGAACCTTTAAGAACAATATATTCAAAAACAAGTAAAACAAAAGGGTCAGACTCAACACTGCGGATGACCTAAATAGAGGATGGCTTTTCGCTTCTTGTTCACCGAACCGACGCACGTGCTATTAATGTGGCGTGTGGCTCAAGCAACGATTCAGGCTCAATCATCATGAATGGCACATCCCTTGAAGAGATGACTTAGCAAACCGATATGACGGCCCACTAACTCGGGAGGAGTAGCTGATGATACATAAAAACTGTCACACCCCTGAGCCATACACATGTCGTGATAATCTCGAGGAAATACAGACCCCCCCCCCCCCCCCCCCGCATCAGCCCAACACTGAACAGGCCCAAGCGGTTCTAAGCCAATTCAATTTAGTCCACCAAGCGGACTTGGACTCACACAGCATGCTAGGCCCACACGTTTCAAAGCTGTCCTCAATACCCCTAAGTCCTCCTTAAGCAAGTATCCCAAGGATCTTCTTCGGACTGGCAACTACAACTGCTCTTTGCTCCCAATTAGGAAGTAAACACCAGAGTATCCTCCACACAGAGAAACACCCTTTGGAATGTTCTTGGATTGGGAACTATCTCTCGCCTATCTAGAAGCGCAGAGCTAACGGGGCTTCCCTCTTACAGCACGAATCCTAATTAGAGAGGGATATCGACAAAGATCTCCTCTCTAATCTACTCATATGATGGCCTGGTTACACCAAGACTCCTTGCACTATAAATAAGACATGAGGTTGGTACGCTACAAATTCCCTGTTACAGCATTACACTTTCCTCAAATCCATTTCTGACTTTAGCATCGGAGTGTCATCAGCCACCCCACGATGGTCTGTGGCTCATGTGTGCTACTTGTGCAGGTCAACATGTCAGCAGGAACCAGATTGGAGCAGGGAGCGAAAAATGACTGCATCAATGACCTAACTAAAAACTCTCAGAATCAAAGGAACAATAGGCTCAAAACTTACATATGGGTTATATTGAGTTAAATTCAATTAAGCATACTATGAGTACCAATTACTCAGTTGATTACATGTGAATTTGCATATGATAATCATGAATAAACATTAACCCCAGAATAATATTAGACCTTAAATCATGTTTATAAATCATCTTAAAGTCATGCAATTAAAAACCAAATCTCATCATTGTGTTGGAAAGTATCCTAAGACTCAAAACAACTTAAAATTTTTTTTAACTGACACTAATACTAACAAAGAAAACAAAAACCAACATATTTTTAATGGATTGACATTGTTTTTTAAAAAATTTAAAACAAAAACAACGTTGTTCTCCCCACACTTAAACCTAACATTGTCATCAGTGTTGACAGATTAGAGCATATGCAATGAAATATTAAAAAAAGGAAAAAATGAAATGAAGGGATAAAGAAAACAAATCTGACTAGGTTGCCTCCCATGAAGCGCTTGTTTTAATGTCATGCAGCCTGACGGTATCTCCAATTAATCCTTGAAATAGTGGAAACATGAAGTGATACGTCCTCCTTGTCATGTTCCACAAATGAACTCATAATAAGTCATCTCAGGCTCCGGATCGTACTCTAATAAGTTCTCACCGGATCTCCTATTGCGCATGAACTATTACCTGAGATAAAGACAAAAAGGAAAAAAATTAACAAAAAGAAAATATTAATAAAAAAACAAAAAAGTAATGAAATAATTAGCAATTATACTAATTCTCGGCAACGGTGCCAAAAATTGATGCACTTTTTTACTAGCACACAACTTAATACCTTGTTTTGTAGTTGCAATAAAAAATAAGTAGGGATCATTCTAGGCTGGGGATTAGAGGGGTCGCTAACTAACACTAAAGGGTAACTAAAAAATAACTAACAAACTAAAGAAGAAAATATTGGGGGATTGGTTTTTCTAATTTTAAACTAAGAAAATAACTAAGAAGATTATTGTAAAACTAATAAAAACGTGAGGGAAGTAGATGATGAGAAATTAGCTAAGGGTTTATCTTCACACACCAAACATATGCTCATGAATTAATATTCAAAAATTCCTTACAAAGTCATGAAGGACAATGCTCAATATTAACCGTGACCACACTGCATTAACCTTATTATTTTTCCAAATTCGTTGAATTAAACTAAGGGTCGCTTTCAAACTATTCTTTTCATGCTATCTAATAAGGAATCTAAAATTAGATAAACAATCCCAGATCATTAAGTGTTATGAAAAATATGAACATTGACTAGGCAATTACAAATATGATCAACATCTTGTTCTTAACTTAGGTTTTTACTTAACCTTACCAACGTTCCTTGGTATTTACTACTTGTGAGTACATGATTATAACGATTAGGTAAAATTCTACTATACTCTAGCAACAAATCCTAGCATGCTTACTAAGTTGACCACCTTAACAAACATACACAGATAAGTTCTCTATAAAACAATTAAATAAAACACAATCATTAATCAGTAAGGAAATATTGAATTCAATTAATTTATAACACACATGTTCCCGGCTTCGAATCAACCCCTAGCTAAAAGAGAGTTTAGTTAGACATATTAAACATGTTCAAGCAATATTCCATAATTAAATATCCAACTAAAATAAGAAAAAAAAAGTTAAGAGAAAATGTCGTCGCCGCCTGCATGGTGGTGGTTGTGAGGGTGCTCGACGGTGGTTGTTTGTTGGTTGTGGTTGTGACAATGTCTTTGTGCAATCAAAACAATGTGGTTGAGAATAAGGAAATGAAAGGCGAATCGATGGTGTGTACGATGGACGATGGTGGTGGTTTGCGGTGTTGTGATGAGGGGTGTGGTTGTTGTTGCGTTTAGGGGTTCTTTGATTGGCTGAGAAAGGGTCTGATGGAGGGATGGAGAGGGTGATGGCAGCTATGATTGCGAGGATGGGTTGCGAGCTGGGTGATGGCGATGGTCTATGGAGGTGAAAGAGGGTTGGACAATGAGTGCTATGTGGATGGAGAAGGGTTTGATCGAGAGAAGGGTGGCAAGTAGCCATCTTTTAAGAGCATGTATCGTTCACTTTATAATCATTTTCTCTAGGTTTTCTTCTTTGCATAGTTTCCTTTTACAATGTCTTCTTAATTCAAACCAACTTGCACCACTTAGCTTCTATTTTGGAATCTTGTAATTGGCAACCTGCACAAATACGAAAATAGTAATTACTACCATAATTTAACAAGAAATAGCCAAGAATATATATAGAAACAATTCAATAAATTCGCATAAATTCGCTCTTATCACTCCTCAACAAGTTATTTTTTAACAGAATCAAGTTTCGTAGCAAGTTGTTCCACTCGTTCCTCAGCGATCTTACGATGAGCAAACTATGAATCAACAACATGTAGCGCTTGATCAAGAGTTGTCTTATCCGTGGGCAACTCACCCTTGATAGCAGATAATTGATTACGCAAACGATTCATCTCCACATCCGCAACAAGAAGGTCAGAAGCGTACCGATCCCTCATAGCTTCCACTTCCTTCAAAGAAGTCCGAGAAGCGTCAATCAACTTCTCATGATCAGCACATGCCTTTTTCAATTTATCCACCTGAACCAAAGCATCAGAAAGCTGCAACAACTACTTCACGTGTTTCTTCTCTAAGGAAAACACGTGTCAATAGAACCCTGATAATCAGACCCCATCATCCCAGTATAAATGAGATGGGACATCCCCTTCCATTATCTGTTTTACACCTTTGTCAAGGTGATCTCTAGCAGGACGCATCGGTGTCGGGATTTTATCCATCAGTCACTTATGCCACGAGAAGATGTGATTACGTGCACTTTCCTACAGGTCAATTTCCAAATACTAGTTGAACCCACCATCCGTATTAATACAGATTTCTCCAGGAACATGCTACTTCCAACTAATTTGTTAATGAAGCACAAAGGGCTCCAAATGACAGAAGCTCCACCCTTGGTAACCTTTCTTGTCCTAATAACAGAAGAGGACTTCGAGCGGACAGGAGGGGAAGTAGACAATTCCTTCAACCTAAGACCAGCAGGAGGAGGAAACTTGGAGCTCTGACCACTATCAACATCAACCTCATAAAAACAGGATTGTAATCGAAATTGTCCAAAATAAACTCCTTATTCAGATTACGAGACTTCTCCATTGGGATCCGTGTCATTTTATTCGAATGACACACGCTTCCTCATCCAAAATCTTGCTGAAGTCGACCACACCAGCAGTAGCAAAGAGGTTTTTCTCGTACCCACTCAACAAAACACGAGGACGGGAAACATCCACCTTACTCCTCTCAACTGCCTATTGTATTTCCTCATCTTCTTGAGCAGCAAGACGAGTGTCATCATCGTCACCCTTACTAGAAACAGTGGGAGGAAGAACAGTCCAAACAATTCTTGAAGCATAACCTGAACGAGCAGGCCTCCTCGCTTGAAAGGACGAACAAAGTCAACCAAACCACTCGCAACCTACCTCTCAAAAGGACTAGCTAGCCTCAGAGCTTTCTTCTTAGTGGCATGACCAAAACCACCAACATCAACACCAGTAGAAACGACGAGACAGGAAGTGGGAGACATGACTCTCGACATGGTATATATCCTCCATGAGACAAACGAGGTGAGTCACTACTCGAATTGCTCACTGAAAAAATTAGTACAGAAGTTGTAAATCATACTGCACTACCAACACCAACTCATACAACATGTATGGGAGGGGAAAGGCCCTGAGCTTAACGTTCACACAACAGGACATGAAGGGTGTCTGCTTCCCACAAAACGATGCCCTAGTAATCTTAGTAGGGATAACAAACTGGGAAACGAGAAGATCACTGGTGGACACAGGCAGCTCGATCAACGTACTGTTCCAAGACGCATTCAGGAAAATGCAACTGAAATGAGGAGAACTTACACCTTCAAATCAAGCCATGTTTGGCTTCAACGTAAAAAGTTGCTCCCCGCTCAGTAAAAACCAGGTAGTCATAGTGCAACCATACCTATAGAGGATCCTGATGACGAAGTTCTTAGTCATAAAAGCTCACTCCGACTACAACGTAATCTTAGCCCGTGTTGGTTACACCACATGGAAGCAGTCGTCTCTACCCATCATCAGTGCCTCAAGTACCCCTCAGACGTCGAGGTAGGGACAATCAAAGGAAACCAGACCATCGCACTGGAATGTCACTACGCCTCAGCTAGGCAGCCAAATAATGGAGCACAAAGGCTCGAACAACAGGATTTGGACGAGGAAACCCTGAATCCAGATACCCACCTCCACCTTCAAAATTGAAACCTCCATCTAGCCCAACGGGAAGGCCGAACGCTGGGCATCCGGAATAAGAACCTGTGACAATATACCTAGACAGCCTAGCTAACACAAAGGTCGTGCAGATAGGCTCTAACCTCGACAAAGCACTGGCAGATCAGCTGGTAGCGCTTTTAAAAGAGAATCAAGACATCTTTACCTGGACAATGAAAGTCATGGTAGGGATCGATCCCACATTCATCACACACTTACTAGCAGTCAATCCTGACTTGAAGCCATTCTGACAGAAAAAGAAGGCCAATGGCGCCCGAACACAACTAGACTATCAATGAAGAAGTGTAAAAACTTCTAAACGTTGGCATGACAAGGGAGTTTCGCTACCCAGAATGGTTGGCGAACATTGTCCTGGTGAAAAAGAAGAATGAGAAGTGGATGGTCTGCGTGGACTACACCGACCTTAACAAATTCAGCCAAAAAGACAGTTTTCAATTGCCCGGATAGACCAATCGTGGATGTGATATCTGGGCATAGCCCGCTCAGCTTCATGGATGCGTACTCTGGTTATAATCAGATCATTATGATCCCATCGAATCAGGATAAAACCTCCTTTATAATGGATAAGGGCACATACTACTATCAGGTAATGCCTTTCGGACTAAAGAATGCAAGGGAAACATATCAACGCCTGGTGAACTGAATGTTCAAAAGACAAGTCTGAAAGACCATGAAAGTTTACACCAACGACATGCTGATAAAAAGCCTCCACAATCCAAACCACCTGGCGGGACCTCCAATGAGCATTCTCTCAACTCAGAAATTATCGAATTAAGCTCAACCCGCATAAATGAACTTTTGGGGTGCAATTAGGGAAATACTGGGCTACATAGTCAACAAAAGTGGGATAGCGGCTTATCCAAACAAGATTTAGGCTCTTCTTTACATGAGACCACCCACAAACATCAAAGAAGTTCTTGAAGGGGTAAATGGGAAGCACATAGCTGCTCTCAAAACATGTCCCAAGTGAGACACTTTACCTATACCTCTTAGTCTCAGAGCATGCTATCAACTCAGCTCTGGTACAGGAAGAGAAAGGGAAATAGAAACACGTCTATTACATCAGCAAAATGTTTGATGGGGTGGAGGTTAACTACCCTATTCTAGAAAAGTTGGCCTTAGTGCTGGTGACTTTCTCAAGAAAGCTAAAACCCTACTTCCAAGCTCACTCGATAACAGTCCTGACCTAGTACCTATTTTGGTCGGTATTGCATAAGCCAGAGCTATATGGAAGAATGGTCAATGGAGATGGCGCAGTTTGACATTCATTAGCTTCGAGAACAACCATCAAGGCACAAGCACTGGCAGATTTCATCTTGCTTTAATTGGGACAGGAGAATCGGGATTCAAAGACCAGCAAGGAAATGAAATCCCTAAGCCGCCCACACAGGGATGGATCTTGCGATGCAACGGGTCATCCAACATAAAAGGGTTGCATAGTAGGGATCGTCTTGTACACCCCGAAAAGGGTCACCCTCAAAAAGGTTATCAAATTAGGCTTACGCGCTTCAAACAACGAAGCAAAGTAAGAAGCCTTCATAGTCAGGCAAAAGGTAGCCAGAGGAATCGGAGTAGAAGAACTCACAGGTTTCAACGACTCCTAACTGGTGGTCAATCAGGTGAACGATAAATTCAATGTCAAAGAACCCCAAATGATGACTTACTATGGGAAAGAAATTAACGCCAAAAGGTGGTTCAAGAAGATACTACTTCAACGTTGTTCCATGGTAGACAACAAGGAAGCCGAAAACCTGGCCAGAAAGGCCTCGTTCGCACAAAACAACTCCGACACACTCATATAGTTCCAGGATAAGTCGGCCCTAGAAGAAGAAGCCTTCACGTAACTCTCTCCACTGATGTGGAGACTGGTTGGAAGAGCCCCCTGATTAGCTACATAAGAGATGGAGCCCTCCCAGCAAATAAGCTAGAGGACCGCAAGCTAAAAAATAAAGTGATACAATATACTCTCATCAACGATAGGTTGTATAGGAGATCAACGACTAGTTCTCTACTAAGATGTCTGACCCCCAAGGAGGCAAACCAAGTTCTCCTCGAAATCCATGAAAAAGTTTGAGAGAACCACTCTGGAGGAAGGACGCTAGCTCATAAAGCCCTCACACTAGGGTACTAGTAGCCGAAAATGCAGCAAGTGACCAAAGATTTGGTCCGCATGTATGATAAGTGTCAGAGGTATGCCCCGTACACACATATGCCTGCACAAAACCTGGATAGAGGACAACGATGAAACTCTAAGAATCGGCATAGACTTACTCGATGAGAGGAGAGGCGGAGCTTCCGTCAGATTGCAACCTATCAACAAAGGATGGCCCACCACTACAACAAAAGGGTCAAACCTCGAGAATTCAAAATCAATGATTGCGTAATGAGGAAGACCCAGCCTAACACAAAATACCTAAAAAAGGGCAAGCTAATCCAGAACAAGGTGACTACAATAAAAAAAGGTCAGGAACCTACTGGCTAAAAAACCTCGATCGAGAATGTCTGGAAAGGTCGTGGAATGTAAAGCACTTGAAGAAGTATTATCAATAAAGGTACTCTCATTGAAGTTTCACATTTCATATAACTCAATACCAAGGAAAAGACCTAGTCTGACTTCCCAACCACGATGGCACCCATGAGGACCGAACCTAGTCAATGGACGGTTCGCCACAAGCAGGCGAGCCTCGTCTATGGATGGTCCACTGCTCCAGAGATAGAATATGACCTTAAGACTGCAATAGCACAACTGCGCAGTGGACCTAGTCTTTGGACAGTCCACCATAAGTGGGAAAGTCCAATCTCTAGATGGCTCATTGCTCCAAAAGGAACCAGGCTTGAATACGGGGACAACATTGGTGCACAAACGACCAAGCCTAGTCCTTTTTAGGACGACGACAACTTGTCGCATAAGTGACTTACTCTGCCTCAGGAACCAAGGAATTCCAGCATTGACTGGACTAGTCCATGGACAGTCCACCACAAGCGGGCGAGTCTAGTTTCCGAACGGCTCACCGCTCCAAAAGAAACCTGGCCTGAATACGGGGACCACAATGACACACAAACGGCCAAGCCTAGTCATTTTTAGGAAGACAATAACTTGCCACATAACTGACCAAGTCTACCATAGGAACCAAGGAACTCCAGCATGAACTGAGCCTAGTTTCCAGACAGCTCACAGTTCTAGAAGGAACCTGATCTTCTACTGAGGCCACAATGTCGCACAGGCGGCAAAGCCTAGTCCTTTTTAGGACGACGACAACTTGTTGCATAAGTGATCTAGTCCTCCTTAGAGCCAAGGAAATCACCTAGAGTCCAGTCTCTAGACAACTCACCGCTCTCTATGGAACCTAATCTTAATATAGGAGCCACAATGGCGCACAAACACTCAAGCCTAGTCCTTTTCAGGATGACGCAACTTGTTGCATAAGTGACCTAGTCCACCTCAATGCCAAGGAACTCTAGCATGGACATGACCCAGTCCATGGACAGTCCACCACAAGCGGGCGAGTCCAGTCTCCGGATAAATCACCTGCGCTTTCTGGAACCTGATCTGAATACGAGGGCCACAATGGCGCACAGGCGACTAAGCGTAGTCCTTTTGAGGACGACGACAACTTGCCACACAAGTGACCTAGTCCGCCTCAGAGCGAAGGAAATCAAGCACAGGTTGAACCCAGACCATGGAAAGTTCACCACAAACGGATGAGTCTAGTCCACCGACAGCTCATCACTCCAAAGATAGCCTAGTCATCCTCAAGAACTAAGGCAACACACATGCTAACGAGTCCAGTTTTCAAATGCCTCAACGCATTCAATCGTTCCAGTCCATACGGACCATGGCAACACCTTGACCACCAAGACTCAACTAAACAATGAGTCAGGGTATGGTCTACTTCACTATCACTCAAGTTTTCTATAGATCTAAGTAGCAGTACTTCAATAGGTCAGTGCCTACTCAAAAAGCAAGCAACCCACAAGACACGACCAACCTACACGATGATCACTCTTCAATGACTTCACCATCATTGGTGAATCAGGCTATTTCACTAAGAACGACATGGGCTGAATCAGGACCACACGCGTCTCCTTCAAAAATAGGTCAAACCAGTCCCTATTTAGGGTTAGAACTGTCTCATATTTTTTGACAGTCCAAAAGATTTGTGCGCACAAGCCAAAATGGGCCACAATCATTTATAGCATACAAGAAAATAGAGTTCTGAAAAATATACTTTATTGATTATCAAAAGGTTGTTACAAGCTTGACTGACTAGATAGTACAAAAGTTTAGACACTACAAATATCTGGGCTTTGTATAAAGCAATGCGGGAATAAAAAACCACTGGAACACATGTCAAGGCTTTGCTCTGCCAATCTTCTTTGAGAAGAGAACTTGGAAGTGAATCAAAAAGGAACAATCACCCAAAGTTGGTTGTTGGCGTTATCTCCCAAAACAATGATGGAAGGGAACACGGGAGCAGCAGAAGATGGAAGACAAACTCGACCCCTAAGGGGAAGTCTGTACTTCAAAATTTGGAGGTCCCATGGAACCACTAGAGGCTCATTCAAACTAGGTGGCTTCATCCAATAGTAGGACTGGTCAAGACTCATCGTTGCAAATGTCAGAACATTCGAATATTCCACCATTGAAGATCTTCCTTCATCTTCTGGAGAAGTCAAAACACATTCTGTGGAAAACAACATCTGAGAAAGTGGCTCTACAATGCTCATGGCAATGCTTGACCCTTTGAAAACCAACCTATATATAGCCGTGACTGTTCACAGAAATAGGTCATCCAACAGTTGTGTCGGCACTAAATGCGATGCGAGGAATAAGAAGGTGATGGTTTCAAGTACAACTGTACCAGTCCCCATTCATCGAATTAATGGAACTGCATGCAACCCCATCAACTGGGGGGTAGCTGTTGAGACATCAAACAGTCACTCAATCACAACCGTACACATGGCATGGGGCTAACCCTAGCACGTAAAAGACTTCAACGCAGTCCCAAGCATACCCATGCGCAAGACTACTTTCAGCCCATAAGTCAGGTGTCCAATCCCAAGACAAGTCAACCTCAGAGGCATGAATCTTAGGGTTTGACCTAGGACAATAAGGTCCGAACAACGAATCTCAGAACTGTCACAAGCCTGAGATCCTTTCGCACGAAATCAGCTCTAGCCCAATCAAGCATTGGGTTCTAAACAGAGCCAAGTGTCGAAGTACTCAATCATGCACATTTAAGATCTTATGCACAAAGCCAAGCTCTAGCCCATTACGCCCTCGACCTCAGGGACAGTTGGGAAGGGAAGTCCAGTGATGGAGGGACGCTTGGGGAGGGAAGACTCACTATCAGAGTCGGTGAAATAAGGAAGAAAGGTACGCAAGTATACACTGCAATTTTACATATAGTCTTCACTCTTTCTCAAACCAGTATCTAACTTAAGCTTCCAGTTGCCTTCACTCACCACAACGGTGGTCTTGTGTTTAATCGTTACTCATTTTTGCAAATTAAATATCATCAGGATTAGCGAGGACAAATCTTAGCGCATTAGTTTTTATTTTCAAGATTTAGTTGGAGGTTACTAGTTTCAGGGGAGGAACAAAAGGGCAACAAAATAAAAGTTGAAGAGTAGTTTTTATATTTTGACAAGATGTTGATCCATACTTGGTAGTTGGAAATAGTGCAAATGAAGAAAATAAAAATGAGATGTATCTAGTTGTAGTCCTCATTCACATTGTAGGCCTACATGGCAATCCCTAACGGTTAATTTGTACTCCTTGCCCATGGAAATTGTCCAATGCTTGAGTTCCCTTACTAAGGAGGACTCTTCATATTGTGCTTTCAGTTAGCACTCATTAAGTAATTAATGTCTGTTTATAATCAACGCTTGTCCAAGGATAATATGTTCGTTAATCAACGACTAGTCTGTGATACCAACATCGACTTGTTCGCAGTCGTCAACGTCGGTATTTAATTACTAGTCCAAGACTACTAACATTAGATGCATTTATTAGTTATAGGTTTGCATATACCATGACTATATCTTACTCGATGTGTATAGGATTTGGAGGTATCATAATGCATACTCAATGCACGTGCAAGATGTACACACAAACTTGTATTCGATGTGGAACAACCTTTTCGCAACACTTGTAAGCACTGATTTTTTCATTCGTGAAATCACTTAAAATTTTGAATAACTCAAATCAAAATAAAAATGTGTATTCGGATGAAAAAATATTTAAGACGAAATGGCAAAGGAGTATGAAACATTATTCCACACCCAATCAAGATATTTTCAACTATGTAAATAAGGGTTATTGGCATCTTAGCCCCCAATAGTTATCGAGTAAACTAGTTTGGGTACTAAACAGTTTAGGGTAATAGTAGTCTAGCCCCTATTTTTGACGAAAATTGTCCGGTCAACCACATTAACTGTCAATATGTCTTTTGATACAAAAATGCCCATAACTTTGATAATAGTTGCATAGCATGTGCAAGACCAACTAGGGTTGAAAATCGAATTGAAGGTTCAGTTTTTCATCTAAATCGTGAACCGAACCGACTTTGGTCGGTTTCAAAATTTATAAACCGAACCGACCATTAACAAAACCAAATCTAAACTGAAACGATCCTAATTTATGCAAACCGTCTAAAACCGAACCGACCTACTATTTTAAACATATTATATCATTTTTATATAAAATATATATTATTTATTATACATATGATTGGTTCGTTTTGTCGGTTAAAATCAAATAGGAACCAAAAATCGAACTGACCACTTCAGTTTTGTATTTTCAAAACCGAATTTAAACCGAATTGATTGGTTCGATTTTGATCAGTTTAGTCGATTTAATCGTTTTGGTCGGTTTTTTGTTCAACCTTAAGACCAACAACACCACTAAAATTTCCAAAGGCTAGGATATTACACATGAATCTCAAAGTGAACTGATGGAGTTGATCATGTTAATATTAATATCAATGTGGAAGAAACATGCAATTAGTTTCAAAGACTTGTAACTTCCTATATCAAGATTCAAATAATGGTTGTCAAATAATAAAGGCCACTCGTAAATAACACCAGCGCTTATACTGATGGACACCACCAACCCTTTACTTTCTGAAGGACACCACTGCTATTCAAGGACACCGCCTATAAAAAGAAAAGAAAAGAAAAACCCTAACTCTTCATCTCTTATTCCCTTCTCCTTCTCCCTCTCTCTTCTCCTCTATCCCTTTCTTCTCAATCAACCACTATCGCCACCTCCTACTCCTCCTCCTCTCATCTTCATCTTCATCTTCTTCACCACTATTGACACCTCTCATCCTACCTCCTCCCATCTTCTTATTTTTTTTCCTCCCTGGCGGTGGCGAGGTGGTGGTGGTGGTGATAGCGAGGTGAAAGTTGTGAGGCGGTGGTGGTGAAGGGGGGATGAGGAGGAGAGGTGGTGGTGTCCCACCTCCTCCCATATTTTTTTCTTCTTATTTTCTCCACTTTTTTCCTCCCTGGCTATGCCGAGGTGGCAGTGGTGGTGATAAAGGGGAGGAGGAGAGGTGGCGGTATCCCACCTCCTCCCATCATTTTTTTCATCTTCTTCTCCTCTTCCTTTTTTCCTTCCTAGCGATGGTGAGGTGGTGGTGGTGGTGATGGCGAGGTGGCAGTGGTGAGGTGCTGGTGGTGAAAGAGAGGAGGAGAGGTGGCGGTGTCCCACCTCCTCCTATCTTTTTTCTTCTCTTTTTTTTTCTCACTGGCGGTGACAAGGTGGTTGTGGTGGTTGTGATTGCGAGGTGGTTGTGGTAGTGGTGGTCGTGGCGAGGGTTAGGGTTTTTTGTTTATATAATGGTGGTGTTCTTTAGTAGATTCAAAAAAAATGTGTGACGGTGTCCATCAGTATAAATGGCGGTGTTATTTAGCAGAGGCCATAATAAAATGACAATAAACAACAAGGAGTATACAAAAAAAAGGGTGAAATTATCTAATATTGTAACGAGAATAGAGTTGTCGGTGTACACAAATGTGTCACACCAGTGAAATTCAAATTGTGTCCCTCACTTTATTCATTAATTCAGGTCATGCCCCTTTTAATCTTTATTGTTCATTGTCTTCAATTTTGTTTTAAAGTTTGGATTGGGTTTAATATCATTTGGGTCCCCATCAATTGACTAGGCTAGAGTTTGAGTTGGGCTCGAGCTAGATATTAATCGAATCAATCAAGCTATACATTCCATGCTATATAATGTCAATTCTACAGGATGACCCCTAATATAATTTATTTGAAACCCTTATTTATTTATAAACTATAAATAGGCCCATAAAATTATATATAATTATTTTTGCTTAGAAATTCATTAATATTTTTTCTTATTATTGAGTTGTTATAATTAAATAGAAAAATATTGAATATCCGTGCACGTAGAGTGCGTTGACACCCTAGTCTCTTTCTTAATGTGATTTGACGTCGGTGTGTGTGTGTCCGAGTATATAGAGTTCTTAAATAGCCCTCACACAAATTTTAAAATTCCTTTTTGTGTCCCACTTCAATTCAATTCTGAATATTATATTATAATATTATAATGATGATTGGGTACATTCAATTCTGATATTTTCAAGTTTCCCTCTAGCTTGAACAAATATCAATAGTTTCTTTCACGAGAAATGACTAAATGACCCTGACTTTCAAGTACAAATTATGCTATTAGATTTAATATACTTTATATTATTAATGATACCTCGGGAAATAACTACAAATTGACCCTTTAACTTTTGATACTTTTTTAACCAACATTTTTAGAAATAACAACATTTCGCTTTCCTTTTTGTGCAGTTAAAGTTTTATCTTCAAGGTTCAAGAATGTGGCAAAACTATTTTAAACTGACCTTCCAATCAAGAAAAATAATTTTGAAAATTAGGAAAACAAATAAATATCTTGATTACAATTGTTTTTCGATTTGAGCTCAATTAGAATATTAGTTTTTGTTTTGTTGTTTTATTTTCATTTGAAGCTGAATATAAGATAATGAAAAAGGAACAAAGGTGTGCTTCATCTCTTATTAGTTTGATCAAAACTAGACTTCTCAAGAAAAAGATAAATAAATAAATAAATAAAAGTGGGCATAGCAGATATTGACCTTCAAATTTATTTGGCTTAGACAAGAAAATTAAGTGATTAAAAAGGTAGATGAAAGACGATGTCGTTTAAATCTTAATCATCTATTAAGATTTCTCTGTCATTTCATAACATAGAAAGTACTAACATTTACCCAACTACTAGAACTATACTGTAAAGTAAGGGAATTGGATTCATATTCCAACAAAGAATATTTCTTCTTACTAATTATGAGTTGATTCATTTCTAATCTGTCACAACTTGTACTTAGCTGTCTTTGATTGGGTTGGAAACAAACATGATGGGGAGTGCTGAAGTCACAACCCAGGGGGGCATGCCAAAGGCATGCCACTATAGGTACAAACTATGTGGAAAGTGCATGACCGTGTCAACGGCACAGCTGGTACACAAGTAAGTTGTAATGGGAAAGTCGTGGGTCAAACAATATCACTGTCTAGTAAGTAGTAACCATCTTCAATGACGGTAAAGCGTGATTTCTTTTATATTTTTAGAAATGTTAAATTTTCAGTATTTTCATATTTTAAATTATTTAGATGTTTTAGGATCTTTGTAGAATCTATTTCAAGTCATTTAGTGTATATTTAAGTGGTTTTAGGTATGCTAGAAATATAATTGGACCTTTCTAGGTATTTTCATCTCCATTTTAATGTTTTATTGGCCCAATAAGAATGGCACCAGCCACCAAATTGTGTCATGAATAAGAAGTTTTAGCGATTAATAAATCTGATTTTAAATAATGTGTTTCTCTTTGTTTTTCTATCTTTTAGATTCTCGTGTAGATTCAACTACTTGAATGCCTTTGGAAGTTCAAGCAACGTCTTGGAAAATTTTAGAAGAAAATTCGGTAGACTGCAACAATGTCAGGAAGCGTTCAATTAATTCGATCAAAGTTTATCATTTTTTTTTTGTAATGATAATTTCTTGCAATTAAAAACATTAAATATTACATAGTTGATGTCCTGCACTTGAAGCCAAAACTTGGGCTTCACTGTTAAGATCTCTAGGAATATACTTACATGAACATTTAGGAAGGTTAGAGAGAATTGACTTAATAATATAGAGTAGAGGTCACCACATCCATCGAAGCTCCATCTGCTGATACTTCGAGTCAGCTCGCAAAATCGCGTTCAAAGCACTCGAGTCACTTAAGATTAATCCAGTAGGCAAGTGCTTGGCATGTACTAACAAAATAGCAGCTTCTGCAGCAAAACATTTGACCATGATAGTATCAAATACCCGGCACGGGATCGTGTCTGCTAGTCTGGCACATACCCTACCATAAACATCCACTGCAAATACTCCAAAAGCTCCCTGCTGAGAGGTGGCATAAAAATAGGCATCATAAGTAACCAAAGTCATCTCAGAGGAAAGAGAAATGGGGACTAAGGTGGGGTTTCTGGACACATTATTGAGCCTATGAGATGTAGCAGCTAAAAACTGTTGATTGATCAATTGAATTCTAAAGAGTTGCATGTTAGACCCAGCATCCAAAAAAACACCCTGGTTCCATGCAAAGTGGGTCCAAAGTGGTTGTTTCAAGATGGTGATGTAGTGAGGTGGATTGAGGTATTCATTGGAGATTGAGTAGAATACAATAGTCAATTGTGAAATACATTTTAGCTCAAAGTTTTCGAAGACTGCAGAAAAACTCATAAACCTCACCCCAAACCTAAACCAAACATTGTCCTCAATGTATAAAATGATGATCATGACAAATGCAGGAAAAAGAAAAGATGAGAGTTAGAGTGATATTACCATGGAAAAGTTTTTACCAATTTCGACGAAATCGTCCACCAATGAATGTTCAGAAACATAAGAACTGTGGACTCATCATGATAAATTGATAAAAATAATATAGGACAAAAAAAATATACAAATGAAAAAAAAATTCATGCATCAGTTGTAAGTCAAAATTGTTACGGAGCTAACGAGTTTGAGTGAAATATAACTAGAAAGAACTCGAAAATCAATCCAGACTGACCATAATGACACAACTGAAGCTAGGTTGCCTCCTAGGAGCGCTTGGTTTAACATTGTCAGCCTGACATATATTCTTCCTCATAAATGATGTACTATCAAATGACGAGGAAGAGCATAACGAACACTCTCCCAAACCTAAACATTTAGTTCATGATGTTGACTGGATCATATAGTAACAACCGAAAAAGTTGAGGATCCGTCCAACGTATAGTAGACACCACACACGACACAACATATACTAACACATCCCAAAAGCTACGAAGGTGCCATGCAAAATCATAGAGAAAATGCAAATGAACTCACATTCTTAGAAAATTCGTGGGGACCTTGAGCAGAAAGAGGTCACAAACAATGATATTCAGCAAATGACTCCTACCTACTTTTAAAAAGGGACATCTTAAGTCAGGTTGCAAATCAGAAGATTGAAGATGTATCACAATAGGGTGGTCAAAATTGAAATCATCCCTTAAAAACAATGGATCCACATAGGTAGCATCAGTCAATATGAAAGGGATGGAAAAAGGTATGTCTATAGATATATTGGGTGGTAATGGCTCATCATAACAAAATGAATCACACCAATATGATGAGTTAGACGACACAACAACACCCCAAACCTAGAATTAGCACTACCTATGGCATATAGTCTCTTATTAGATGCGTCTTCCGATAACGACTTGACTATTTCTTGAATTATGGGGTCACTTGTATCATGAAAATAGTCAAGGCTTGACTCCAAAAAACATTGAGAATTAGACTTCATGCAAGAGTCACTAGGAGGGCATATGTCGAGTGGGTCATCATGAAAAGGTGGGGAAGAGAATGGGTCAGGAAGCAAAGTAGTTTCAATCACATTATCCTCAAAAGCATCATCGGATTCGGGTTCCGATGTGCTACCAGTTATGAATTGACCCTCTAGGTTTTGAATAGAGTGACTAGGAACTTTTCCTAACTCTTTTTCAGATAATGCCTCGGTATTATGATTCACAACTATCTCAAGTCTATTGATGACTAGAGATTGGTGTTAAATAATGTCTTTTGACTCTAACATAGCCTGAGAATAATGTTCAAGGAGTCGTTCTGTGCATTGCATAAAACGGTTAATCGTTTCCTCTAAACTTGATGTGTTGGATGGAGTAGCTTGGTTAAATTGAGGCATAAGATGATTAGGGTATTGAGGAGCCTGAAAGAAAATATATCCCCCTTGGTGTGAGTTATGAGCCCAGGAGAGATTTTGATTATTAGCAAAACCAGGGCTGTAATAGTTGGACTTTGAATTATAACCAGATCGCCAATTATCATTAAAAGAATGGATTTGCTCGGCGAAATATTCAGGATAATCATATTGTAAATCACAATCAGTTGTAGAATGACTAGGACTTGAACATGCAACACAACCCTCAAATGAAACATTAGTGAGATATAGGGGTTGAGTCAAATTCATAATTGCATCTAATTTCTGAGCCATCGTCATAAAAACTGTTTCGAGCTTCGAGGTAAAAGGGGAGAAGTAATCTTTAAAGTCTTTTTCCTCATCCATTTCCTTGGTCTCAAGATTTTTTTTTTATATGCATGCCTAACCACTATATGAAGATGACCTGACTCTAAAAAAATAAAAAAAATGAACCCTAAATGACACCTAAATGATGCACAAATAAAATGAATGACAGACGACCCTAGAGCTTTGTTACTAATGCAGGGCTAAAATTCAATTCAATTTACGTAACCGTGGGAGAGGCACGGTAATTTCCTATATTTCCGCCACTACAGAGTTGCTCCTACCTCTTTTTCCACTCTCTAGCTAAAAGTGAAATGGCAGTTTAAGAATTATTTTCAGATGGGATATGTTCTTTCACTAGACCACTTTAAGCTATCAAACGTCCAAAAAGGGTCCCTATGAGCGTCACACCTGTCCTAGATAATTATCTTGCTACAAATTTTAAATAGTGAAGGCCTAGGTTCCTAACCCTAAAATAGATGGTGATTAACCTATCCGCGAGAGAGGAAACGGAAGTTTCAACTCAATCTTGCTACTATTCAAATTTGCATGCAATACTACCTAAAACAAGCTAAACACAAGTGATCACACAGAAACCGCGTGCAGATGCGGTGGGTAGAAGTTACCTCCGACGTGAACCTCTTTTGGGTTACTTGCGACGCCGGGTAGAAGTCAATTTCTGAGAGTTTCCTCGCAAATCTCAATATTTCACTTCGTTCCCACTTGAGCTCCTATGTGTGTGACCGCCTGCAAAAATAATTCAAACTCAAGCAAATAAAACAAATAAGAAAGTTATTCGTAACACTGTTCCTAAAAATAAAATTAAACTTAATTTATAAACTAGCAAAAAACAACCCTAGATTTCAATTGTACCGTTACAATCCCCGGCAACGGCGCCAAAAACTTGATGGAGATTTAATTAACCTAAATTAATAAGTTAATAAACCCTACTTGTAATACCGCAAGTGCACGACTGTCTAACTGGAAGACAGTGGCAAATACGGGTCGATCCCACGAGGATTGACAAGACAATCGAATTCTAAGACTTATTTAAACTAATTTAGAGTTTGGGGCTACAACAGATTTAAATTACTAAATTAAGAGAACTAAATTGAACACTTAAAGATTAAACTGATAAGATGATAAGATAATGGACCAAGACATCGAATCCACCACAAGTTCTTTGAGATTTGTGCAATCTAAATTATTGTCTTCAAGAATCAACACGACTAATCTAAAGATTAATCTACATTTGCAATTGATTTCAGCAAAGGCATAAACCCCTAGCATTGCATGTCTTCTTACGGCACACACAATCACAGGTTTATTTTAAATAATTATAAACCCCTCGCATTGCATGTCTTCTTACAACACACAATCACAGATTCAAATTAATTGATTAAAGCAGGTTTCGAATATCAACAAAGGTAACTCCTAACTACCGATTAGTCTAGATAATTATTTCGGATATAATCGATGAAAGAAAATTATTGAAATTCAGAAATCAACTGTATTTAACATTCAAACATATAGAAAACAACAAATTTAGATACGACAAACTCTAGGAAACCCTGTGGTTTCATCTTCGCCTCAGCGCGAGGTCTAAAAGATCATGGTGGATGACGTCACAACACTGGTATACGTGGAATTCATCTCAGTGCAAACACGCATCCCGAGAAAGAGCTTTTAGTGGACTGTGGTGGCTCAAACAGAAATCGGGTGCGAATAAGCTGATTTGAAATAGTGACTGTGCAGTGGTACAGAGCAAAGTCTGGGGTGCGAATAGCCAACTGATTCGAAAATCAGCTGGTTCTCGCCTATTTTCTTGCACCTTCGTCTCCAGCGAGCCGCGCCGCACCCTGTTGCTTCCTCTTCGCTCCTCGCGAGCTTCATCTTCCTCCGACCGGCTCCGGTACCCGCAAAAGAGAAAGAGGGATGGAAGAACAGAGAGAAAAACGAAGAGACGCGAAGGAGGAAGAGGATGAAGGAGGACAGGGAGGTGCTCCCTGTATGTGCGCTCTCTGTTTTGTCGATAGGTGGTGTGCGAGATGCTCCGGTGCCTGCAAAAGAGATGGAGATAAAGTGAAGGGGATACGCGAGAGAGACACGAGGAGGAAGAGAACCAAGAAGAGAAACAGGGAGACGAGGAGTGTGCGATCTGCGTCTTTCCTGTTCCTGCGTCTGGTGGTGCGTGATTGTGTTGTGATGGTGTTGTTTGGTTGAATTGAATGAACAAAAAGAGGGAGAAGAACGGAAACAGAGGGAGACAAGAGAGAGGAAGTTATGTTTGGTTGCGTGGATAAAGCAGGGGAGGTGACGTTGGTTTGGCCGGTGTGGGGACGGTGGTCAAGAGAGAGGGAAACAGGAAGGAAGACGAGGTGGCGGAGAAAGGAACAGGGGGTCCCTGCGACGCTTGTATCCCCTATTGCTGTGTTGTTTGGTTGTTTGTAATGGTGGTCTGCGGTTGTGCGAAACAAGGGGAGGAGGTGGTGATGGCGGGATGATCGCGTTGCGGTCTTCCTATCGAGCGAGGATCGACGGCAGGGTGGATGTTGTGTAGTGGCTGGAAAAAAAGGGCCAAGAAATGTGGAAAAGGAGAGAGATCTTGAAGAGAAGGGAGAGAGGAAACCTAAGTCTTGTTAGGTTCGGTTTGGGTTTTTAGGTCAACTTTTGGGCTTGGGCTTAGGTTAAATTATGTGGACCTAGGTTTGTTTGGGTTAGGTTTAGACATGTGACCCGCTACTTTGTACCACCATTAGAATCTACCAATTTATCATTCCTCAAATTGTCGCCTTAATGCGATTTCATCATTCACGTTCAAATTCCTACAAAAACATGAAAACGAAATAGTTAGAATAAAATATAATAATTGAAACACTAACATATATAAACTAAGAGATATATTATGTAATAATAATTACGTGAATATCAGAAACATAACATTGGCAGACACTTTGATCCTCCATAGTTATCTTAAGATATTAGGTTTGAGTTTCCTATGATTGTGAGAGGAGGAGGAGGATTCTAGGGTGTCCACAATGAAAGCTTTTATGGCATCTTTTGTCAAATTTCCAAACCAGAGACTCCTGAGTATCAAAGGAGCGAATGCAAATATCAAGGATGTCTCGGGCCACTGGTTGCGAAAATAGGGATGAGACAAGTCCCTCGTTCCAATAAGGTCTACGATCATTAAATTGCCATAGATCACAGACCGTGTGAAAGGAGGAGGCCAAAAGGGGTAGAGTGTCACAATTTGCCAGAAAAAAAATCTGGTTTTACCCAGCAAACATTCCACGGGTGTATTTCATTACCCAAATGGATTTGCATGGTGCGAGAATGGTGCAGCAAACATTCCCACACCATGCAAAAGAAGCGATCAGGGAGGTTTTGAGATTTGGAAGACACTTTTGTTGTGAAAATAGATAGCTTTTAGCTGTGCATTGGTGGGATTGAGGGGATTCATGATAACATGCCACATGTGTTTAGCCTTTAAAGCCAAAAATTTTATTCTGGCCGAGGGAATATTGAGACCATCCATGTGGCGCAGAAGGGTAATTTTGTCCTAGGAAACTTGGTGTTTTGCTTTTCCATCATCTGTACCATTCCACCAAAAGTTTTTGGCAATAACATCAATTTGGTTGGTGGTGTAGGGGAGAAGAAAAATTTGCATTGAGTACACCGGTATAGAGTGAATCACAGCCTTAATCATCACCGTTCTCCCTGCTTGGGAGAGGACCTTTCCTTTCCAAGAAGATAATTTGGAATTGATTTTGTTTACTAGAAATTAGAAGTCTGAGGTCTTCTTTCTTGATAAGGGCAAGGGCGAACCAAGGTACTTATCCCTAGGATTGTAAAACTTAGAGCCCAGGATACGATTGATCATTTTGGTATATGTTTTGTGAACATTTGAGCTATAGTAAATAGAGATTTTATCAAAGTTCACTGTTTGCCCTGAGATCACACTATAATTCGATAAAATGTCTTTAACAGAGTGAGTTTCAGCCAAGATGTTCTGCAATCATCAGGTCATCCGCATAAAGAAAGTGATTTATGGAGGGGGAGTGGCGCCGAATCCAGATTCCTTTTATAGTGAGAGAAGATTCTGCTTGCGCAAGCATCCGGGAAAGGGCTTCTGCCACTAAGATGAAAAGGTAGGGTGATAATGGGTCCCCTTGTCGGAGGCCTCTTGATGGTTTGATGTTAGGAAGAGGCGAACCATTAAGGAGAACCTTGAGGGAAGAGGTCTAAATGCATTGTTCAATAAGGTGGGTCCATTCTTCCGCAAAGCCTAGATGTTTGAGAATTCGAAGAAGAAATGGCCATTCGACTCTATCATATACTTTGGCCATGTCAATTTTAATGGTCATCCACCATTGTTTTTTCCGGCGGCTGTGTTTCTTTTGTAAGAAGATCTCATGGGCTAGGTTAACGTTATCTGAGATAGATCTTCCTTCAAGAAAGGTTATTTGATTCGGAGAGATGATGTTGTCCAATAGAGGCTTGAGCCTATTTGCCAACAATTTTGAGATAACTTTATAAATGACATTACATATCCCAATTGGTCGAAATTTGTCTGGTTTGGTAGGGTTAGAGATTTTTGGGATTAAAGCTAGGAAAGTTTCATTAAGCTCAGGATCCAGGGTTTTAGTAATGAAGAAATTGGTGACCACATCAATGACATATTTCCCAACAATAACCTAATAATGTTGAAAAAAAAATAAGGAACCCATCCGGCCCTGGGTCTTTGTAACCACCCATACCAAAGACAGTAGATTTGATTTCCTCCTCTTTAAGAGTTTTAAGGAGTTGCTCATTATCCATATTCGACACGACTGGAGTGAACAAGGAGAGAATGGCTCTAGTCTTGAGAAAGATCCGGATTCAAAATTTGAAAAACGTTTTGAAAATAGTCATTAATGATTTGACCAATCGAGGAGTGTGTGTTCTGCCAATTGTTATTGGAATCACGAAGCCTAAGTATGTGGTTTCGTTTTCTACACAGCAAGGTAGATAAATGGAAGAACTTGGTGTTCTTATTACCATCCTTGATCCATGATTCTCCCGATTTATTCCTCCAGAAGAGTTCCTTTCTATAATAAATCTCAACCAGCCTATCTTCCAGAATTGAGATGGCGGTAGCATTTTCACAAGAAGGATGAGAGTTCTTAAGGTTTCTAGATTATGCAGGGTTTCCTTAATGTTGTTATCTATGTTTCTAAAGTCCTCTTTGTTCCATCGGGAGAGTTTGTAGCTTAGGTTCTTAGTTTTTGAAGAAAAGTGCTGAGAGCAGGATCTTGAATACCAGGATTCATTGACTAGGGCATCTACATCGTGGGTCTCTGATCCACATGTGAAAGAACTGGAAAGACTTTGGACCCAATTTTTCGCCTGCAGAGCCTACACCTTAGGTTGAATGCATCATACAATTTGTATATTAGAACCCATACATTTGGCTCTAAGAATACATCATACAATTTGTATATTAGAACCCATACATTTGGCTCTAAAAGTTAAGGGTTAATTATGTTTGGTGTCGAAGTTTGCACTAATTATCCTTTAAGGTTTGGTTTGGACATGGATTGTCAAGTTAATCATGCTAACTGGTCTAACCAAGTTTTATTTCCAATATAGCCTTAATTTTTTTTTACCACTTTAAATCCTTAACTTTCAAAACTTTATTTATCGTTCAACCCCAAAAGTTTAGGGTTATTTATCCTTCGGCCTAAAAAAATAAGGGTAACTTCATCCGTAAAATTTACTTGACCAATCAAACTGGTCTGTCTAGGGGTCCATATCCAAAATGGTGTTTAACGGATAATTACTACAAACTTTGGAACTTAAATAAAAGTATATATATATATATATATATATATATATATATATATATATATATATATATATATATATATATATATATATTCAGTAAATTTTATTTCCAATATAAAATTTATGGAAAATATCACGCACTTTAAAATTACTAGGGTGTCGACGTGCGCGAATATTCAGTATTTGTTTTTATTTTATTACAACCTTTCAATATAAGTAAAAATTATTATTAAATTTCTAAACAAAATAATTATTTATAATTTTTAGGGCATATATATTGTTTACAAATAATTAAGGGACTTGGATAAATTATGTTAGGGGTTTAGGTATAATTAACAATATTTGAGAGGGGCAGGTTTTGATCATAAATAATCTTAATTTGAAAGGGTAAAATGGTAATTATTTTATTTAAAAGTACAAAATTACCCTTAGTTACTATTTATCTACCTATTGATTTTTATTGTAAATATAATAGAGTTGGAATGGTGGTAATTTGGACATTCCAAAAATCAGGACAAAGACAAACATTTACTATTCCTCAGGGGAACTCTCGTTATTTAGTCCAAACTAGAGCGCACAACTTTTAATTGGGTTTGAATACCACGGGATTCAATCCGACAAAACCACGTGATTTGTTTTCATGAATATTATTATTAATAGGGTGTCGACGCGCCCTACGTGTGCGGATATTTAATGTTTTAAGTATCGTTTTGAAAATTAATTGAGTTTTTTCTTGATGGAACATTCAAGTCGACATCATTGACTAGTCAAGACAATTTTAGACCATTTCACTCTTACCTTGAATTAAACCATAATTATGTCGTAGCTAACTCCGAACAATTTGGATTCAATGTGGGCAATAGCTTAATCTTGGGGACCTTCATTTCAGGATTCAATGCAGACTCCGAATCAAGCGACAAAGACAACGGAGGGCTTGAAGGCTTCTTGATACACTCAACAAGGTCAAAGGGCAAGCCAGGGTTCATGCCCTCAAGAAGCTTCAACAAGTAGTGTCAGTTCATGCTTCCGATCCCTGATGAAGTTGCTATCTACACAACTAGATCCGATCAGACACTACTTACTAGGGAAAGGAAATCAAATGAAATGAAACGATTACAGCAAGTAATATGATCGAGCTGCTACTGAATTTAGGTGAAAGCAGATCGAACCTGTCTTCTAGCAGGAGCAAAGTCCATGTTCTATGAGGCATTCGAGTTCAACTCTTCACTCACACCTTCAATGTGCCTTTTCATCCGCATGAATTTTGTGACCGTTTGATGAATTGAAATCAATGGGGTTCTACTGAATCAACGATGGAGAGAAATGGGTAGTTCCCGAAATTCAGAGATTCAAAAGATAAAATGAGAATGATCCTGGCAGAAGAGAGACGGGTTTGTTGGTTTGTGAGTTAAAGTGGGAGGGTGAGAGTTACATTAAGGTAAATAGACAAGTCCACAACACTGGGCACATACATGCACACAACACCATTGGAAGAGCTTCAGAGGATGTGCAAGGGAGGGGGCTTCATAGCTTCTTGACACACTCAAGAAGGTCAAAGGCAAACCAGGGTTCAAGCCCTCAAGGAGCTTCAACAAGTGGTTTCAGTTCATGCTTCTGCAAAAAAAATGACTCTGATGGATGAATGTGGGGTGGCTTTGGTTTCATTTCTGTTGGGTCCTTTCACATCCCATCTTGTTGGGTATGAGGCAATTGGGATTCTTGTGAATTTGTGCTTGATTCGAAGTCTGCATTTAATCTGAAATGAAAGTCCCTAATTGATTGAACTATTGCCCACACAGAATTCCGATTGTTTGGAGTCTGCCTCTCTTTTTTTTATTTTATTTTTAATTTTGAGTTAGTCAGTTAGGTAGGACATAACTATCTTTTAATCCAAGGTAAGGACAACATGGTTCAAAATTTAATCTTGAATATTCAATGACATGGATTTAAGGGTTCCGTAAGAAAATGATTGTTAGACTCAATTAGATTTCAAAATGATAGTTAAACTCTAATAGGTATAAACTAATGAGTGTCAAACTAAAAAAAATTCTTAAATAAATTATATTAGGGGCTTAGCTATAATTAACAATATTTGAGAGGGGTGGATTTTGATCGTAAATAATCTAAATTTGAGATGGTGAAATGGTACATAACAATTTTAAAACATAAATTACAAAAATACCCTTGATTACTGTTCACCTACTTATTGATTTTTCTTATAAAAGAAGAGTTTGAAGGGTATTTTGGGCATTCCAAAAATCAGGATGAAATCCATAAAAACATTGTTCCTAAGGGGACCTCTCATTATACTTGATGATATACCAAAACAATCCCGGCTCTATGCCGTACACGTGTCATGATGATCTCAAGAAAAGAGAGGCCCCAGCGTCAGCCCAACACTGATTCGGCCCATGAGGTTTTAAACCCGCCCAATGCAGTCCGCCAAACGGACTCAAATTCTTACAACTCGCTAGGCCCACGTGCCTCACAGCTATCCTCAATACTCGTAAGCCCTGCTAAATGCAAATATCTCGAGGATCGGCTTCGGACGGGCAACTACAACAACTATTTCCTTCCAACTAGGAAGTGAATTCCAGAGTATATGTCACATAAGGAGACTTCTACCTATAGATCACTCTCGGAATGAGAACTATCCCCTGCATATCTAGAAGCACATGGCTAATAGGGAAACTTCCCTCCACAACACAACTCCTAATTACAGAAGGATCTCCACGCAAATTTTCTTTCCTAAACTACACCATCGATGGCCTGGTCGAACCAGAATTTCTGCACTATAAATAAGACATGAGGTTGGTAAGCTAAGGTACACTGCAAATTCCCTGTTTACAACATTACACCTTCCTCAGATCCTTGTCTTACTTTAGCATCGGAGTGTCATCGCCCATCATAACGATGGTCTGTGGCTCACGTGCGTTCCTTGTGCATGACAACAGGTTTGCAGGTCACGGTCAAAGCAAGGAGCGAAAAACGACTGCATCAGTTTGGCGCCATCCGTGGGAACAACAAAGTTCCTAACCTTTTTCTAGCATCATCTCTCCTCACGCTAGGAAGAAATGGTGACCACCCGATTACGCAACAATGGAGAACAAGGGGACACGTCAAACGCCCCGACTGGCACTATACCACCGCTCTCAGCGATGTCGGTGGCACATGGGCCACAGACTCACACCCCTGTGCCAGCCACGATGACGACAGACCCCAGAATGGATTTGTTGTCATCTCAGATACAACAAATCACCAAAGTCGTGGAGGCTTTCATAGAGCAAAACCCTCTACCCACCAATGGAGATCAGGAGCAACATAGGCCTCTATCTCTGGAAGACAACATAAAGCAAGCACAGGAGAGTTAAGCTCCTGCTAGTTCCCATTAGACTAGTGGAGGCTGCGCAGCTAATGCAGAACTAACTCTCCGGGCAGAAAGACTCGGCCCATAAAACCCCATTCGCAGAGGGGCGCATGACTTAGATGTGTTGTACCGTCTTTCTGTTCTGCCGTTCGTGGACCGCATCATGAATGAAGCTTTTCCAAAGAAGTTCACGCCTCCGAAGCTCGACTTTTATGACGGGACCACCGACCTGTTCGACTACCTATGCCATTACCATAACGTAATGGCACTCAAATAAGGATCTGAGTTTGTCATGTGCACAACCTTCCCCACCAGCCAGAAAAAAATCAGCGCTAACATGGTTCCACAGTCTCCCGCCGAAGTCAATCGATTCATTCAAAGCAGTGGCTAAGGAGTTCCTAACACGTTTTGTAGGAAGTCTGCGACTTAGGAAAAAACCACACTACATACTCTCACTCAAACAAAGATCTAATGAGACACTCAAAAAGTATGTCACGCGTTTCAACGATGAGCTGACACTCATCGACGGCTGCAGCGATGACACAGCCGTGACGACTATTACTGCAAGACTGAAGGAAGGAAAGTTTTATGAAAGTCTCACCCTGGAACCCCCTTTGGATATGACGAAGCTTCTCAAAAGCGCCCAGAGGTACATAACCTTAGAGGGGTTAAGAACTGTGAAACAGAAGGAGATAAGAGACACTCCGCTCCTAAGGACAAGAAAATAGGAAGGAGGCATGAAGTTGAAGAAAGGGGCAAGCTGAAAGAATTCCAATGCTTCGAGAAGCGACCAAGGGGAGTCAGTCAAGGAAATAGAAAATGAGACTCCGAACATAATCTACGTCCTTCATAAGGTCAGACTGAATGAAGACCAGTCGAACAGGTCCAGCAAGCGGAATCTACTGGAGATGTAGACACAACCCGCGGATGAGGACATACGCGTTTTCTACTCGAAGATGCAAAGCTCCATTCCCACCTTAACCTTTACAGACAAGGACCTCGAAGAAGTCTGAGCACCGCACAATGACGCCCTAGTCATCTCGATCTTCATTGCAAAGTGGGAGGTAAAAAGAGCCCTAGTTGATACAGGGAGCTCGCTCAACGTCCTGTTATACAATTTTTTTCGCATATGGACCTAAAGGAGGAGAACCTGACATTCTCAGACTACCCGCTGATCAGATTCAGCAAGGAAAAATGCTTCCCAATCGGGAATATAATGTTAGCAGTAGTGGTAGGAGAGTGCTCTGAGGCGGATACAAGAGACTACATACTACAAACATTTGAATCTGATACGACATATAGAGTCATTTAAGCAGTCCGACGACAGAGAGAATAAAGGAACCCTCGGCAAACTTCGTTCGGCTCCTTCCTAAGATCAAGTACAAGGGCACTAGATAAGCTGAGAGTATATAACAATGACCCGACAACAACAACATTGACCTTGCAACGGGTTGCAAACTTCTTCAAACGACTTCTGGTCTCACGAATGAGACAGATGAGGATGGCCGCAAACGACAGAGCGGTCGAGGTTTCACAGTGCTGCCAAGTGAGGACACTTTTCACATGCGCGATACTCGGGGTGACTGAGAGATACCACCCCCGGAAGCATCACGCATCTGCCAACACTTTGATCAACCCTAAGCTAGCAGCAGGAACCACACATATGCGAGCATGGCAGCACAAGGTAACACTGAAACGCAAGCGAATAAACAACAGACTCATCCCTTGGGAATGAGTGCGTACTTCTTCTTTACAATATGAGAAGAAATCGCGAAATCTCAACGAAATAATTAGGTGCTCATCCAGAGCGGGGTGACCGCATATAACAACGATTCTCATCGTGCCCGATCGCTCCAAATGTCAGAACATTCAAAGACTCCAATGATGGAGATCTCCCTTTAGCCTTTGGAAAACCCAAACCACTATCTTCAAAAGAGAACAATATTACAGGAGATATGCTCTACAGAAGATATTGCCTACAACGATAGAGAAACACGATGATATAGACATAATGGTTCACCAAACGAGCATCTCAACATTAACTGTCAGCATTGAATAGCGTATGGGAAACGAGGAAATGACAGTTCCCAAGGATACTGCACAAGTCCACGTTCGTCCAATCAACGAGGCTGCATCCAACCCCATTAATTGAGGGGGAGTAGTTGATACTCAACCGTCTCACAATCCACTGCGTACATGTGTTACTATGCGATCTACGCGGTACACGCAACATCTTGCGTCCAGAGAACCCTAGTTCTCGCTATACGGGCCCATGGGCTCGACCCACTCTTCAAATAATACTTTACCACGCACCTGACACGAGCATGAGGAACCCTAGTCATTCCTGACACACGGATCACACCTGTATACCGCTAGATGATCCAAGATACTTCTTCGTAACTCATCCGCTCAACACACCCCGCTCGCGGATACAGGCTCGTATGCCTGCAGTTGGTGGAGCCCCTATTTGGCCAGGTAAGCTTAGTCAGCTTTGGCTGACAACGACGACTTTTGCTTCACCCCGACACCTAGTTCGCCCAATGCGGATTTCTATGGTTTAGGAAGTGGGAGTCCAATCAGCACTATCACACCTGATGACAACGACTCTCCAGGGACTACTGCCCCATTCGCGGACAACGGTCGGCGAACCCGATCAGGTAAGCCTAGCTAGTGACGATTGGCAACGACAACTTATGATCAAAGCCTAGACTTGTAGCCCCCACTGCGCGGGTGTAGATGGTATGGAAGATGAGAGCCTAGTCAGTCCCGAACTGATTTCGATGGCTCGCCATGGGACCACTGCTCTTCGATAGACCATGGTCGCCAAATTACCAACCCTGAACTTGTAGCCCCCATTGTGCAGGCGTAGATGGTTTAAAAGGTGGGAGCCTAGTCAGTCCCAAACTAATTCTGATGGCTTGGCACAAGACTATTGCTCTTCTACAGACCATGGTCGCCAAAAACTCCCAAATTTGTAGCTCGATGCGCACGGGTGTAGATGACTTGGAAGGTGGGAGTCTAGTCAGTCCCGAACTGATTTTGACAGCTTGTCACAGGACCACTGCTCTTCAGTCTGGTCGTCGATCCCCTCATCTCAAACTTGTAGCCCACTACGTATGGGTGTAGATGGTTTGAAAGGTGGGAGGCTAGTCAATCCCGAACTGATGTCGACGCCTTGCCACAGAATCATCGCTCTTCAACAGACCATAATCGTCGAATCCTCACTCCCCAAACCTGTAGTCCACCTCCACCATGCTCGAACATATATGGTACGGAAGGTGGGAGCCCTAGACAACTAGCCACGTGACCGCCGATCTCTTGTGAAATAGCGACCCAATGATAAATCACAGCTCAAACAACGTCTTCATGCTCACAACTCAAACAACGTCAGCTCAAGCATCATCTTCACGCTCACAGCTCAAACAATGTCTTCGCGACAACACTAATGACTCTAAGCTAAGAGGCTGTTTCGAAAAAAAGAATGGGCTTCGCTTTTTAGCTATCTATAGTATGAAAGCTAAGGCTGGTGCCGTGATAGGCATTTTTATTATCGGGAAAATTGGATTGGGTCGAACATAAATAGATTCAATCAAGAATTCAGTTCACATCTTCTGAACACTAGCTAGCTCGCGGGAACCAACCAACTACAATAGTAGTCACCTAGCCATGAACGAGCGATCACCAAGCGGACCAAGACCAATAAAAGAAGACACAATCACTTGACAAATTCTTTTAGCCGGTTGTTCATCATGCGAGAGACGTTGTTGGTGTTCAGTGATCTTCGACTAGAACTCTAAGGGAGCAGGTAGAGAGATTTGAATTGGACCTATCGCTATCCGGGGTCAAATTATTTCCGCTTGTTTAGTTTAAGGAATTGTTCATCCAACCCGGCTATCTTATGTTGTAAGATCTTCCTGCTTCTTTTCTATGGTTTTGTGTTAAGCCTAGTCATCAGTACTATAGAATGAGTACTTTCTGAGAGCTGCGATATGCAGTGCTCCAGCACGGAATGAGCCAGCCCCATATAGACAGAAGAAGAAGCGAAGTGAGTCAACTCTGTTTTGGATGGAGCTTTTCTGCGTGCGAAGCAATCTATGGAAAAAAATGTGGACGGACGTCTCCACTAAGGAGCGAAGACTCTGTTTGGTAGAACGGGGGAAAACTATAATAGAATAGCAGGATTAGCTTTCTTTCGAATTCGAGCGAAGCAGTGGTGACTCGTTTTGCTTAGCCTTTATTAGAGTATAGCTGAGGCGCAAGGCTCCCAAATATGGAATTCTTTCTTCGCCTACGCCTATCGGCGGCAGCTTGGCTTCGGCTTCGCCTACCTCCTCGATCATATCAACAGCTTGCTTGTGCCGCCTGCTCGCTCGCTTGGTCGCATCTATCTATCTGCAACAGATGAGCACTCCCGATCACTCTCTGATCTACGTTCATCCCAGATGTTAGCACAACCTAGATGGGAAAAAGGCCTTTTGAGAGTCTAGAAGCAGGGCGCTACTTTAGTTTACAAAGGTAACCGAAGGGAAACGCCGCCATGCCATAGATTGTTTATCCAAAGGAAACCAGCCTAGGTTGTGCTTTTGCTATGCTACAAGTCAGAATAGA
Source organism: Berberis vulgaris (assembly GCA_963556465.1). Taxonomy (NCBI): domain Eukaryota; kingdom Viridiplantae; phylum Streptophyta; class Magnoliopsida; order Ranunculales; family Berberidaceae; genus Berberis; species Berberis vulgaris. Next base: position 22,831,151 of record OY747134.1, on the reverse strand, counting down.
CTTAGCGCTAGCGATAGACTTGCAATAGCGATTCTTACCCCTTGAGTCTCGTTTTCGTTTCTTAGTAGTATCGTACTGTATAAACGATAAAAAAATGACTAACGCATGCCAATCGAGATCTCAATAAATTATTATACGATAAACCACATTGATAAGAACGAGTAGAATAGTTATTGTAGAGTTAGAGATATGCCTGTTCTGGTTCGAGTGGAGGAAGAGAGAGGATGGAAGATAACAGATGCAAGAAGAGAGGAAAAATGACTTGTCAGGGAAGTGACAGGGAAGGGAAAGGCACACCTACAGAAAAGTCAAAGGTAGGCAAAGAAGACCGAGCAAGATCTGGCTATGGCAGCTGCGCTGCTCAACTACAGAACTAGAAGTAGTGAAGGGAAGGGAAGAGCTACCATTAGGACTTATAATAAACTCGAATCTAATCCTAGAGACGCCGCTCTACCCTGCCTGACAAGATCTCTTTTCTCTTTAACCGGATGGAAAGAATATAGATATAAGAAGTAGGTGCGGTCACTGTGCTCCCTAGGCTCCCTCTCTCGAGTCTTATCGCCCTCCCGGGGGAGGGGGTAAAAAAAGGTTCAATAAGAGCTTGAGTCCTCGATCGACTTCAACTTCTTATCTGATTTTGAAGTGAACCCCCTTTCCACCTCCCCCGGTATGGTATGAGTGGACCTGTGATCTGTATCAGTAGTGGGTTGATGGGTCCATGATGGATAACCTATCTTATGATAGAGTTCAAATCCCAAGGCTCACCATTCCCCACTACCAAATTCTCGTGAGGAATCCGCATTATTAGAAATGCGAGGTATGCAGATCTGTTTAGATGCTCGTTCGCTCACGATTCATGGACCCGAATAAGAGTGGTAGTTCTGTTGCTCTTAGTCGAGATGATACAATCGGTTTCCGGCCGGTCGTATTTTGAATAGTGACAAATGATGAGATTAAGCCGGGCTAGTTTTCGAGCAAGGATGGTGTGCTCGTCGGTTCTCAGACATCCACTTTTATTAGCGCCTCCCCTTCGGACGCGCAGCCGTGGTTCGGCCTTTGATACCGGCTCGTTGTCCCAAGGGTTGACCATAGAGACTTGAATCTCATGCCATCGTTGAGATACCATACAGAGCGGATCCTGCTTTCGGCATGAAATTGTGGGAAGTCGCTGCATTGTAATTAATCAAATATAGGAACGCCCATACAGACTGTTCCTATACGGGTTTCGTAAATCCCACTCTAGAAATTTTGATGTAGTATCCATTGTCAAAGTTGCGTGTCTAGTCAGAGAAAACTAGTCTTCTGGTTCCCATCCGTGAACCAATCAAAGTAGCTCTCCTTTTAGATCCCCGATTCTAAGAGGGCCTCAACTCCGTATAGATCTCGATCCTAGAATCCTCTAGCTTCCTACCCCTCACGTCTATAGGGCTAATGGACCAATCGCAGAACCACAATCTCTATCTCAGGTTCGTATCAATTTTGAACCACCTGTCTTTAAACAGTTGCGTCAGCCTTGCTAACTTATCAAGGGTAAGCAGCAAACCCAGTGTACAACCGATACCAACGCTTCTTAGGCGCAACTCTCCATAGGTTTTGAGTCCAAAAGACGTTAGCCGATCTATCTCTATTCTACGATTACATATAAGAGAAAACCACCCGAGAAAAGGCTCGTCAAACCTTCTATTCAACCGATAGTAAATCTTCCGAACTGAGTGTGAATTGTAAATGTTCGAAACTGACCGTGAATGAGAGTCTGCCTTGTCCAGAATTGTCCTTTCTCCTAACAACAAGAGGTTTCATTAGCCAGACATTGACTTTCTTTGTTCAGAAACAGGCTTCTTGAGCCTCTCTCTACTCGATTTACCAGAGCAATTTGCTTAAGACCAACCTTTGTTGTTGTCTAACGCGTGTGCTCGACTACCATAGTTCACTCATGCCAGTAACCAAAACCGATAGTCGGATAGACCAAACAAGCCTCCAGCTGCTTACCATTAGAGTGAGCCACAGCTGGGCAGCGCAACCCGCTCCTAAACCATTTGCGGAACGCCCACTATTGGACGTAACTACGCAACAGTGACTCTGAGTCACTCGCAACACAAATGGTCAAACTCTCAACAGCAGACATACCACTCGACTTCCTATTGATCCAACCAGCCTATCCCAAAGTAAAACGACAAGGCGAAACGGAAAACACACAATAAGTATAGCGAGTACAAAACGGACATACAGTGTATTCAACGTAAATATTATTTCATTAAACAGTCGAAACACAAAAGGTGTAAGTATATAAAATTCACTCCTTATCAGGAGGGGGTACAGAAACAGGAGAGCTAAGCTTGACAAAATGGGGAACTAAGAGTCAGGCCCGTAAGCGCCGCAGTCTGAGCATCCTGATTCAGATCACCCTCTTCGTCTGACGACGCAAATGCCACTGACAAGTCTACATACGACATCTTCTTATAGTGATCAAGATTTCATTCGGGATGCTCCTCCTTCATCAGTGCCAGCAGCTCCAATCTACCATGTACAACCCAGCAGAATTTTCACTTACCTTGTTCCTGGAGGAGCTCTTTCTCGCGTGCCTTCGCGTCAGCAAGTTCACGCTCCAGCAGCTCCAACTTTCCTTTCAACGCATCAACCTGAGATTGCTTCATGGTCACGCTGCTCTTCACTGCACTGAGCTCATGTTTCTCCAATTCGAGCTGGTCCTCAGCCTTCCTCGCCTCCCAAGCATTGAACTCTACATCGGACTCCAATTGTTGTTTTTAAACAGCTCAATCGGCCTCCTTCAAGGAATTCCCCTCCGCACGAGATCGCAGCTTAGAACGCACCTCAGCTGCAGCCTCTTGCGCAACCTTCAGATCACAGTGGACCATATCCAATCCCTACTGAAATATGTTTCTCGCGACCCTCGCCTCTACTAGATTAGACTCAAGGGCATCCAGACGAACCCTCAGAGCCTCAGCATCAACGGATGATCGCTCCAGCCTTCTCTCATCGGTCTACTTCCTCAGCAGATCAATCTCATAAAGCGCGTCAGAATACATCATTTGCATGTGCAAGAAGACACACTCCATGGTGTACACCCTTTCACGGGCTGCCTCGACTTTTGTACCAACAACGACCACCTGGCTCAAGTGAGACATTCCTAGCATAAGGTACTTTAAACCCTTATCCATACGCCCTACTAGCGTATCCTCCTCGGGTTTTGGAGCATGGTCCATCAATAAGCTATGACGCATGCTTATATGCTTCTTCTAAGCATAGTCCACATCAACCTCCCGGTGCCAGATCTGAGTGCTCATCTTTACTAAGTCCGTTGCAAATAGACTTATTCGCTCATCCGGATGAAGTGGCCGATGGCACTCTGATGCTTAAGTCAGAAAAGGCTTGAGAAAGGTGTAATTTGTAAATTGGGTTTTGTAACGTACATTTGTTCATCAACCCTGTGTCCTATTTATAATGTGAAAGTCTTTGTTCAGCTAGGCCTTTGGTGGCATAGTTTAGGGAATATATATTTCTTGAGATCCTTTCCTTGCTAGAAGTCGTCCATGTAGGAGAGTTTCATTACACGACTTGTGCCCCTAGATCCGTAGGAAAAACTTCCCTTGTAGAGTGATGTCCATGCAAGGAGTTTTCATGCACGATTTATACTCTGGTATTTGTTTCCTAGTCGAAATCAATGTATGGTTGGTCTGTCCATCGTAAGTTGATCCCCCAAATACTTGCCTTATTAGGTCTTACGGGTATTGGGCTTGACCATGTGACATATAGGCTTAATAGGGCACTACAATTTGGTCCCAACAACCTGGACCTTGCCAAAATGGGCATAGTGTTGTCTGGGCTTTTCCATATTGGGCTGGCGATCAGACCGCTTTACTTTGTGGACGAGATCATCATGACATGTGCACGACGCGAATTAATGGACGGTTTGGTGTATCATCAGTTATGATGAATGTTATATTTACATAAGCTAGGCATTATTGGTGTGTGAGCAATCTGAGATGAAATTTTCTGTATTTTTGATTGGAAGACTATTTAGTACATGCTACTCCGTTGGCTGATTCAGCTGAAACGAGAGCGATTGAAATCGAAGAAGAGAAAATTGAAGAAGAGATGGATGCCACTGAAGATGCGAAAATATCTCATTTGGATCTAATAGGGTTTGAGATGCGAGACAGAGAAGAGAGAATTTGAGAGAATCAAAAAGGCAAAGTGAGTCTGATAGATGGAATGCTATTTGACAAACTATTTACTACTTGTTTGGAAATATTGTGCTTTTTTATTGTTTAAGATGTCTGGAATACAAAATCCAACTCTTTCAAAAGGATCATCTCACAAGTGTCACCACTAAAAACTACTTTTGAATTCGAAAAAAAAAACATAATCAGAAGTCAATGAAAAGGGCCATGATTTTTTCTAAATCAGGTTAAAATGAAAAATTAAGTTGGAACAAGATTTTTATAAGAAACAATTTATGAATTGGTGCTCTAGTCCAATTCCATGTTTATTTTTTCATTATAAGAGCATTGCTTGATTTGTTAATCTCAAGTACCATGAACCCAGATGATTAGGTCCGGAAACAAAACAATACTCCCTCTGCTGCGCATCTTTAACAAACTCCATCTTCCCGAAAGGTAGAGTGACTTCACAATTAAAGAAAAGATGTTAAAACTAATCCTCATTTCTGATCATGAAAAAGTACAGATATCAATGACACGAACAATTCTTGGCAGTCAGAGCTCCTAAATTTGAATATGTATATATATTTTCCTTCCGAGTTATTTGGCTTTTGTTTTTTCTTAAATTTATCAAGAAGAAGTCAGACTTCTCCGTAAGTTTCGTAACTAAATCAGGATTATAAAACACTAACCTTGGTTACTAAATTTTATTTTGTAGGGATTGAGGGGATCCCTGCTCAATGAAGCGGATTCTCCGTACTCTATGAAATTATCTAAAAATATGTAGAATGAAAGGCTACTGTAAGGGACCAATCTTGGGTTTTTAGTATACTTGTTTAGGGTTTTAGGCACATGGCCTTTTGTGAATTCTAGCTTACATTTACATGTTGTCACATTGTCACACAATTCTAACTTGAGCCTATATACAATTCAATCTCCATAAGGTGTATGCTAGTTGATATTGATTCAGTTTACTTTAAACCATACTCAAAGAATTTGTTCTATTAATCAATGAATAAATTCAGGGGCGGACCTACTAAGGAGCCAGGGGGCAGCTGCCCCCCTCAACTTGTAAAATAATTTTATTATATAGTTAATCTTTAAAAAAATTAATTTTATAATGTATGATGCAATATGTAAATTGTTCATCCAACTAATTTTATATTATTCTATTGTTGTAGTGGTTGGAGGTATGTAAATTTTTGTAAGCAACCCGAGTTCGATACTCATCATGCGCGTATTCTTTTATGGCTATTCACTATATATTTTTATGGTTATTGATAATTACTATTTTTATCATTGTTACTTGCTTAATTTTTTTTATTTTCAATTGTTACTTGCCATATTTTACTATGTTTTTTATAGTAATTGCAAACATTAAAAAAATTGTTTAGTTTAATAAAAAATTATTTATGGTCCTCTCAGAGCGTACGATTTCTTTATGTTTATACAATTTTGTCATTGTGTCATTCTCCTACTTTTTTGTTTTCAACGCAATTTTATATGTAATTGCAAACATTAAAGCAATGAATTGCTTGTTCACAAGTGGTGTAAAAGCTCCAACCAAAAAATATTTGAAATTAATATTTAAAATAATAACTAAAGAATTCAATGAAAATATATGCCACTAGCCAACTCGTACAAAATTTGAGCCTCATTTAAACATTTTTTGATGAAATTGTATTAGGATCTTATTATGTTTGTAAATTTCCGATTTTTCTTTTAGCTTCAATTAGATATTTATCCTAATTATTTTGTGATTTTAGTTATATATTCTAGTTATTACGCTCGTTTGTCCCTTGCTAAGGTTATTGATATTGTGACCTTATTTTGGCTTAAAGTTGGATTACACTTAATTCAATTTGGTATATGTAATGTATTTTTCTTATTTTACTAAATCTGAGTAGAATTTTTTTTTTGCTTGGCATTTCGCCCCCCTTGACTAAAATCATAGGTCCGCCACTGAATAAATTGAATTGAACAATTGGACTACAGTAATATCTATGCATCTCCCTAGCTATTGAATCTTGCCATATCTCCTAACTGAATTGGTCTGTGCACCAAGGTAGAACAAGAGGAAGTGGATGGATTAAACATGCACATATCAAAGTATTTCCTCCCATTAGCACCATTGGCATTGTAGCTAGCACTGGAGTAGGGTTCCTTCAACAGCTCCCCTGCATAACTTGGATAGGCTCCCTTTCCATAAACCCCACTGCAAGCTAATGTTGCTTCCAATGGCGCACTCTGGGTCCATTGGAAGTTGTTCCAGCTAAAAGACTAGCCAAGTTGGTAATCAGACCATCCATACCCACATCATTGTAGGGTGCAACCAATGGCCCATTCTGGGTCTGTATATGGGGTGGTGGAATAGCCATGCGCATTGATCCTGGCACCGAATTTTAGAATTACCATCCCAGATGTAAGCAAACTTGACATTTGTATTGGGGAAAGAATAACCATTTGTTCCACATCTACTAGAGCAGAATCCTTCAGCTGAGAAAATAAAAATACACTCAGAATTGTATTGAATTGTTGTAATTATTCCTTCACTGAATACAAGCTTACTCTGACTTAACCTTGTGGAAATAGGAAACTGAAGACTTCTTATTCTATTCTGACTGTCCTAACATATTCTATACAGACTTTTCTATTCTGTAACACATGTACACTTTTTATCTTTAACACTCCCCCTCAAGTTGGAGTGTATCTTTGTAACACCCAACGTTTGCTAAGAAAATTGTCAAATTGATAAGTGTTCAAAGCTTTAGTAAACAAATCTGCCAGTTGATGTAGTGTTCCAACATCCTCAGTCTGGATAGTACCCTCTTGTATCTTCTCTCTAATCAAATGGCAATCAATCTCGATATATTTCGTTCGCTCATGAAAAACCAGATTAGATGCAATATGGAGTGCAACCTTGTTGTCACAAAACAAGAGGGTTGTCTGAGGATAAATAATATGCAAATCATTAAGAATGTATCTCAACTAGATCAACTCACAACATGTGGAAGCAATAACCCTATATTCTGCTTCAGCTGTAGGCCTTGCCACTTTAGTATGTTTCTTAGATTTTCGAGAAATTGGTGAATCGCCAAGCATGACACAATAACATGTAATGGATCTCTTAGTATCTCTACATCTAGCCCAATTTGCATCACAATAAGCCTTCAACTGTAATGAGCTGGTGGAGGAAAAAAATACCTCGTCCTCGTAAAGCCTTAATATATCTCAAGAACTTGTGTGCAATATCCAAATGTGGTATTCTAGGCTTGTCCATAAACTGACTTAGGACATGTACAAAATAAACCAAATCTGGTCTCGTGATCGTTAAGTATATCAACCTTCCAACGAGCCTGCGGTACGTTGCTGGATTTATAGAAAATCTCTATCATCTTGTGTGAGCACCAAGTTTTGATCCATAAGATAATGTGAAGAAATTTTTTTGTTTCTTCAATGTATTGGAGATCATTACCTGCCAATATTACATCATCAACATGTACAAGAATTGCAGTAAAGCTAATACCCTTGGATCAGACGAATAATGAGTAATCAACCTTAGACTGATTGTAGCCTGCTGATATGAGAGCAGATGATAACTTAAGGAACCATTGTCTCGAGGCATGCTTGAAACCATATAAGGACTTGTTCAACTTGCATACCCGAGTCTCCCCCTTTTCGGCCGAATCCAGGATGAAGACTCATGTACACATCCTAAAAAAGATCACCTTAAAGAAAAACATTGTTGACATCAAGTTGACATAAATGCCAACTCAAGGTTTCGTTGTAATCAATACCTTCAACTTGAGTGTATCCTTTAACCACAAGACGGGCTTTGTAGCGCTCAATATTACTATCTAGTCGCAATTATCTTCCCCGAACAAAGGTCCTATATCATACAAGAATTGTTGAGAAAAATGGTGAGAAAAAAAGAATGTTTTGTGAGTTTGCTAATGGAAATTAAATTAAGATTAAAAGAAGAAACACAAAGAACCTCATGCAAGGTAAAAAACAGAAGAAAAAGTCATGGTGTCAATGTGTGTAACAACAACAAGTGTACCTTCAGGAAGCTCAATGGTTCGAATGTGGGCGGGTTTGGAAAAGGTGAGTAAATGAATGTTATGAACTATATGATCAGTGGCGCCGTTATCAAGGATCATGATAACGAGAGCCATGAGATTTGAGAAAGAGTACTTTACCTGTCAATTCTGCAATAGGAAGGTCATTACCAATATTGTGAGCCTTAGACTTGTGGTTGGTCAACAAGGCTATGATTTGTTTGCATTGCTCGGATGTGAATGGAAAAGGATTGGATGGTTGCACATCCGAAGAAGTAGACATAGTATTGCCCCTAAGACAATCTTTCTGAAAACGTCGTTGTTTAGTGGGATCAACTTTCTTAAATTTTCAACAATTGTCGACAGTAAGGGCTTTTATTCCACAACAATCACAAGTGAGATGAAAATGATAGTCAACAGCAGTATGACCTACCCTGTCACATATTCCACACTTGATGTCGGAATTAAAGGGCTTTCAGAGTTCTCCCGACTTGTCAGTGCTGCGTGCACCTTTGGGATCAATATTCTTCATAGCAAAAGCTACAGCATCAGGTATGGTGGATTTTTTAGTAGAGATCTCTTGCTGGCGTTCATGACGAAACACAAGGGAGTAAACCTTGTTGAGTGGAAGAAGAGGACCCATCAACAAAATTTGACCTCTAAAAAAATTGTAGGCGTCAGTTAGCCCCATCAAGAACTTGATCGAGTGTTGAGTGTGGATATATGCAAGAACGGTGTTCATGGTGTCGCTAGTGTCTTCAGCAAAACCAACCACAACATCCAATTCGTCCCATAGAGCCTTCAATTTGGTAAAATAGGCACTCACATTCATCGTCCCTTGAATGGATTCATGGATTTCAGATTCAATATGATAGATCTGCACATAATTAGTTTGAGCATACCTTTCTTTCAAATCAGCCCATACATTATAGGCCAATTCACAGTACATGGCACTAGCCTGAAGGTAAGGTGAGATGGCGTTGATGAGCCATGATTTCACCAAGTTGTTGCAATGATCCCATTGTAGTAGTTCATCATTATTGGCTTTGTCGCCAAATTTTCTGATAGATCCATCAACAAAACCCAATTTGTTTTTGGCATTTGAGAGCCATGGTCACCGCTCGACTCCATATGTTGTAATTGGTAGGAGTGAGCGGCTCTAAAACAAGAGCCACTCCAGGTTGATCGGAGTGGTGAAGAAAGTATGGGTGATGATGATTGTTGTAGGGTGAAGTGGTGGTGTGTGAACCACTGTTTGTATTGTCGCCCATGGTTGTGGCGGCTACGTAGTTTACTGATATTTAAAATCAGTTAAAAGTCAGAGCTTTTAAAATCAGTTGGTGTACTGACTGAATCTTGGGGTGCTAATAGTGCGTGGGGTAGAGATATTGAATCTTGGAGGACAACTTGAGAGAAAATCAGGCCTTTCACTACTTTGAAGATCTTTGTTGTGTGATATGAACGAAGTTTATTCCTTGGCAGATCTTGAGAACTTACTCATATAAGATTTGAGTGCAAGATTTGTGACTGATGAAGATGATTATTTGAGCTCTGCGTCTGTGAGTGTGAGAGAAACAAAGAGAAGAGAGTGATGAAATACTCCTTCGATATGTAATCTATTCCTTCTGGTCGTGTGCGCTAGAAAAGCTCGATTGCTGCGAGGGATAATGAGAAAGATGAAGGCTTGAAGAAGGTGATTGCGAAGGCGATCGTGCTGGTCGATATCTGGTTGGTTGCGGTTCTGAAGATCTTTGAGCAATTGTGCCAATGGAAGAGGGTTGGACGGCGATGGGGTTTTGTGGCTGATAAGTGTGGGAAGTCGACGATGGTTGATCAAGATGGCTGATATGATGTTATGTTGTGATGGATGAAGGGAGGAAGGTGATGGGCTCTCTGATTGGCGACGAACATATATAAAGAAGGGTCTGATGGTGAAGAAGGGTTGTTGTTGTTGTTGCAAGCAAATAAAGAAGGGTCTGATGGTGAAAAAGAGGTGTTGCTGTTGTGAGAGTGCTATGTGGATGGAAAGGAGTTTGATTCACCCGAGAAAGTGCGGCTAGGGTTTAGTTCAACGGAGAACCTTGCTCTGATACCATGAAAAGAAAAATACACTCAGAATTGTATTGAATTGTTGTAATTATTCATTCACTTAACTCTAACCTAACCTTGTGGAACTAGAAAATCTAAGACTTCTTATTGTATTTTGACTTTTCTAACACATTCTATACTGATTTTCCTATTCTGTAACACATGTAGACTTTCTATCTTTAACAGACATCAGATGCGGTCAACACAACATTGAAGGCATTGGTTGGCGCACCTTTAGCCTCTAATGCCACAATTTGCTTGGTTGTTAGTGATTTCTCCATTGAGTAGTTCTCATCAAGGATGTGTTTTCCCATTGAAAGAAGTAGAGATGATGATATCTTGGTCTAGGGATAAATTTTCTAGGTGTTTTTCCACCAAGTAGAGACTGATGGAGTTTGGGGCTTTGATGAATAGATTGAATACAAAAAATCAGATACTATAGCCTTTTGCAATGGCTTGAAATTGCCATACCAAATAAGATCACAGAGATCTTGCCTGAAAGAAGTGCCCCATTGTGATATTTCATCATCATTTGATTCTCACTATAGAACCCTTCTAGCCAGCTTGGGAAACCGGCCTGGTTTTCACGCCTGGGGGGCAAAATTACATTTTTGCCCCTCCTCTTTAAACACACAACTCCAAAACACCTTTTGGGGGAGGGGCAAAAATGTAATTTTCCCGAGTCTGGTTTCCCAGGCCGGCTAGAATTTCTGTTCTCACTATCACCGGCTACTCTCCGCCCAGCTAAAGAAAAACTGAATAAAGAGACTACAAGGAGGACTTGTACTAGTAGCAAATTTGTGATGTGGTGAAGAATAATCTATGACGTTTGAAGTAAGAATGAGATTACGAGAGACTGATGAGAGTAGTAGTGAGGCTAGCTTGTATTTATAGCTGATTCAATTGATGACACAGAAGACGCACGTGTTGAAACGACTAAAGAAGTGAAAATTAGATGAACGTAACTGAAGGCACCAATACTCAGTCCCATCTCTATCATCTTATCAGTTTAATTTTAGTTGTCAATTTCATTTTCTTAATTTAGTAATTTTCATCTGTTGTAACCTTCGACTCTAAATTAGTTCAAATAAGTCTTAGAATTCGACTGTCTCGTCAATCCTCGTGGGATCGACCCGTATTTGCCACTGTCTATCACTTAGACAGCCATGCACTTGCAGTATTACAAGTAGGGTTTATTAGGTTATTAATTTAGGTTAATAAAAAACTCCATCAAGTTTTTGGCGACGTTGCTGGGGATTGTAATAGTACAATCGAAATCTAGGGTTGTTTTTGCTAGTTTATAAATTAGGTTTAATTTTCTTTTTAGGAACAGTGTTACGAGTAACTTTCTTATTTGTTTTATTTGCTTGAGTTTGAATTTTTATTTTTGCATTTGTTTTGTAGGTGATTACACTAATAGGAGCTTAAGTGGGAACGAAGTGAAATATTGCGATTCGCAAGGAAACTCTCAGAAATCGACTTCTACCCGGCGTCGCAAGTAACCCGAAAGAGGTTCACGCCGGAGGTAACTTCTACCCATCGCATCTGCACGCGGTTTCTGTGTGATTACTTGTGTTTAGCTTGTTCTAGGTAGTATATTGCATGCAAATTTGAATAGTGGCAGGATTGAGTTGAAACTTCCGTGCCCTCTCCCGCGGATAGGTTAATCACCATCTATTTTAGGGTTAGGAATCTTGGCCTTCACTATTTAAAATTTGTAGCAAGATAATTATCTAGAACAAGTGTGACACTCATAGGGACCCTCTTTGGACATTTGATAGCTTAAAGTGGTCGACTGAAGGAACATAACCCATCTGGGAACGGTTCTTGAACTGGCATTTAACTTTGAGCTAGAGAGTGGAAAAAGAGTTAGGAGCAATTCTGTAGTGGCGGATTGATAGGAAATTACCGTGCCTCTCCCACGATTAGGTAAATTTAATTGAATTTCAGCTCTACATTAGTAACAAAGCTCTAGGGTCGTCTGCCATTCATTTTATTTGCGCATCATGTAGGTGTCATTTAGGGCTCCATTCTTTTTATTTTTATTTATTTATTTTATTTATTTTTTTAGAGTCAGGCCATCTTCATATAGTGGTTAGGCGTGCATATATTAAAAAAAAAATCTTGAAACCAAGGAAATGGCTGAGGAGAAAGACTTTAAGGATTACTTCTCCCCTTCTACCTCGAGGTTCGAAACAGTTCTTATGACGATGACTCAGAAATTAGATGCAATTATGAATTTGACTCAACCCCTACCTCCCACTAATTTTCATTTGAGGGTTGTGTTGCATGTTCGAGTCCTAGTCATTCTACAGCTGATTGTGACTTGCAATATGATTATCCTGAATATTTCGCTGAGCAAATCCACTCTTTTAATGCCAATTGGCGACCTGGTTATAATTCAAAGTCCAACTATTACCGCCCTGGTTTTGCCAATAATCAAAATCTCTCTTGGGCTCATAACTCACACCAAGGGGGACATAGTTTCTCTCAGGCTCCTCAATACCCTAATCAGGTTATGCCTCAATTTAACCAAGCTCCTCTATCCAACACATCAAGCTTAGAGGAAATGATTAACCTTTTTATGCAGCGCACATAACGACTGCTTGAACATGATTCTCAGGCTATGTTAGAGTCAAAAGCCATGATTCAACACCAATCTCAAGCCATCAATAGACTTGAGATAGTTGTGGATCATATTACTGAGGCATTATCTGAAAGTGAGTTAGGAAGAGTTCCTAGTCACTCTGTTCAAAATTCAGAGGGTCAATTCATAACTGGTAGCACATCAGAACCTGAGCCAGATGATGTTTTTGAGGATAATGTGATCAAAACTACTTTGCTTCCTGACCCATTCCCTTCCCCACATTTTCATGATGACCCACTAGAGATATGCCTTCCTACTGACTCTTGCATGAAGTCTAATTCTCAATGTTCTTTGGAGTCAAGCATCGACTATTTTCACGATACGAATGACCCCATAATTCAAGAAATAATGAAGTCGTTATCGGAGGACGCATCTAATGAGAGACTACATGCCATAGGTAGTGCTAATTCTAGGTTTGGGGGTGTTGTTGCGTTGTCTAACTCATCATCTTGGTGTAGTTCATTTTGTTATGATGAGCCTATACCACCCGATATATCTATAGACATACCTCTTTCCATCCCTTTCATATTGACTGATGCTACCTATGTGGATCCCTTGTTTTTAAGGGATGATTTTAATTTTGACCATCCTATTGTGCAACACATTCAATCTTCAGATTTGACACCAGACATAGGATGTATTTTTTTAGGAGTAGGAAATAGTCATTTGCTGGATATCCATGTTGGTGACGACTTTCTGCTCCAGATCCCTATGACTTTTTTACGACCGCAGGTTCATTTGCATTTTCTCTATGATTTTGCATGGCGTCCTCGTCATTTTAGGGATGTGTTAGTTTCTGTTGTGCTGCATGTAGGTGCTACTATATGTTGGACGGATCCTCAACTTTTTCGGTTGTTGCTATATGATCTAGTCAACATCGTGGACTAAGTGTTTAGGTTTGAGAGAGTGTTCGTTCTGTTCTTCCTCGTCATTTCATGGTACATCATTTCATGGTTAGTCTGGATTGATTATCGAGTTATTTCTAGTTGCATTTCACTCATACTCGTTGGCTCCGTAACAATTTTGACTTACAACTGATACATGTAATTTTTTTCATTATTTCATTTGTATATATTTTTGTGTCTTGTATTGTTTTTATCAATTTATTATGATGAGTCCACAGTTCTTATGTTGTTGAGCGTTCATTGGTGGACGATTTCGTCGAAATTGGTAAAAACTTTCCCATGGTAATATCACTTTAACTCTCTTTTCTTTTTCTTGCATTTGTCATGATCATCATTTTATACATTGAGGACAATGTTTGGTTTAGGTTTGGGGTGAGTTTATGAGTTTTTCTGCATTCTTCAAAAATTTTTGAACACAATTGACTATTGTATTCTACTCAATCTCCATTGAATACATAGTTAATTATGATTGTGTGAAAATGTTTGGATTTGAAAATGCATTCAAAATCTAAGTACCTTTCCAATGAAAAGTATGCCTGAAAATTTTAGGAATGCATGCTTACACTTGTCACTTTTATATATCAATAGGAAACATATGATTTGATATTATCTTTAAGTTAAATATATTTCATGATATTTTTCGACTCGATTACTTTTGCACTATAAGCCAAGTTAGCATACTTTGAAGTTAATCAGTAAGATATTAACTAGAAAACCTTAGAATAATAGTGGAGACTTAACCCTTGTGAGTTTTGAGACATTCTATTTTTCTTGAGGGTTATTAAATAAACTCTGACTTTTCTTGAATCTACATTATCTCGTTGATGATCTCATTGTTCTTGTTTCTTTTATTGATTGTTTTGAGAATGGCGTTAAAATTGAATTATTACACTAGAACTTCTTGATTTATTTAGTTGAGATGTCATAATACCGACTAGAGCTTAAGAAGTGATATAGGCAATTTTTTTCTTTGAACCGTTCTTTAGCCTTTTAGCCTACCTAATAATAAATATACGTTTGCAGCCCTTTGAGCCTTTAAATAAACTTTTTCTTTGCTAACCCCATCTCCATTACCTACTCCAGTTAGGGAGTAATATCTCATACTATTTTTTATCCTTACCCAATGTCTCTGAGAATGTGTATGGTTGATATATTTTTGGAATGGGCAAATAAAAAGAGCTGAAACTAAATATTCCATGAATCCTCGGGACTAAAATGTTTTAATTTGCAGAAGGGGAAAACATGTCCAAAAAACAAAAAAAAAATTTGATGCTTCGAAAAAAAATATGAAGAATTTCGAAGGAAGAAAAATTAATGGTGTACAACATTGGTTTATTCTTCATAGCCCAACGTATTTATTAAATGGTGTATCCATTCTCAGAGAATTTTCTCGTATCATTTTCCATTCTTGTTAGCCAAAATCTTAGACTCATTACCACCTAATAAAGACTTAATTAATCTTAAGTAAAGGTCTGGTTCATAGACGTGGAGATTAAATAGACAAGAACTATGGCGTATGATTCAACATTCTCAAAGTAATTGATATTCCTGTCCATGAGATCATATTCATTTCATTCTTTTAAAAGTCCGTTTTTCATGATTATTATATGTGAGATATTTGTGTTTCCATAATTTATTCTATTTTTTCACATATAAACTGAGTGATAACTAACCAATCTCTGAGTGATTCATTTTTTAGTGACAAGAGAGATTTGTAGTCGAAACATATTATCCAAAGATTATTTAGTTGTATATTTACTGAGAAAAAAGAAAGTTATGTTGATAAGGCTATGCACACACACACTTCGAGTTGAGAATAATTGATGAAATTTATTTAACCTTTGGGTACTATTAAATCGTTGTTAGACTCATTGATATATTATTCTGACAATGTTAATTGTTTTCTAAAATTTTTGGCAATTAGATTATTACTCTGAGGATAATAGATTGAGTAACCAAGTTACCATGTTTTGGAAATTTATCGAGTCATAATGTTTGTGGGTAACATTCCTGGAAACCCTCACGAGACTATAACTCGTCCACTAGAGGTAATCTAGCGGTTTAAAGCCTTGTTGCACGTTTAAGGTAAGTGCAACCGATGATTCCTGCGAAAGTGAGTTAGAATTTTATTTTTATTGTTTTGCTCGAGGACTAGCAAAATATAGGTTTGGGGGTATTTGATATTCACGTAATTATTACATAATATATCCCTTAATTTATATATGTTAGTGTTTCAATTAGTATATTTTATTCTAATTATTTCATTTTCATGTTTTTGTAGGAATTTGAGCGTGAATGATGAAATTGCATAAAGGCGACAATTTGAGGAAATGATATATTAATTGGTCGATTCTAGCGGTGGTACAAAGTAGAGGGTCACATACTTAAACCTAACCCAAACAAACATAGGTCCACCTAATTTAACATAAGCCCAAGCCCAAAAAGCTAACCTAAAACCCCAAGCCCAAAAAAATAGGAGAACTCTATTTAGGTTCTCCCTTTTTTGGAGAAAACCTTTCGTTTCTTCTACGTTTTTTCTCCTCCTCTCATTTTCCAGCCACCACTCCTCCCCTCTCCTCCTTGGCAAAGACATAGAGACCTTCGTCTCTCTCCACTAACCAACCGCCATCTCACTCCACGTCGCTATCGCAATTACCGTCACCTCGCCAACACCACTGTAACGACCCGATCCGCACATTAAGATATTGTTCGCTTTGGGCCCAACCGGCCCACACGGCTTTAAAAGGCCTCTTACTATGGGGATCCAACCTCGCACATATATAGCACATCACAATCCCGCACCCAGGCGATGTGGGACTATGATCTCCCCTTGGTAGCTAGTCCAACCCCTCTTGGGATCCACAGGCCTGTTGGGCCTATTGGGCTCCAACCCTCACCCTCACCCTCCTCCTCAGGTCCGCCCACACAAGGGTCTCACAATCCACCCCCCTTAAGGCCCAACGTCCTCGTTGGACACACAGGCACAACGTCCACGTTGCCCGAGGGCCCACCTCCATGTGTCACACTTCTGGCTGGGTCAGGCTCCGATACCATTCTGTAACGACCCGATCCGCACAGTAAGATATTGTCCACTTTGGGCCCAACCGGCCCGCACGACTTTAAAAGGCCTCTTACTATGGGGATCCAACCTCGCACATATATAGCACATCACCATCCCGCACCCAGGCGATGTGAGACTATGATCTCCCCTTGGTAGCTAGTCCAACCCCTCTTGGGATCCACAGGCCTGTTGGGCCTATTGGGCTCCAACCCTCACCCTCAGGTCCGCCCACACAAGCGTCTCACAACCACCATCAGCTGCCACCACCCCTGCTCTTCTGTCCACCCTCACCCTTATGTTTCTCCCACTCTCTCGGCCCTCCTGCTTATTTCCCTATCTCTTTCACATTGTTTCCCTCTCTCATGACCACCGTTGCAAGCGGCGCACCAGCTCGCACACCACCACCTGTTTCTCTCCCTCTTTTTAGTTGTCTTTCGTGTCTCTCTCTCTGTTCTTCCATCTCTCTCTTTCTTTTGCAGGTACCAGAGCCGATCGAAGGAAGAAGGAGCTCGCTTGGAGCGAAGACGAAGCAGCGCGGCTTGCTGGAAATGAAGACCATAGGAACGCGCGACTTTTGGCGGGAGAAAACTGCTTTTCAAATAGTTTGGTTATTTGCACCCTGCAATTCTTCTCTATACCACCACAGTGCATTTGCAGTCTTTTTCTCGGGATTCACGGTTGTGCTGAGATGAATTCCACTTACATCAGTGTTGTGACCACAGCATGATCTTCTAGACCCCGCGCCGAGGCAAAGATGAAACCACAGGGTCTCCTAGAGTTTGTTGTATTCGAATTTATTGTTTTCTATATACTTGAACGTTAAACACAGTTGATTTCTGAGTTTCAATAATTTTCTTTCACTGATTATATCCAGATTAATTATCAAGACTAGTCGGTAGTTAGAAGTGCCCTTTATTGATATTCAAAGCCTGCTTTAATCAATTAATTAGAATCTGTGATTGTGTGTGTCGTAAGAAGACATGCAATGCTATACCAAATGAGGCCTCCTAGACTATGACTATACCAAATGAGGCCTCCTGGTGCTGGCGTAACATCCTCAAAAGCAGAAGCAAGGCTAGCTCTCTCATTGTCCATTCTATTGGAGACGGGAAAGACACTAAACTGAGGCAAGACCCTTGGCACCCTATGGGTATTCTCCTACCAAGGTTCCCACAGCACCTTACATTCCACTCCACTCTCCACCGTAATGCAACAGTCAGTGCACTGATACACACTGACCACTGGGACACCAGAAGGCATGACCGAATGCACTTAATAGACATATGTGAAGACCTGGAGATGGTCGAACTAGACACTGCACACAAAGATGTTATCACCTGGATGGGCGGCCACGATGGAGAATTCTCTAACAAAAGCGCTTACCACTCAATGAGAACAAGGTCATCTTTAGTCTCGTGGTCCAAGCTTGTGTGGTTCACTGGTAGAATACCCAGACAGAGCTTCATTATTTGGTTAACAATGCACAAGGCCCTTAAAACCCAGGATAAACTGCTGAAATGGGGAGTTCTTGACAGGTCTTCTTGCCTTCTATACAGTGACAAACCTGAATGTGAAGAACACTTGTTCTTCAAATGCAGATATTCCAACTTTATATGGTTGCGCATCCTACTCCATTTAGGACTGAAGCACCAAGTCATGGACTGGGCTGATGAATGGAGATGGTGCGAGTTGAAATTCTCTGGTACCTCACCACACAGTGTACTCAGGAAGCTGGCACTCAATGCCACTACATATCACCTATGGACAGAGAGGAATTGCAGACTTTTTCAGTCCAAGTTTCGGGCAGCCATTGAAGTAGAGACTAAGATCATAGAGGATGTCAGATTACGTGCCTCAGTCCTAGATCTCCGAGTACCAGATAGTGTAGATAATAGGCAACTCTTTGACAATTGGAGAATTGAGGTTCAATATCACTCCCGATGATACACTCTACACGCATGGAAGCGGCCTGAACTAGGATGGTTTAAGGTGAACTCTGATGGATCACTCACAGGCACTAAAGGGGGCTACACAACACTCATTAGGGACCATGATGGAGTAGTGGTGACAGCTAGGGCAGTGAGCCAACGAGCGCAAACGGTCCTTCTTCACGAGCTACATGGGATTGAATTGGGAATTCTACTCGCCCAGCGACATGCATTACGCAGGCTGGAGTTTAGCATGGACTCCAACAATGCACTGAAGTTCCTTACTACTGAAACCCCCCCCCCCATGGGAAGCAGTACATATCATTCGAAGGATCAAGACAGCTCTAGTACAGTTTGACGGGTGCAGGCTCATGCACGAGGTACGGGAAACAAACCAGGCAGCGGATAAATTAGCAAAACTATTACCAACTCATGAGTTTGTCGAGATAATTCCAAGCTCCTTTGCGAAAGATATTAAGAAGATTGTATTTGACGATGCAAGAGGTAGGCAATACGCACGAATGTAACTCTTCCCCCACGCTTGCCTTTCAAAAAAAAAAAAAAAAAAAAGACATGCAATGCTGGGGGTTTAGAATTAGTTAAAATTAACCTGTGATTGTATGTGTTGTAAGAAGACACGCAATGCTAGGGGTTTATACCTTTACTGAAATCAATTGCAAACTTAGATTAATCTTTAGGTTAGTCATGTTAATTCTTGAAAACAATAATTTGGATTACACAAATCTCGAAGAACTTGTGGTGGATTTGATGTCTCGGTCCCCTCTCTATCATCTTATCAGTTTAATTTTAGTTGTGAATTTCATTTTCTTAATTTGGTAATTTTCATCTGCTATAACCCCCAACTCTAAATTAGTTCCAATAAGTTTTAGAATTCGACTGTCTCATCAATCCTCGTGGGATCGACCCGTATTTGCCACTGTCTACTATTTAGACAGTCGTGCACTTGCGGTATTACAAGTAGGATTTATTAGCTTATTAATTTAGGTTAATAAAAACTCCATCAGCGCGGCCTCCTAGGCCATTTTTTAGAACACTGGTTAAGACTCATCCCCGCAAATGTTAGAACATTCGAAGACTCCACCAACATAGATCCTCCTTCGTCCCTCAGCGAGGCCAAAGCACATTTTCTGGAAAGACACATTTGAGGAACATGCTCCACAGTGTTTATGGCAATAATTGAAACTGTAAAAACCGACCTATACATAGGCACGACAGTTCACAAATGGAGGTTACCCAACAGTCACATTAGCATAAGATGTAGGGTTGAAATTTGAACCAACGGTTTGATTTATCACCTAAACTGTGAATCGAACCGACTTTGATCGGTTTAAAATTTTTCAAACCGAACCGACCATTAACAAAACTAAACTGATTCTAATTTATCCTAACCGCAACCGAACCAAACCGAATAAAATCGAAACAAAATTGAACCAATCGACTATTTTAAACATATTATATTATTTTTATATAAATATATAGTATTTATTACATACATTTTGTCGGATCGCTTTTATTGGTTAAAATCACATAGAAACTGAAAATCGAACCTAACAATTCGATTTTTAATTTTTTAAAATCGAACTGAACTTAAACCAAACCGATCAGTTTGGTTTTATCAGTTCGGTCGGTTTAATTGGTTTGGTCCCTTTTTTGTTCAACCCTAATAAAATGCTACATGGGGAATTGGGAGGCGATGGTTCCAAGTACAACTTCACTAGTCCACATTCATCGAATTAATGGAATTGCACGCAACCCCATTAACTGGGAGGAGTAACCAATGGTACACCAAACCGTCTTGCAATCTATTCCGTACACGTGGCATGATGATCTCGTCAACAGAGTGGAACGGGCCCAAATAAGCGCCTGACCTGATCCAACCCAAAAGACAAGGAACAAAGCCTAGGATGCTCCAAGGTAACTGAGGTGAATATCTGAAAGGTGGATCCAATCAACAAGGCCCTATTAAGCCCACAAGTCAAATGGTAAAACCTAGAAACCACAAGACCGGATAAGGCAAGTATCTAGGAGTTTGACCAAAGACAGGTATGCCAGTGAGACATTAACCCCTATTAGGGAAACATCATTCGGTCTAGCTTACGGAACTGAGGCAATGATCCCTGTAGAGCTGGGGATGCCAACATTTAGAATGGAGGAGTTCAGGGCGGATGACAATGATGACGCTTTACGCGTCAAACTAGACCTCATTGAAGAAAAGAAGGATGAGGCTTCTGCCAAGATAGTTGTCTACCAACAGAGAATGGCCCAATACTATATCAAGAAGGTCAAGCCACGAAAATTCAAAATGGGAGACTGGGTACTCAGCAAAACACTAAAGAACCAGGCGCGAGCAAGCTAAATCTAAGCTGGGAAGGACCCTACAGAGTGACTAAGCTCAATAGGCCAGGTACATACTGGTTAGAAAACATGAATGGCGAAGGCCTTAAGCAGCCACGAAATGTAGAGCACCTAAGAGTTATTATCAATAAATTCAAGGTATATGCTTTATTAAAGTTTTACTGTTGTTCTTTAAATCTGGTCAAACTATTGTAGTCTGACTTAAGTGTCAGACCTACTAATTCGACCCCGTGTCGGACTACTAGGCGAATTAAGTAAGTCAGGACACCCAAGTGAGTTCATTAAGACTAGTGAAGACAACTTCTGAACCACTTTAAGGCCTAGTCCATCAAGAACGGACAAAGATAGCTTAGAAAGTGGAAGTCTAGTCAGAGCTCATGAAGCCTGACTAATATGACTTTCTAGGAATCATTGTCCAACCATAGACAATGATGGCCGAAATCGACCAAAGAATAGTCAGTTCATTAAGAATGATGCAGACAACTCTTGATCCCCTCTAATGCCTAGTCCGCCAAGAACGGACAAATATGGCTTAGAAAGTGGAAGTCTAGTTAGAGCTCTTAAAGCCTAACAAAGATGACTTGCCTAGGATCATTATCTGACCATAGACAATGATGGTCGAACTCGACCAAAGTTTAGTCAGTTTATTAAGACTGATGAAGGCAACTTATTGTCCCCCTAATGCCTAATCTGCCAAGAATGGACAAAGATGGCTTAGAAAGTAGAAGTCTAGTCAGAGCACATGGAGCCTGATCAAGACGATTTGCCAGGGAATATTGTCCGACCTTAGATAATGATGGCAAACTTGATCAAAGTTTAGTTAGGCAATGAAGGCCGATGAAGACAACTTTTGTTGTGATTAACTTATAAATTCGAATGATCTCTAGTCTGCCAACATTATTTTACTCCGCTGCATAGAGTTTAGTATGCCAACATTGTTGTGATTAACTTATAAATTCGAATGATCTCTGGACCACTTAAGAGTCTATGCCAAAGTTTCCTGACTTCAAGAGCATCCACACCCTTATCAGGAAGAGGTTCAGATAAATTATAGTTGGGATTAATAGGAGAAGAAGCAGATGACAGATCTGCGCGTACTGCAGCATCAGCACCCCGATCTAGGTCATTCTCTTCTCGCGATTGATTAGAAGCTTTTTCGAACTCCGCATAGGTAGCTTTTCTGTAAAAGGAGAAATCCCAATCAGCATGATCATCCTCCATCAGCTTTAGTCTTCCTTTCACCACTTTACTGAATTGGAACGTGACCTGAGCCTTGAGAATCCCTTATTCATGAGCTTTTGACTCCGAAAACTCTTGTTCTACCAGCTCCAGCCTAACCGCCAATGCATCAGCTCTGGATTACTTAGTACTTAGCTTATCTTTGATCAGTCTGAGCTCATTTTCTGTCAAGAAGAGTTGTTCTTCTATTGTCTTTCCAAGCTTGGTGTTTACATCAACGTCGGCCTCTAGCTGTTGACATCGGGTATCCCATTCAGATTCCCTTTGCTATTCTCAACGTTCAGAGCCTGAATATCAGACTGCATATTTTCCATGGCCTCTCTGGCAAGCTTCAAGTCACTTTGGGCGTTATTCAGCTCCGCCTCCAATCTGTCCTTCACAAACATCACATTGGAAAAATCAGACACAAATGACTCCTCTGAGCCTCCAATCTTGTCAGCAAGGCATCCAAATGGACCTCCAATTCAGCAGGTCTGAGGCTTGAAACATCACCCGCCTGATTAGCTTGGCCTTCAAACTATTTTTCTGCAGCTCAATCTCGCGAAGAGCATATGAATACAACTTCTGCAGATGTGCAAAAACTCGATGCATGGTGTACACTGTCTCACGAGCGGCCTCTACCTCTGTCCCAGCGACAACAACTTGGTTCAGATACGACATCCCCAACAGCAGATGTCTTTGCCCCTTGTCCATACATTCACCCAATGTATCCCCTTTTGGCTTCGAAGCACGGTTAGTTCACTAATCGTACCAACTACTAATATGCTTCCTAGAAGCATAAAAAATGTCAACCTTCTGATGCTAGGCCTGGTTGCTTATTTTTACAATATTTGGGGCAAAGAGACTAATATGCACATCTGGATGGAGATCCTTTGGGACCGCTATCATGCCAGTACCGCCCTTCACCGTCTTCGCTGCGTCTGGGACCTCATCCACTATCTTCCCCTTACTCACAACAACTAGCTCCCTCTCAACCACCGATTCAGTAGCAGTTGCATGGGAGGAAGGTAGATAATGACTCATCGGATCGACCTTGACCCCGAGCCGAGGGTAAGAACAAGAGGGAGGGTACTACGGGCGATGAGGAGGGGACCGTTCCCGGTAGGGATGACGGTCTGGTGACTTTTTGCCAGGCAGAAATGAAGCTTGCTTCAACTAGGGGTTATACTTGAAATCCTTCAGAGAAAAAAAGTGAGTCTGGTCAACATCAGATGAGGCAGCCAGTCCCGCTTGTAGCAGTATGTTGTTCAAGATCTTCGCTTGCTAGGTGCCCAGCTTCATCACATCATCCACCCCATCATTTTCAAATACTCATTTTACAGGTCGGGAAGGGAAATGGGGGCTCTAGCCTAAGCATCTTGTCTCTCAGATGTAAGAACTTTCGCCCCAGCGGACGCAACAAGTTTTTGCCGTGAAACTTCTAACCCCTCCTCCGAATAGGCCAATAGTCTGGAAGTAGTCTTATCCCCAATGCGAGGCTTCTTAGAAACCAGAGATGGGGAAAGTGTTGCATCCAACTCCGCTTTCCTTGGCGAACTAGGAATCTTGACCTTTAGGAGCTTCCTCTTCTTCAAATGAAGTCTGCCAGCAGACTTTGATTTCAAAATTCTGAAGACAATAGGAGCCTCATGCCAGTAATCCCACAATCCATTGCGCTTGATGTTGTCAAGCTGCACACCATTTTCCATCCTCATGATGGGTAGGTCGGCGAATTGGTCCAAGGCTTCTTTATCTTTTGAAGAAAGGGGCGATGTCAAACATTTTCAACAAAAAACGCAGATAACAGTTCAATATGCAATCAACAAAATTTGGAACAAGAAGGGTATTACACTCACTTAGTTGTTTGAACTTCTGATTGATCGGACGACCGTCAAGCTCGAAATACATCGAGTCAGCAAAAGCCATAAAGCAATACTTTTGAAAGAACTTAAAATCATCAGGCAAAGTGCCCAACACAAGCCGGTGACCTCAACACACAGACAGCGTGCTCGTTCAACCGAGGAGAAGTGAGCATATGGGTTCCCCTCGGAGACAGATGAAGGCCAGCATCTTTCACCCTGATTAGAACGACGGTCACAGTTCTACACCCGTTTGGCACCAGCTAAGAAAGCGAAATGCCAAGGTACCTAACAAAAACCATATTTTATGGATAAGAGAAAAACGAACTTCAATTGAAATTCACCCATATGCAAGCAAATGAATCCACTCGGAGGAGACAAGGGAGTCTAACCAGCTTCCAAGGTAAAAAGATCCAAATCGTCGAGGATATGATACTTATCATGGAGATTCAACAAATCCACCTCTGAAATTAACCTATCCTCAAAAAAGGCACATCTTTCAGCGACTAGATTATCAGGAAGTTGATTCTGGTCCGCCATTGAAGAACGTATGAACCTTCGATTAACACTTGCAATAGCGAAAGTCGAGCAATCAAGAATGCAGAGTCTTTGAGAAATTGTAAAAGTAAATAAACCCAACTTTGTAGAGAATAATGCTTAAATAGAAGTAAGGATTCACGCATTTTTTTAGCAGTCACATACCCATTTAATGATGTGCACCGCTCGAGAAAACATTTCAGGCTCAATCATCATGATCGTCCAGTTCCCTCATGTCATGAATTAGTGGACCGACGAGCTGGCCCACTAACTCGGGGGGGGGGGGAGCATCTGATGATACACCGAACCTTCTAGTAATTTTCATTGTACACATGTCATCATGATCCAGCTAACACGTGCCTCCAAGTGAGGGCCTGCTCTAGTCCGACCCAAAGGCCAATAAACAAAGCCCAGATTACTCCAATTAGAAGTTGTTCATGGAAACTCTCTAGCATGGACAACTCTTCACAAGGAAAGGATCTCTAACATACATCTTTCCTTGAACCACACCACCAAAGGCATAGCCGAACAAGGATTCTTGCAGGATAAATAGATAACAAAGTTGAGGAACTAAGGTACGCTAGAGAACCCTAATTTCAAGTAATACACATTTCTCACACCTTGTCTGACATTAGCATCAAAGTGTCATCGGCCGCCACAACGGTGGTTTTTGGCTCACGTGTGTTCCTTGTGCAGGTTAAGGTCAAGGAAAACAGAAACTGATCTATCAATTCTAATTAGAAGTCATGTCAAAATTCTATTTCCAATTAGAAGCAAAAACAAACGCATCCAGCTATTTAGCGATATTTTGCTTTGTTTCCATGTCGTCACAATGTCATCGGCATCGCTGAGAGCAGTGGTATAGCGCCAATCTGAGCGTTTGACGTGCCCCCTTGTTCTCCATTATTGTGTGATCTGGTGGTCACCATTTTCTCGTATTCTAAAGAGATATGATGCTAGTGATGGTTAGGAACTTTGTCGTCCCCACGGTTGGCGCCAAACTGATGCAGTTGATTTTCGCTCTCTGATTTGACCTTGACCTACAAGCCTACTGACCTACACAATGAACGCACGTGAGCCACGAACCACCGTTGTGGTGGCCGATGACACTCTGATGCTAAAGTTAGACAGGGATTTGAGGAAGGCATAATGTTGTAAATAGAGAATTTGTAGCGTACCTTAGCTTACCAACCTCATGTCTTATTTATAGTGTTGGAGTCCTAGTTCGACCAGGCAATCGGTGGCGTAGTTTAGGGAAAAAGATCTTCGTGGAGATCCTTCTCTAATTAGAAGTTGTTATGTGAAGGAGAGTTTCTCTGTTAGCTTTGTGCTCTTAGATACGCGGGAGATAGTTCCCAATCAGAGAGTAGTCCATAGAAGTTTCAATATACGATGTATATTCTAGTATTTTCTTCCTAGTTCGAATGAAAGTGTTGATGTCTTGCCTGTCCGAATCTGATTCTCGAGATACTTGCCTTAGGAGGGCTTACGGGTATTGAGTATAGTTGTGAGACGCGTGGGCTTAGCAGGTTGTAATGATTTGTGTCTGTCTAGCGAACTGCATTGTGTGCGCTTAGAACCGCTTGGGCCGGATCAGTGTTGGGCTGACCCTTGGGCCTATTATTTCTCGAGATCATCATGACACGTGTACAATGTAGAAGAGAGGTCATTTTGGTGTATCATCAAGTTCAATATTCACAAAATTGTCTATTGTATATTTTATATTTGACATAGTAAACACTCATAATCAACCATTTCTTAATCACATTCGTCCATTTGTTCACAACCTCTATTGTTTCATATGTATATCTATACCTTCTCGCATTTCTTTCTTCCCACATTTTCATGTAGTTAGATCTTTTGATTCTAATTAGAAGTCGTGTCTTTGGAGGCCACTTCAGTTCCTCCCAGCTTTTCATGGAGTTAAGTACGTCTGACAGACTGGCACTTACGGGTGTCACTGCTCTGGATCCATCATAGTTGGATGATTTCTCTTGCCTGGGCCGAACACGGTCCGGCCTGTTGTCGCTGCGCTTCCTTTTGTTTCGTTCCTCGTCCTCGCAACTCTTTCCTTCCTTCTTGTCTCTAAGAGAGGAAGGCTTCCTGTTGCCTTTGGTTTCCCTTTTAGCGGTCATTGACTCCTCTTGGATGATGTGTCTCTGGACGCTCTTGAGGAGTTCCACCATGTCTAGAAGTGGATCCAGGGTGAGGTCCTTGAAAAGTTTTCTCTCTCTGAGGCCAACAGTGAAGGCGGTCACGACTGTATCGTTGTTGCACTCGTCGATGAGGGTCGGCTTGTTGTTGAAGCACGTGACATACTCTCGGAACATCTTGCCAAACCTCTACCTTAGAGAGAGTATGCAGTGCGTGCATTTTCTGAAACACTGGCTTCCAACAAAATGTGTAAGGAATTCCTTCGCCGGTGTTTTGAATGAGTCGATTGACTTCGGTGGAAGGCTGGTGGGAAACATTCTCCACACGACGGACTCAGATCCTCATTTGAGGGCCATTACGTGTTGTAATGACATAGATGATCGAAAGGATTGGTGGTCCCATCGTAGGAGTCGAGCTTCGGGGGAGTGAACTTCCTTGGAAGGGCCTCGTTCATTATCCGATCCACAAATTGTGGGACGGATAGACGATATACTACGTCCAGATCATGCGCCCCTCTGCAGAGGGGGTTCCCAGGCGCCCCTCTGCAGAGGAGGTTCCCAGGGCCAAGCCTCTCTATCTTGGCAGTGAGCATAACGTTAACTGCGCAGCCTCCCTTAGTCCAATGAGAACTAGCGTGGGCTTGGCTCTTCTTGCGCTTGTTCCCTATCATCTTTTGGAGGCAGAGGTTGGTGTTGTTCTTGGTCTCCGTTAGCAGGTGGTGGATTGTGTTGCGTAAGAGTCTCCACCACCTTGGCGATCTGTTGTATCTGAGATGCCAGCACATCAATTCTGGGGTCCATGGTTACTGCCATCGGCGTGGGAGCATGAGTCGACTACTCGTGCACAACAGGAACTATTGAATGAGGCGGTATAGAGACAGCCTGAGCATTGGACATGCCCCCTGGTTCTCCGTTTTCGCGTGACCTGGTGGTCACCATTTCTCTTGGTTTTGATAGGAGACGACGATTAGTGTAAAGTTATGAACTATGTCGTCCCCACGGACGGCACCAAATTGATGCAGTCTTTTTCCGCTCCCTGCTTTGACCTAATCTCGCTGACCTGCTGACCTGCACAAGTAACGCATGTGAGCCACAGACCACCGTGGGGTAGCCGATGGCATTCCGATGCTAAAGTCAAACAGGGCTCTGAAGAAGGTGTAATGTTGTAACAGGGAATTTGTAGCGTACCAACCTCATGTCTTATTTATAGTGCAAGGAGTTATGGTTCTACAAGGCCATCATAGGCGTAGTTTAGGAAGGAGGTCTTCATGGAGATCCCTCCCTAATTAGGAGTCGTGTTGTAGGAGGAAAATTCACTGTTAGCTTCGTGCTTCTAGATACGCGGGAGATAGTTCCCATTCCAAGAGTAATCCATAGAAGGGAGTTTCCCTGTGTGGAATATACTCTAGTGTTTGCTTCCTAGTTGGAAGCAGAGAGCAGCTGTAGTTGCCCGTCCGAAGCTGGTTCTTGAGATACTTGCCTGAAGAGGGCTTACGGGTATTGAGGATAGTTGTGAGACGTGTGGGCCTAGCATGTTGTGAGAGTTCGGGTCCGCCTGGTAGACTGCAGTTCGGCGAGCCTAGAACCGCTTGGGCCGAATCAGTGTTGGGCTGACGCTTGAGGCCGTAATTCTTCGAGACAAACAGTTCCGGCGTGTGACAATTTTTATGTATCATCAATATAATTTCAAATATTTTTCGTTCAAGGTATTATACCACTTGTGAACAAACAATTCGTTTTTTTATGTTTGCAGTTACATATAAATTGCACTGAAAACCAAAAAGTAAGAGCATGTTACAATAGTGGTTTTTGGCTCACGTGTGTTCCTTGTACAGGTCAAGGTCAAGAAAAATTGTCAGTCGAAGGCCATCATCTTTCGCTCTGATTAGAATGACAATCACAGTTTTGTAACCGTTTGGCACCAACTGATCGGGCGGAATGCCAAGGTACGATAACAAAAGCAATATTTCCTCGATAAGAGGAAAATGAATTCCCGATTGAATTGTGCAAGCAAATGAATCCACTCGGAAGAGACAGGGAGTCTGAACAACTCTCAAGGTAAAAAGCTCCAGATCATTGGAGATCTGATACTTCTCGTGGAGATTCACCAAATCCACCTTTGAAATTAACCTCTCCTTGAATAAAAAACTCAACTCTGCAGAAGGGAAGCAACAAAGAAGAGTCCCTGACAAATTGTAGGAGAAAAAAAACTCAACTCTGCAGAAAATAAAACTTAAAGTAAGGATTCATGCCTTTTTTGAGCAGTCACATACCCATTTAATGATGTGTGCTCGAGAAAATGTTTCAGGCTCAATCATCACGACCATCCAGTTCCCTCTAACATGACTTAGTTGACCGGTGAGCTCGCCCACTAACTCGGGGGAGCAGCTGATGATACATCGAACAGCCCAATAATCCGCACTCTACACGTGTCATAATGATCCAGCTAACACGGGCTTCCAAGTGAGGCCCAGCTTTGATCCGACCCAAATGCCAGGTAACAGAGCCCAAATTACTCCAAGCCCACTGAGGCGAGTACTAGGAAGTAGGACCCAATCAACAATGAGCTATTAAGCCTTTAAGTCATATGGTCAAACCCAGAAAGAACGAATAAGGCAATTATCTAGGAGTTTAACCTAGGATAGGCATACCATCAACACATTGAGAAACAAATATCAGAATATAAAAAACTCTCAGGCATTGACAACTCTCCACAAGGAAGGGATCTCTATCATACAACTTTCCTTGAGCCACACTACCAAAGGCATAGCTGAGCAAGGACTCTTGCATGATAAATAGAGAACAAAGTTGAGGAGCTAAGGTACGCAAGAAACCCTAATTTCAAGTAATACACATTTGTCACGTCTTTTCTGACTTTAGCATCAAAGTGCCATCGGCCGCCACAATGATGTCAAAAGTCTATTTTCAATTAGAAGCAAAAATAAACTCTAATTAGAAATTTGTCAAAAGTCTATTTCCAATTAGAAGCAAAAACAAACACCTCCCACCATTTAGCGAAATTTTGCTTTGCTTCCATGTCGTCACAATGTCACTCAATTCTAATTTAAGCCAATGTCGCAACAAGACCCAATTTTAACTTAATGTCCTCATACTTTATGCAACTGCTGTAGTTTCTATAAAACAGTTCAGATTAAAGCCAAAAACAATGTACTGTACATCGCTTCTTTTCAGTACTCAATCAAATAATGAATTGGATTGAACAAGTAAATTACAACTTACATTTTACAAAAGTACATATGCATCTATATATCTCTACCTCTTGAATCTTGCTACATATATCTTCGAACTTAATTAAACCCTACACCAAGGTAGAACAAGAAGAAGTAGAGGGATCAAACAAGGCAGGCAACAAGTATTTCCTCCCATTAGCACCATTTGCATTGTAGCTAGCTCCAGTAGGGGGTTCCTTCAACAGCTCCCCTGCATAACCTGGATAAGCTCCCTTTCCATAAACTCCACTACAAGTTGATGCTGCTTCCAAAGGTGCATCTGCAGGTCCTTGAAAGTAACCATTACCATAAGGGTTGGTAGCAGTTCCAGCCAAAAGACTAGCCAGGTTTATGATCAGACCATCCATACCCACATCATTGTTGGGCGAAACCAATGGTGCACTCTGTGGTCCATAAATGGGCTGGTAGAAGGGCCATGCGCTTTGACCCGGGCATTGGGTCTCAGAATTACCCACCCAAATGTAAGCAAACTTGAGATGTGCATTGGATGAAGAAGAGCCATGTGTTCCACACCTGCTAGAGCAGAATCCTTCAACTGCATCATCAGATGCAGTCAATACAACATTGATGGCATTCATAGGCGCACCTTTGGCTGCTAATTATCATCAAGGATGTGTTTTCCCATTGAAAGATGTAGAGGTGATGTTTTCTTGGTTTGGGGGTACAATTTTTGGGTGTTTTTCCACCAAGTAGAGACTGATGGAGTTTGGGGCTTTGATGAATAGAGGGAATATAGAAAATCAGTGACTACAGCCTTTTGGGAAGGCTTGAATTTGCCATACCAAATGAGATTGATGGAGATCTTGCCAGAAAGAAGAGCCCCATTGTGATATTTCATTGTCATCATTTGATTTGCATCATCACTTGCTAGGCTCCTAGCAGCTAATGAATAACTGAATAAAGTGAGCACAAGGAGGAGTTGTACCAGTAGCAAATTTGTGGATAATAAAGAATAAGCCATTGTGTTTGAAGAAATAAAGGGAGGGTAAAGAAAGAATGAGGTTAAGAAAAGAGAAGTGTGAAAGACTGATGAGAGAAGTAGTAGACTAGTAGTGGTGAGGGTTGTATTTATAACTCTTGTTTATGCCATGGAAAATGTGGTGAAGGCACTGCCGAGGGAGTAAATATTAGATGAACCTAACTGCACCATTTTTACAATACGCGTCTTCGTTTGCCCACCCAAAAGAGGTTCCTACAAGTGAGGCCGTGAGGGGTCCTTCTTGGATATTTCTCTCTTGCCTAGTGTTCACAGTGATGAGGATCCAACTGGCTCTATTAAGTCGTGTAAACCTTCAACACTAATTTGATAAATGACAGCTGAACACCACCGGAAAGGTTTCTTGTCCGCCATACGGATACGGATTTGACCATATCCGCCATACGGATATCCGTTTGAGTATTGAAATTACAAAAATGCCCATGTTCTTAAAAGGAAGAAAAAAATCCCTAACCCTAATTACCCATTCCATCTCTCAGACTTACTCTGCCTCCTTGACTCTCTCATGCTCTCTCAAATTCTCTCTTCTCTGTCTCGCATCTATAACCATATCAAATCCAAATGAGATCTCTTTCGCATCTTCAATGGAATTCATCTCCTCTTCAATTTCCGTTCTCCGATTTCAATCTTTCTCGTTTCAGCTGGACTAGCCAACGGAGGAGGAAGGCTACCACCGTGTTCGTTGATGGGAAGGGATGGTGGAGGCAGCAGGCCAGGGCGAGGTATGGTCTTCGACAAGTCTTCTTTGGGTGTGGAGGAGGAGGTGGCGCCGATGGTTGATTTGTGGATGGATGATGAAGGGTTGTTATCGGATTCCCACCTGGATTTGCAGCGGTGGAAAGTGAAGGAGGATGGTTTTCCCTTAGGTTTCCCCCTACCATCTTCAACGAAAAAAGAGGATGGAGCTACTCTCTTGGAATCTCAAGTTGAATATCACCGATTTCACCGTCTCCAAATTCAAGAAAATCATCTCCATCCTAAACCGAACCGGGCACGCTAGGTTTCGGATGTCCTTCACCATCGTCCTTCTCATCCTTCCACCACCAACAACAAAAAATCGTAGCTATTCCTCAACCACATCATCAACACCAACAACAACAACAAGCGCAACCAATTCAATCGCTCCTCGCAAACACAAACCTTAACTCTAGATTTCACAAAGCCTAATTTGCTCACTCTGAACTCAAATCACAGCATAGTTTCAACTAGTCGATTCACTCACATCCGATCTCTTCAAACACTTCTTCCTTCTAATCTTTGATCACTGCATATGGAAGTATTTCGAATGGCAAGCAGGGTTCATCCATGTTCGTCGAATATCAGAAAAGGATTTGAAAGTAAAAGCAAAAGGACCCAATGTTGGCTGCTGGGGCGATCCCTAAAAAAGGGGATGCCTAGGGTGAAACATAGTCAGCAAGATAAAGGACAAAATTGGCCCCTAAGGTCCCATGAAACCACTAGACGCTCATTCAAACCAGGTGGCTTCATCCAATAATAGGTCTTGTTAAGACTCATCGCTACAAATGTCAAAACATTCGAAGACTCCACCAACGAAGATCCTCATTCGTCCCTTAGTAAGGCCACAGCGCATTTTCTAGAAAGACACATTTGAGGAACATGTTCTACACTGTTCATGGCAATGCTCGAAACTGCAAGAACCAACCTATATATAGGCATGACGGTTCACAAATGAAGCTTACTCAGCAGTCACATCAGCATAAAATGTGGGATTGAAAACTGAACCGACGGTTCAATTTTTCACTAAACCGTGAACCGAACTGACTTTGATCGGTTTCAAAATTTTCAAACTGAACCAACCATTAACAAAACTGTAGCGAAACCAAACCAATTCTAATTTATGCAAATCTTCACCAAATCGAATCGACTAAATCCAAACCGATCGACTATTTTAAACATATTATATTATTTTTATATAAAAATATAGTATTTATTATATATATATTCGGTCGGTTCGGTTTTGTCGGTTAAAATAACATAGAAACCGAAAACCGAACCAATCGGTTCGGTCGGTTTAATTGGTTTGGTCGGTTTTTTGTTCAACCATAATAAAATGCTACATGGGGAATTAGGAAGCGACGATTCCAAGTACAACTACACCGGTCCACATTCATCGAATTAATGGAACAACACACAACCCCATTAACTGGGAGGAGTAACCGATGGTACACCAAACCGTCTTGCAATATATTCCATACACGTGGCATGATGATCTCGTTAATAGAGTAGAACGGACCCAAATAAGTGTCTGGCCTGATACAGCCCAAAAAATAGGGAACAAAGCCAAATATGCTCCAAGCCCACTGAGGTGAATATCTGGAAGGTGGACCCAATCAACAAGGCCTTATTAATCCCACAAGTCAAATGGTAAAACCCAGAAACCACAAGACCTAATAAGGCAAGTATCTAGGAGTTTGACCTAAGACAGGTAGGCCAGTGAAACGTTAACTAACGCCAGGCAGAATAATGATTATTCTGCAGGCTAATAGCAACAGTTAATTCACAGGGAAGAACACAAGAAGATTACCCAAAAAAACACAGAAAAAATAACTCTAATGTTTAATCAAATTACTCAAATCAAAGGTATCTCTAAAATCAGCCCACAAGCCGGGCTTTATAGCTAAAACTCATCAATATTGGAATTTTACCAAAAATGGAAACACCCCAATAATCATGCTAAAACAAAATGCGTAATAAAAGAAAATATACTGCCAGAAATCTGGCCCAAATTGGGTTCAGAATCACTTCCTAAACAATAATTGAAATATTACTATAAAGGGAAATAAATTACTAAATTTGTGGATTTGAAAGGAGAAACGGTGGATTTTGGCCTCGAAAAGTTGTGCACAAGAGTAGCTTATTGACCACGACGTGTGCGTTGAAAATAGCTTTCCGAATTGGGGTCGTTTGCGCGATTTTGATACTCGTAGCCAAAGTTATGGCCAAAATACTAAAACGCACCCTAAATTGCCAAATTTGAAATAGAATTATGATTTCCTGCCATTCTTGTGCTGAACTGCTAATTCGAGATATCTTAGTGCTAATAACGTACTATCTGATAGCTCAGCATCATCTGACTCGGATCCTCTGGCATCAGTCGCCCCGGGTTGGAAAGAACTCATCATCGAGTTCACAATAGCATCATCGGGATCTGCAAAACAAGGACTCAGGTGTTTGACATTAAAGACATCAGAAGTCCTCAAATGACTGGGGAGGCGCAGTCTGTAGGCATTATCATTAATCTTCTGCAAGATCTCACAGGGTCCAATCTTTCGCTCCTTAAGCTTATTATACTCTCCAACAGGAAAACGATCACGGGTTAATACCACCCAAACAAAATCACAAACATCAAAAAGTACCTGACGACAGTGACGGTCAGCTTGAACTTTGTACATTGAATTACTCTCTTGAATAGCTAGCTTCACCTGCTCATGGATACTCCGAAGATGTTCTGCCATTGCATCTGCCTTGGGGTTCAAACGACCCACACGTGGAATAGGGGCTAAGCCGAGCACCCCGAATGGATTCTGGCCATAAACAATCTCAAATGGGCTCATTCTGGTGGTTCTTATCTACGACCTGTTATAGGAAAATTCTGACTGAGGTAACGCCAAATCCCACTGTTTTGGTTTAGTGCCTGCAAAACTCCTCAAAAGGTTCCCCAAACTGCGGTTTACCACCTCGGTCTGTCCATCCGCCTGGGGGTGGTAGACGCTGCTAAAATTCAAGTTCGTCCCCAGTTTCTCCCATAAACTCCGCCAGAAATGACTAATGAACTTGGTGTCACGATCTGAAGTAATGGATCGGGGAACACCATGTAAACGCACAATCTCCTTGAAATAAAGATGGGTGATCTGGGCAGCATCCATTGTTTTTCTGCAAGCTACAAAATGGGCCATCTTTGAAAACCTGTCAACCACAACCAAAATAGAATCCCAGGCCCGTTGGGTACGGGGTAATCCCAACACAAAGTACATACTGACATCAAACCAAGGGGCTTGAGGTACAAGTAAAAGTGTGTACAGGCCCGCATTAGTGAGAACTCTTTTGGACTGCTGACACACATAACAACGCTCCACATAATGAGCCACATCACTGGTCAATTTGGGCCAATAACAGGAAGAAGAGATCAAGGCCAACATCTTATCTCGCCCAAAGTGACCCTCATTATGAAGTTCACGAATAATCTGCTGCCTTAATGAACAATCTGGAATGCACAACTGTAATCCACGAAACAGATAACCATTATGCAAAATAAAGTCATGTCGTTGACCATCAGTTACCTCCTGAATTATCCTTCCAAAGAAAGGATTTGCAGCATACATATCAGAGAAAGCCTAAAATCCTGCAACTCTAGTGCTCATGGTGGTGAAGAGTAACGTACGACGGCTCAGTGCATCTGTGACACAGTTCAGACTCCCTGCTTGGTGCCTCAGCGCAAACTTGAACTCCTGCAAGTACGCCACCCACTTGGCATGCCGTCGACTCAGCTTGTGTTGCCCATTGATGTACTTCAGGGCCTCATGATCAGTGACAAGAATAAACTCCCTCTGTACTAGGTAGTGACGCCAATGCTTCAGGGACTGAACTATGGCATAAAACTCCAGATCATAGGTGGAATAGTTCTTCTTTGATCCTTATAGCTTCTCACTGAAAAAAGCTATTGGACGCCCTTCCTGACTCAGAACACAGCCAATGCCAACCTCAGATGCATCACAATTGACCTCAAACACCTTTTCAAAATAGGGAAGTGCCAAAACTGGTGCTTCTTTCATCTTCTGCTTGACTAGTTGAGAACTGGCCTTCGCCTCATCGGACCACTGGAAATCATGTCCCTTGAGGCAATCTGTGATAGGGGCAATCAGAGTGCTGAAGTTTCTGATGAACCGACAGTAGAAGGACGCCAATCCATGGAAATTTCTGACATCGTGTAAGGTCTTTGGTTTGGGCCACTCCAAGACCGCATCTATTTTCGACTGATCTGCATGAACACCGTCAGTAAACACAACAAAACCAAGATAAGTAACAGAAGTAGTGAAGAAAGAACACTTCTTCTGATTGACGAACATGCGCTTCATCCTCAACTTATCAAAAAATAGTACGAAGATGATCAAAATGTGACGCCCATGTCGGACTATAAATGAGGATGTCGTCGAAGTAAACTACAATGAATTTCCCCATAAAAGGCCGTAAAACCTGATGCATAAATCTCATAAATGTACTGGGCGCATTGGACAGGCCGAAAGGCATGACCATTCACTCATACAACCCATGATGCGTCTTAAACGCGGTCTTCCACTCATCTCCATGCCTTATTCTGATCGGTATTCGCTTTTAAGGTCAATTTTTGAGAAAACCTTAGATCCGGACAGCTGGTCTAACATATCATCCAGGCGGGGAATTGGAAACCTGTATTTCACTGTAATCCTGTTGATTTCCCTGCTATCAACACTCATACGCCAAGAGCCATCTTTTTTTGGCACTAGCAGAGCAAGTACTGCACATGGGCTCATACTCTCACGGATGTAGCCCCTCTCCAACAACTCTACCACCTGTCGTTGCAACTCTTCAGATTCCTTAGGACTGAGACGATAAGCCGGCCGATTAAGCAAACTGAACCCCGAAACAAGGTCGATCTGATGCTGAATATCCCTCATAGGCGGCAACCCAGGAGGAAGATCCTCTGGCATCAGATCAAAAAACTATGCAAGAAGCTGCTGCACTTCTGTTGGCAAATCTGAATTCTCATTGACTGCATTATTCCCACAAGGTAACAAAGCATAGACCACATCTCCACAATCAATCTCAACTAAAAACCTGGACCTAGAAAGCAGATTAGTATTATTGGTTACCGGGGTAGGAGTGGTTCCTTCCCGACGAGGTGCCAACACAATCTTCTTCCATTTAATGCTAAGGGAATATGTATTTTTCTGCCCATCGTGAATAACACTGCGATCATACTGCCAAGGTCTGCCTAACAATACATGACAAGCATCCATAGATACAACATCACACCAAAAATTATAAAAATATTTCCTGTCAATCAAAAAAGACACTAGGCAACGTCTATCTACTGTTACCTCACTGCCTTTATTCAGCCATGATAATTTGTACGGCTTGGGATGACGATCTTTCTTCAACTGCAATTTTTGGATAGCCTCTTCAGACACGACGTTCTCACAACTACCACTGTCAATGATCATCTTGTAGACTTTATCTGCAACTGTGCAAGTCGTGTGGAAAATATTGGTTCTTACACTACACCAAAAACCCCCATTAGCAACGGTTCTATACCGTGGGCGTAAGCCATTGCCACGGCTAAGAGCCGTGGACTACAGGGGCGTCGCGAAATCCTTTGTAACGGCTAAAAACCGTTGCTAAAATTGTAGCAACGGTTTTATGCTTGAATGGGGGGCGTGATTTTCTGCAATTAGCAACGGTTTTAAACCGTTGCCATAATAATAGCAACGGTTTTTAGCCGTGGCAACAATAGCAACGGTTTTAGGCCGTGATAAGGTGTAGATATTAGCAACGGTTATAAACCGTGTCTAATTAAGTAGCAACGGTTTTAAGCCGTGGCTAACCATAGCCACGGTTATAAGCCGTGGCAGGTAGCCACGGTTTTTAGCCGTTGCAACAGTTAGCCACGGTTTAAAACCGTGGCAATTTTTTTTTTTTTTTTTTTTTTTTTTTTGCGATCAAATGACTTTGAGTCATTGAGTCAAAATCTATCAAATAAAAACTGAAACAAGTTAGTCTGGAAGTTGTGTGTTTCACGTCAATTCAGTCTATTTGAAGTTCTTTATAGGATCACCCATTGTATTCAACCAGAATTTTATTCATGACACAAAAGTGCAATACAGAGTACACAACATTACTAACATAGCCGCATCTATTTCGAACTTAGTTAAGTAGCTAATGTGGTAGGTGCGCAACTATCTTTAATGCAAGCAAGCACATCCATGTATTCTCTTGTGATTGTGAATGAATCATAGACATTCCCATCACTGCTTTTCTTTTATTCAAACAGCAAAGATGTGTGATTGAATGCAGTCATCTTCACAAACCCAAAATCGTAGTCTTGGTACAAGCTCCAACTAGGCTTTAGACTCGAGAATTTTGACAAATGGCTGCCACCACCACCAGCCACAACGTGGATAGTCCCATTCCATAGGCCTGAGAAGTTATCTGTGTTCGAGTTCACACACGTATTCTGCATTGCCACCAAATTTCAGGATGTTATAAACAAAACCACTTGTACCAAGTTAAGCAATTTATGTGTTTCTAAAGGATCGCTTACCTCGTATATTTGGCAAGTTCTTTCGTAACTATGAACATGGCCGAAGAAAGCAATATCCACACGGTACTTCTGCCACAGTTTCTGCAAGCTACCTCTTCCCATGGGCTCTTGGAATGATCCTTGGTTAGCATACTTAAAATTGGATGAGTAACCAAGGACACGATGAGTGGCAAAGATAAGCCATGGTTGCTTCTGCCTATCTGCAGCTTGGAAGCATTTCTCAATGAATGCGTATTGTTCCGTTCCTTCTCTCCAGTCATGTTCAGAATCCCCTATACAGAAGTGGAACATACCATAGTCCACTGAGTACCTACATACAAGAACATAATGTCAATCTTCACAATATCATCATGACTTGTTTCCAATTGGTTCCTGCAACCTGTGTTTGTTCAAAATATTGAAAATGGAGTAAAGATATGTTACCAGTATTTAGCGCGGTTATCAGCTGGTACATAGAACATGGTTTCTGCTGGTACACCACATTCTCCGCCTGAATCTCCTGTATTAAAGAATGAACCCGAGTTTGGCCAATCACGTTCATGATTACCACTGAATACAGAATCCACCATAGTTAAGTAAAACTTTTGCTCGGCAAGATAGCCTTGAAAAATTAAGCACTTGATATGTAATATATACCAACCTAGCAACCATGTATGGTACAGCAGAGGCAATTGGTTCGACCATTTCTGTGAACTGATCCCACTGGGAGATGAATCCATTGGCATAGGGTAAGTCACCAATATGGAACACAATGTCATAGTTTTCCAAGTCCTTTGTGAGCTGGTCTGTGGTGACAAGTGCCCCTGGTTGGTAATTTTGGTACTCATTTGAACCATCTCTTTCTGCCTACAGAAGCAAAACATACTCTTCAATTAGCAAAAACGAACAACCCTTAATAAATCAGATGGTAAGCAGATGAAGTCTGTGGTTTATGGTAGTACCTTCGCAGTATCTCCAAAAATTATAACACGTTGAAGAGAATTTTGACCAGGATATGGGGGTGCAGTGAACTTGTAGGTCTTGCTCCAGACATAAGTGCCACTTTCATAAAACCGATGCCCAAGTCTATATGTGTACCTTTTTTAATCATGAATATTATACTCAGTTCTGCAATCTATCTTGCACATATGTACTTATGAATGGTTAAAATCTTCTATTAGATGTATATATCAATGGCTGTTGGGGAATCATCTTATCAAGTATTGATTTTGACATTGCATTAGTATTATTCAAACCCAATCGAATAAGTCAAACACTTTGACTTGAGAACTCATAACAAATTTATTATGCTGGAAGTATGTGCGACAAAAAAAAAAAAAAAAAAAATATATATATATATATATATATATATATATCAACTGTTACCTGCAATTGATCCAAGTGCTTCAGCAGCTTCATGTCTAACCATAGGTCCTTATCTAGTTTGCCTGCGAGAGCTAACAAAAGGGTAGTTTTCCCTGAGCCAGGAGGACCGAGAAGAAGGGTCAGCCTGAACATTACAAAAAATCAAGTCAGTTTCTTGTACTGTCCTACAAAGTTTTCATCTTCTCTATTTCTTAATAGTTTAGTTTTACTGGCGGTAAGTAAAGATCGTTACAGAAACAGAAAAAAATTAAAGCACGGAAATTAGTACAGTTAAAGTTTGTTTAATTACCTGCCAGGTCTGATAGTACCACTTACATCCTCAAGAATCTTAATATGCTGTTTGTTGCTCTTGTATAGACACATGCTCGGAGGACACCTTTGACAGCAAACCAAACTTGATATGGCTAACATGAAGCAGACTGTCCCTGAAGTTTATCAGGTGTGTATTCATACTTTCATTCATTAAAAAATGTCAACTTCACAAGCCTAAAAAAATTGGAAACAAGAAGGTGCAGTCCTGTGAGATGTCTTACAATGAATTGTAATCAAACAATGATCACAATCAAGAAACAAATCAACCCAGAAAATGAAGTGAAACAAGCTAATCAAAGATCAGTCATATTCAATATGAGCTGATAATTACCGGATCATGTGTGTTAAACAACCTATGAGAGATAAAAGTTGCAGCATCATACCTGCAAGTTAGAAGTCTACAAAAAAAAAAAAAAACAACTGGTTAAGCAAAAGGCCAGTCGCGATTATCACGCTGCTAGAAAACAAAAACAACTGCAAGTCTACAATCCTTGTCTTTAAGGAAATTTCTGTGAAAAATGATTTAGATTTTTGTGATACCTCGGTATCAAAACTGCTGCTTACAATGTAATTACACCTCAATGAATTGTGAATTGACATCTAGGATTTATAACTTAGAAAGAAAATGGATAAAATGTGAAGCCAAACGTTAACTTCTAAGAAATCAATGAACTGTTGCAATTATCCATGCTCATTGCTGGAGATTATTAATTGTCTAAACTTAAACCAAAAATGACATGTGAGAATATGCCATACCTCAAGATGAAAGGAACTGAAAGGCTTGAACCAATGTCCCCAAAAATATCTGATTCATGGGCCATCCTAAGAATTACCCAGCAGCAACAGCAAAGCAGCGCAGCAGCAGCAGCAGTAACGCAAAAAAGGCATTAACACTGTTTCTCCTTAGAGTTTCAATTGCTTCCCTTACAGCATCTGCAAGAAATCTTTTTTCAGATGAACAATATGCAAACATAACATCATAATTACTCTAAGTGTTCACTCAAAATTAATCCAATTGAACAAATATATATCTTTGCATAAGAAATTGTTATATAGAGCATATAGTTACTTCTCACTGCATTCAAATCTTTCACAGTTGGCCAAGACCAGATTTTTTTTCTTCTGAAAAGAAGTATCAAATATGGAAACTCCATACATTGCAAAAGGAAAGCACTATGCTGGAGAAAAGGACTGTGTAAAGCACGTTAAACGAAAAAGGACAAATATTTAAACTGTGTAGAAGGGAAATAAATTGTTTCTACCTTGGAATTTGATGAACTAAAAGAATCTGTTATTCTTGTGAGAGCATCTAACATGGCTGGAGACCCAGCTCCTTGTGCTGAATCAGATCCCACCTCTTCGTGATCAAACAACGCTACCATCCTCACCCCAGTCTCATCATTAAGACTACTTTCGGATGATGACTCTATTAGCGCCTGAAAAAAGAGA
Organism: Berberis vulgaris; assembly: GCA_963556465.1. Classification (NCBI taxonomy): domain Eukaryota; kingdom Viridiplantae; phylum Streptophyta; class Magnoliopsida; order Ranunculales; family Berberidaceae; genus Berberis; species Berberis vulgaris. The sequence goes on along the minus strand of OY747134.1, from coordinate 22,789,448 downwards.
GCTACCAATAAGTATTAATATCTACAAGTGGGGGGGAAATGCAGGAACTGTCTTTTCGAGGATCCGGCTAACAGTAATCAGAGCATTGCACATAAAAGTTTCTACGATGTGCTCTTTCTTCATCAGATTTCGCCATTACTATAACATTCTCTGAGCTAAAAGAAATGCATAATTTTAAATGCAGGAGTGCCTGAGTTATATTGAGAAAGATACCGGAGTCCCAAAGTTCATTTTCACTAAATCTGATATTTTGAATAAGATACCTTGTCAAATGCAGTTCATTTTCACTCGAGAAGCAAAACATTCTAGTCTTCCTAAAACCTTAAAGCATCTTTTTTTTTTCTATGCAAAACAAGAGTGAATCATTCATTCCAAGAAAAGAGACTACAAGATGGTGAGTGAACACTCACGAAAATAAAAAAAAGGACAGAATATTAGCTGCGTCTAACCACATTAGTAAACCAATCTAACGTAAAGGATACATCTCTAATCAGTCTCCAAGAGTTGGATCATCTCCAAAAATACTCTCTTATCCCCGTTAATAGCTCCTCCAACTATTGCCATTCATCTCTCCAACCTAAATTCCAAAGAAAAAAATATATAAATTAGCCCCCTTTCTAAACCTCAGGGCTTTCTTACAAATTCACCTCAATTATATAGGCAGACAATGGGGATATATGTTTGATACCACATTATGAACATACTTGCTAATAAGTCAAACTAGAAGAGTTATGATTAGATGGCATGGCTTAGTGCTTCATATCAACTAAAAACAGTTCTTTCACAAATACTTTTTCCATGCTTCATTAATAAGACATTGATTCTTACAAAATGTGAAACCACTGAATGTATCAGAGGAAATAAAACTGCAAATTGTATGAGGTATACCTTGAGATGGGTACTTCTATAGATAAAAAATAAATTACTGAGTTCCCACTGATCTCCTTTCTGATTACTGAAGCTGTATGCTCAGGATCTTCATCTTCTCTATCCGTTACATCAAGAAACGGTTCATCGCAACTCACAGCCTGTATTATCCAATAAGAGTTAGCTTGTCAGGAAAGAAACTAAGAAGAGTGAAAAGATGGGTTGAATTGAACATTTCAAGGTATCCACATAGTGATAGTACATACCTGAACTTTGTTACAGTACTTGTGCAAGATGTTATAAAACTGATCAGCAACCTGCAACATATACGGATGTCAGTTTCCATCTGATAAAAACTCACATGATTAAAACTCATTTTTATCAGGAAAATTTGTGTATGGAAATTCAACCTCTAGTGTTTTATTTTAAAGGTCCTATTACATGGAAATTCAACCTCAATGTTTCTTATTCACACCACTTCAACTCCGCCATTGCTACCATCACACCACCTCAATTGAAAAACTCTCCTCCATAGAAAAAGAGTAAAACTGATGTCATGCATCTTGTGTGTGTGTGGTGGGTGGGTGGGGGTGGGGAATGAAATATGGTTAAAGCTTACCTTCTAGTATATTCAAACATTCCCGGAAGCTGTGATTCCTCATTTGTAAAGGTTTTAATATCCATTGGAAGTGGTTTTACAAAATATCCAATGTCAGGGCGCAGCTTAACAGGCAGCTTTCGACCATTGCAGCATATGACCAGCTTGAGCGGTAAAAGATGGTGAGGAAAATGAACTTGGATGGTTCTTTTTGTTGTCTGACCAGGTTCTATAGATGCAATCTCTTCCATGGGAACTACCATCGGCACAACAGTAGAGGAGCTGCATAAGATACTAAACCCAGCTAAGCCTGTGACTTAATAAGCAATACCATATTGCTAAATGTAATTAGCAATCTTGAGACTTCAACCATACTAAGATACTAAACCCAGCTAAGCCTGTGACTTAATAATATCTATTAAACAAGAAGAACTGCCTGAAAGTTGCACTACAAACAGCAGTGACAAACCATATCTAATGCAAAACACTCCTGAATCTCAATACTCGTATACCAATATTTATTAACAAAGAAAGTAGTCACAGCCATACATGGGAAAACAATTGGATTCAACTATTTTTTATTAATTTGATTAGTTAGTTTCCGATTGTACTGAAGGATATATTAGATGGTTTGGCATGCTTACTTCTGTATCCTTGAGTATATCATGAGTATGTATAAGCATATAACTTGGTCGATCATGTAAAAACTTAGTTAGTCGTATAACAAGACAGGACATTCATCTCTTAGGCTATGTTTAAAAGAAACTTTCTCCAAGAAATGTGGTAACGATGACTAATAAGGATGCAGGTAAAAGATCACAGAAATGTGGTAACGACGACTAGAGAACTAAAACCAATCTCTGACATGAGTGTCAAGTGTCAAAAGTGTTAGAGCTTAATGGCCACTACTAATAGACAATTATCTTCATTCTTCAAAAGAAAAAAAAATGAAAGAATAAAAAGATGGATGCTTGTTTTAGGTTCACTGCTAAAGTTGCAGTCTTTAATTGTAGAGATTGTAGAGCATTTTGTTGCAGATATAAACATAGCAGTTTCTTAGCAATAATAAGAATGAAGGGCACAGTACATATAGTTTATTCTTTCTATGTGAATATATTGTTGAGGAAAATCAAACACTAATAGTAGAGTTACAGGATCTTTACCATCCCAGAGTAACTTTAATTAGCCAGTACCCATATTTCTACTATAGTGGAATGCATCTGCACAGTTGAGCTGGTGTGAAGCATATGACACCTTTGTTATTTTGAACCAAATTGGGAAAACCTCTCTTTCGAAAATGAAATATTCAAGAGGTGTTTGTTTGCACCCTGGTAGCCATTCACTTTGTTTACATTTACTTGGAAGTGGCTACAAGAGGATTTGTAAGTTGTATAAAATCTATGACCACTATAAGCTTTCAACTTGGCACCTGTAGATTTTTAAACAACTTTAAGTTTCCTAAAAAAAAAAAAAAAGTGAAAACCTGTCCTTAAATGTGAAAATTGAATCGTTCATACCCTTAGAATCAACAGAAAATAGATTTAAACATGTCATACCCTTACCACCTTTGTCAATGGTATTCAAACATATCAAAATGTGTGAAACAGTGATGAAATGAAACCCTAAAATGGAACCCTAAAATTGATACCAGGAGATAAACACATTTGAAGATCTTAAATGGAACCCTAAAATGAAAATGGAAGGAGGCGAAACCAAACCGTGAAATTTTCAAGCTCTTTCTGACTCTGAAGCTCTCTCCTCCTCGATCTCTCCTCTGCGCCAAACCTCTCTCTGACTCTGAAGCTCTGAAGCTCTCTCCTCCTCGATCTCTCCTCTGCGCCAAACCTCTCCTCCTCCTCCTCCTTTGATTTAAACTTTGATTTTCTCTCCTCCTCGATCTCTCCTCTGCAAAATGGTCGAAAATCTCTCCCAATGACCGCGCAACCTCTATTATTCTCCCCAATTTTTTTCGCCAAAGCGGGAAATCAGTTTTCGCCCGAGCGGGAAAGATGTTTTCGCCAGAGCGCGTAAGTCTCCCTCCACGCATGCGGCCCACGTGCAAAACCCTTAGATTTAGCAACGGTTTTTGGCCGTTTCTCCCTATAGCCACGGTTTTTAGCCGTGGCTAACATATCAACGGTTTAGAACCGTGGCCAAGCCTTTTTTAGCCACGGTTTTTAGCCGTTGGGCACTATAGCCACGGTTTTAGCCGTGGCAAACACACCAACGTCTTAGAACCGTGGCCAGCCCTGTGTAGCTAATCAGGCCTTTTGGTGTAGTGTTAACCAATCGTCCCCTGAATCATCCTTGGTAGTCAGTAGACTCTTACGAATAACCAGAGTCTCATGACCATCTCTATACAGCACATCTCCATCTTCATCATCGTCATACACAGGCTCTCCAAGTTCCTCAAATTCGTCTACCACGTCTTCCTCAATCAGGAGATTGTTTCCCTTCTGAATAGCAGGCTTCCTGCACTCAGTCGCTTTATGTCCCTGTTCACCACATCTAAAACATCTAATAGTAGAGTTAATCTGCGGTGGTGGTTGGGTAGGATGGGATTCTTGAAGGCGAACTTGCCGACTGCTTTGATCATTTCTGATCATAGGCCTCCTGTTCTGCTGTTTTTCCACAACAAGTGCACGCTGGTAGGCTTCGAAAACGGTCCATAGTGAGTGAAGGCTGAGGACATCCTGCAGGGGTTGTCGTAATCCCCCCAAATATCGCGCCACCATCTGCTCTTCCGTCTCAGATATGTCATTACGGGCTACAAATTGATAGAACTCCTCCGTGTAATCATCAACTGATTTCGTGCCTTGCCTCAATGAATGAAGTCGTTGAAACAAAGTTTTAGTGTAGCCGAAAGGAAGGAAGTAAACCCTTTATTTTTTTTTCATCTTTTCCCAATCAGTGATCTTGGCCTGGCCCTGCCTGTCGCGTGATCGCTTCAATTGCTCCCACCACGCAGATGCTCTGCCTTTGAGTTTGATGGCAACTAATTTCACTTTGACAGGATCTGGAACTTCCTTATACTCAAAGATACACTCTACTTCATTCAACCAATCCACGAATCCTTCGGCCTGTAACGTCCTAGAAAACTCGGGTAGATCTACTTTGAAACCGAGATTTTCATGATGATCCTCCCAACCACGGCGCTTCCAGAATCGAGCACGATTGTGATACGGGTTTTCAAAACTGGAATCAGAATCGTGATCTTCCATCTCACAATTACCGAATTCCTGCGCCGTTAGACACTGGGTTAGCTCCGCAAATTGCCTCTGTAAATCTTCAATCATCACTTCCTAAACGCTACGATCACGATGAGGGGCTTCCTCATTCAGAACCTGCCCACGACGACCACAACCACCAGCCATAGAAACTGATAAAATCTCACCCCAAGGAGATGTTGAAGCTCAGATACCTACTGACGCCGAGCAAAATAGCGATTATTCTGCAGGCTAATAACAACAAATAATTGATACGGAAGAACACAAGAAGATTACCCCAAAAAATACAGAGAAAATAACTCTAATGTTTAATCAAATTACTCAAATCAAAGGTATCTCTAAAATCAGCCCACAAGCCGGGCTTTATAGCTAAAACTCATCAATATTGGAATTTTACCAAAAATGGCAACACCCCAATAATCATGCTAAAACAAAATACGTAATAAAATAAATATGCTGCCAGAAATCTGGGCCAATTTGGGTTCAAAATCACTTCCTAAACGATAATTGAAATATTACTATAAAGGGAAATAAATTACTAAATTTGTGGATTCGAAAGGGGAAACGGTGGGTTTTGGCCTCGAAAAGATGTGCAGGAGCGTAGCTTGTAGACCATGACGTGCGCGTTGAAAAGTGCTTTCCGAATTGGGGTTGTGTGCGCGATTCTGATACTCATAGCCAAAGTTATGGCCAATATACTAAAACACACCCTAAATTGCCAAATTTGAAATAGAATTATGATTTCCTGCCATTCTTACGCTGATCTACTAATTCGAGATATCTTACTGCTAATAACGTACAATCTAATAGCTCAGCATCATCTGACTTGGATCCTCCTGCATCAACAGCTATTAGGGAAACAACATTCGATAGCTTACGGAATTGAGGCAATGATCCCAGTAGAGCTAGAAATGCCAACATTTAAAATGGAGAGGTTCAGGTCGGATGACAACGATGACGCTTTACGCGTTAGAATAGACCTCATCGAAGAAAAGAGGGATGAGGCTTCTGCCAAGATAGGTGCTTACCAAAAGAAAATGGCCCAGTACTATAACAAGAAGGTCAAGCCATGAGAATTCAAAATGGGAGACTGGGTACTCATAAAAAATCATCGAAATACTAAGGAACCAGACGCAAGCAAGCTAAATCCAAACTAGGAAGAACCCTACAAGGTGACTAAGGTCAAGAAGCCAGGTACGTACTAGTTAGAAAACATGAACGGCGAAGGCTTTAAGTGGCCACGAAATGTAGAACACCTAAAAGGTATTATCAATAAATTTAAGGTATTTGTTTTATTAAAGTTTCAATGTTGTTATATAAATCTGGTTGAAAATCTAGTTTAAAATCTGTCAATCTATTGTAATCCGACTTAAATGTTAGACCTACTGATCCGACCCCATGTCGGACTACTAGGCGAATTAAGTAAGTCAGGACACCTAAGTCAGACTTATATGCCACAAGCCGTATGATAGCAAAACTTGATCAAAGTTTAGCCAATTCATTAAGACTAGTGAAGACAACTTCTGGTCCACTTTAAGGCCCAATCCACAAAGAACAGACAAAGATGGCTTAGAAAGTGGAAGTCTAGTAAGAGCTCATGAAGTCTGACCAATATGACTGTCCAAGAATCATTGTCCGACTATAGACAATGATGGTCGAACTCGACCAAAGTTTAGTCAGTTCATTAAGACTTATGAAGACAACTTTTGGTCCCCTCTAATGCCTAGTTCGCCAAGAATGAACAAAAATAACTTAGAAACTGGAAGTCTAGTCAGAGCTCATTAAGCCTGACAAAAATGACTTGCCGAGGATCATTGTCCGACCATAGAAAATGATGGCCAAACTCGACCAAAGTTTAGTCAATTTATTAAGGCCGATGAAGTCAACTTCTGGTCCCCTTAATGAATAGTCCGCTAAGAACGAACAAATATGGCTTAGGAAGTAGAAGTCTAGTCGGAGCTCGTGGAACCTAATCAAGACAACTTGCTAGGGATCATTGTCCGACCTTAGATAATGACGGTGAACATGATCAAAGTTTAGTCAGCCCATGAAGGCTGATGAAGACAACTTGTGGTATGCTTTACAACCTAGTCGCCAAGAACGGATTACTATGGCTTAAGGAATCAAAAATGTGATTGACTTATGAATTCAAATGATCTCTGATCTGCCAATATTATTTTTACTTCGCTGCATAGAGTTTAGCCAACCTACTAGGTTTGACCAAGATAACTTTTGGACCTCTTAAGAGTCTAGGCCAAAATTGCCTGACTATAAGAGCAATTGCAGGTTGAGTGGTCAGAACTCTCACTAACAGATCAACTAGATAGTTCCTGAGTCATCAGCAAAATCTTTTGTCCAAATAACAACACCATGGCAAAGCAACACAGAGATGACTCAACAACAAAAATCTAAAAAGTACAAGTACAAAGTGTTACTTGATAAACTTTATTTCATTAATGATTTGGGAATACAGAATTCACTCCTTATTAGGAGGAGGTTCATATACAGTAGAGCTGGGCTTAACAGGAGAATAAGCAGGGGACAGATATGCGCGTACTGTAGCATCATCACCCTGATCTGGGTCATCCTCTTTTAGCGACTGATTAGAAGTTTTTTCAAACTCCGCATAGGCAACTTTTCTGTAAAATGAGATATCCCAATCAGCATGATCCTTTTCCATCAGTTCCAGTAGCTCTAGTCTTCCTTTCACCACTCTACTGAATTGGAACATGCCCTGAGCCTTGAAAAGCCCCTCTTCATGAGCTTTTGACTCCACAAGCTCTTGCTCTGCCAGCTCTAGCCTGACCGCCAATGCATAAACTCTGGACTGCTTAGTAGTTAGCTTATCTTTGATCGGACTAAGCTCATTTTGTGTCAAGAAGAGTTGTTCTTCTGCTGTATTTGCAAGCTTGGCGTTTACAAAAACGTCGGCTTGTAGTTGCTGACATCGGGTATCCTATTCAGATTCCCTTTGTTAGTCTCAACGTTCAGAGCCTGAATATCAGACTGCATCTTGGCCTTGGCCTCTCTGGCAAGCTTTAGGTCACTTTGGTAGTGATTCAGCTTCGCCTCAAACCTGTCCTTCACAAACATCACATTGGCAAAATCAGACTCAAGTGACTCCCCTGAGCTTCCAATCTCGTATGCAAGGCATCCAGATGGACCTCCAATTCAACAGGCCTCAGGTTTTAAACAACACCGCCTGATTAGCCTGGCCTTCAAGATGTTTTTTCAGCAGCTCAATCTCACGAAGAGCATCTGAATACGACTTTTGTAGATGTACAAAAATTCGTTGCATGGTGTACACTCTCTCACGAGTGACCTCTACCTCCATCCCAGCGACGGCCACTTGGTTTAGATATGACATCCCAACATCAAATGTCTCTGCCACTTGTCCATACGTTCGCCCAGCGTATCCCCTTCTGTCTTCAGAGCACGATTGGTTAGCCAATTGTACCAATTACTAATATGCTTCCGAAAAGCATAAGAAATGTCCACCTTCTGATGCTAGGCCTGGTTGCTCATCTTTACCATATCTGGGGCAAAGAGACTAATCCGCGCATCTGGATGGAGATCTTTTGGGATTTCTATCATGCCAGCACCGCTTTTCGCCGTCTTCACCGCGTTTGGGGCCTCATCCACTGCCTTCCCCTTACTCACAAAAATAGTTTCCACTCACCCGCCTATTCAGTAGCAGTTGAAAGGGAGGAAGGCAGGGAATGACTCATCGGATCGACCTTGACCTCGAGCTGAGGGGAAGAACAGGGGGGAGGGTAGTACGGGTGACGAGGAGGGGACTTTTTCCTGTAGGGACAACGGTCGGGTGACTTTTCGCCAGACAGAGATGACGCTTGCACCAAAAAGGGGTTATACTTGAAATCCTTCAAAGAAAAAAATGAGTTTGGTCAACATCAAAAAAGGCAGTCTTTTCCGCTTGTAGTAGTACGTTGTTCAAGATTTTCGCTTGCTCGGTGCTCAGCTTCATCACATCATCCACCCCATTATTTTTAGATACTCATTCTCCAGGCCAGGAAGGGAAATGGGGGCTTTAGCCTGAGCATCTTGTTTCTTAGATGTAAGAACTTTCGCTGTAGCGGACACAACAAGTTCTTGCCCTGCAACTTCTAACCCATCATCCAAATAGGCCACTAGCCGGGAAGCAGTCTCATCTGCAATGCGAGGCTTCTTAGAAAATAAAGATGGGGGAAGTGTTACATCCAACTCCACCTTACTTGGCAGACTGGGAATCTGGACCTTCTAGAATTTCCTCTTCTTCAAATGAGATCCACCAGCAGACTTTAATTTTCAAAATTCTGAAGACAGTAAGAGTCTCATGCCAATAATTCCACAATCCGTTGCGCTTGATGTTGTCAAGTTGCACACCATCTTCCATCCTCATGAAGGGCAGGTCAACTAATTGGTCCAAGGCTTCTTTATCTTCGGAGGAAATGTGCGTTGTCGAATTTTTTCTACAAAAAGCTCAGATAACAGTTCAATATGCAATCAACACAATTTGGAGCAATAAGGGTACTACACTCTTTCAATTGTTTGAACTTCTATTTTATCGGACGACCGTCAAGCTTGAAATACTTCGAATCAGCAAAAGCCATAAAGCAATTAGGCAAAGTGCTCAAACAAGCTGGTGACCTCAACACATAGTCAGCGTGCTCATTCAATCGAGGGGAAGTGAGCAGTTGGGTCGCCTTGGAGACAGTCGAAGGCAAGCATCTTTTGCCCTGATTAGAACGACGATCACACTTCCATCCTGTTTGGCACCGGTTGAGCGGGCGGAATGCCAAGGTACACTAACAAAAGCCATATTTCCTTGAAAAAAGGAAAACAAACTCCCGATTGAAATATAACATGTGCAAGCACATGAATCCACTCGGAGGAGACAAGGGAGTCTTACCAGCTCCCAAGGTAAAAAGATCTAGATCGTTAGGGATCCGATACTTCTCGTGGAGATTCACCAAATCCACCTATGAAATTAACCTATCATCAAAAAATGCATAGCTTTCAGCGACTAGTTTATCAAGAAGTTGATTCTAGTCCGCCATTGAAGAACGTAAGAACCTTCGATTAACACTTGCGAGAGAGGAAGTCGAGCAAAGCAAGAATGCAAAATGGAAGCAATAAAGCAAAGTCTCTAACAAATTGTAAAAGTAAAGAAACTCAACTTTGCAGAGAAGAATGGTTAAATAAAAGTAAGGATTCACGCCTTTATTTAGCAGTCACATACCCATTTAGTGATGTGCGCTGCTCGAGAAAACATTTCAAGTTCAATCATCACGACCATCCAGTTCCCTCTGACATGACTTAGTTGACCGGTGAGTTGGCCCACTAACTCGGGGGGAGCAACTAATGATACACCGAACAGTCCAATAATCCGCACTTTACACATGTCATAATGATCCAGCTAACACAGGCTTCCAAGTAAGGGCTAGCTCTGGTCTGACCCAAAGGTCAAGTAACAAAGCCCAAATTACTCCAAGCCCACTGAGGCGAGTACTAGGATTTAGGACCCAATCAGCAAGGCGCTATTATGCCCTTAAGTCATATGGTCAAGCCAAGTAAGAACAAATAAGGCAATTATCTAGGAGTTTGACCTAGGATGGACAGACCATCAACACATTGACTCCTACTAGGAAACAAATATCAAATATAAGAAACTCTCCTGCATGAACAACTCTCCACAAGGAAGGGATCTCTAACATACATCTTTCCTTGAGCCACACTACCAAAGGCATAGCCGAACAAGAACTCTTGAATGATAAATAGAGAACAAAGTTGAGGAACTAAGTTACGCAAGAGAACCCTAATTTCAAGTAATACACATTTTTCACGCCTTGTCTAACTTTAACATTAAAGTGTCATCGACCGCCACAATGATGGTCTTTGGCTTGGGTGTGTTCCTTGTGCAGGTCAAGGTCAAGGTCAAGGAAAACGAAAACAACTGATCCATCAATTCTAATTAGAAATCATGTCAAAAGTCTATTTCAAATTAGAAGCAAAAACAAACGCCTCCGGCCATTTAGCGAAATTTTGCTTTGTTTCCATGTCGTCACAATGTCACTCAATTCTAATTTAAGCCAATGTCGCAACGTGACCCAATTTCAACTTAATGTCCTCATACTTTATGCAACTGCTGTAGATTCTATAAAACAGTTCATATTAAAGCCAATGTACATTGCTTCTTTTCCAGTCATCAATCAAATAATGAATTGAATTGAATTGAACAAGTAAATTACAACTACATTTTACATAATTACATATGCATCTATATATCTCTACCTCTTGAATCTTGCTACATATATCTTCGAACTTAATTAGGCCCTACACCAAGGTTGTACAAGAGGAAGTAGAGGGATCAAACAAGGCAGGCAACAAGTATTTCCTCCCATTAGCACCATTTGCATTGTAGCTAGCTCCAGTAGTGGGTTCCTTCAACAGCTCCCCTGCATAACCTGGATAAGCTCCCTTTCCAAAAACTCCACTACAAGCTGATGCTGCTTCCAAAGGTGCATCTGCAGGTCCTTGAAAGTAACCATTACCGTAAGGGTTGGTAGCAGTTCCAGCCAAAAGACTAGCCAGGTTTATGATCAGACCATCCATACCCACATCATTGTTGGGTGCAACCAATGGTGCACTCTGTGGTCCATAAATGGGCTGGTGGAAGGGCCATGCGCATTGACCCGGGCATTGGGTCTCAGAATTACCCACCCAAATGTAAGCAAACTTGAGATGTGCATTAGATGAAGAAGAGCCATGTGTTCCACACCTGCTAGAGCAGAATCCTTCAACTGCAACATCAGATGCAGTCAATACAACATTGATGGCATTCATAGGCGCACCTTTGGCTGCTAACCCTACAATTTGCTTGGTTGTGAGTGATTTCCCCATTGAGTAGTTATCATCAAGGATGTGTTTTCCCATTGAAAAAAGTAGAGGTGATGTTTTCTTGGTTTGGGGGTACAATTTTTGGGTGTTTTTCCACCAAGTAGAGACTGATGGAGTTTGGGGCTTTGATGAATAGAGGGAATATAGAAAATCAGTGACTACAGCCTTTTGGGAAGGCTTGAATTTGCCATACCAAATGAGATTGATGGAGATCTTGCCAGAAAGAAGAGCCCCATTGTGATATTTCATTGTCATCATTTGATTTGCATCATCACTAGCTAGGCTCCTAGCAGCTAATGAATAACTGAATAAAGTGAGCACAAGGAGGAGTTGTACCAGTAGCAAATTTGTGGATAATAAAGAATAAGCCATTGTGTTTGAAGAAATAAAGGGAGGGTAAACAAAGAATGAGGTTAAGAAAAGAGAAGTGTGAAAGACTGATGAGAGAAGTAGTAGACTAGTAGTGGTGAGGGTTGTATTTATAACTCTTGTTTATGCCATGGAAAATGTGGTGAAGGCACTGCCGAGGGAGTAAAGATTAGATGAACCTAACTGCACCATTTTTACAATACGCGTCTTCATTTGCCCACCCAAACGAGGTTCCTACTAGTGAGGCCGTGAGGGGTCCTTCTTGGATATTTCTCTCTTGCCAAGTGTTCACAGTGATGAGGATCCAACTGGCTCTATTAAGTGGTGTAAACCTTCTACACTAATTTGATAATTGACAGCTGAACACCAAACCAAGCAAGTGCTCACGTCTACAGATACAACACCACCGGAAAGGTTTCTTGTGACTGTTGTGGTCCAGCTAATACAGTAGTAGTAGTAGTCAACATTAGGCAGCCATTTGCTATTGGAACCAAAATCATTCTTTTCCCCAGCTTTTCTTTTTAGAGCAACACGTTTTGCAATATGGAGAAGCCCATTATTGGACTTTTGATACATAGTGACACCGCCCACTCAATTTTGTTTATTAGGGCTGCAATAGACAAGTCAAACTATGTCTAACCCCGGAAATTTGGCATACAATACAATTTGAAATTTTGTTCATTGGAACTAAGATTATACATTTTCTTTTAATGCATAAAGTGCAACTTAGCTAGTATTTTATTACAAATACTGTAGAATGTGGTACATTTCATTATACTAGTTGAATTATACCGATCATTATATAATTTTACCACGAGTTTTCAAACTTTCCAAGAACATTGTCTCAAGGAAGATACATGTTTAATATTATTTAGTTAATTTTTTTATTTTATTTTCTCCACAAAAGATATCCATTAGATATCAACACAAACAAATGCACGTGGAAATACTGAATGGAATTTTGGCCTTTTGACATTTCAAGTTCAACTGAATGCATATCAAAATAATGGTTTGTGCTTAAGAGATTCAGCATAATGTTGTAATTCTTTGATAGTGTTTTGATTTTACACAAATAAGTTTAGCACTTTTTACTACAGCAAGGAAAGATGAAGGAATACTAATAAATATTGATGTGTTGTCTTTTAGTCTTGCTTCTCTTCATTTTATTTCCCTCCCATTGGCATTCCTCTAATGTTATTGGTAATGTCGATAAGGAAATTTTTTTTTTCATTTTCATTTCCCTAATTTTTTATTTTTTTTGTATAAAAGATTGCACATTGGATTACTTGGTTTCTCTTTATAAAATATTATTAATTGGCATCATATTTATACCACATGATATTAGTGTAGTTATGGTCTTAGGAAATATTTTATATTGACGATGAATGCTTATACTTTTATATATAGAAATTGCTCATTATTTTGGAAATTATGAATTTATGTCTTGGGTATATATAAACTAGCAAGACATTATGTCAATCTAGTAGCAAGTATATTTGAAATTTGACATAGGAATTGCTCATTCAATAGTTTCACTCATTTCAGGGATTACTGCATTAATATTACTTGTATTTTTAATATATTTTCTTATGAATACAGATTATTGATTTAAATATCTTTTAGGGTTTCATGATCTAATGATATCTATTTGTCCCACTTGTTTTCTATGGAAATTAGGGGTGGGCACGAGATGGGATGAACCTCATCCCTATCACATCACGTTCGTTCGGGACCGGTCGGGATAAACCTCATCTCAACCTCATTAGGGATGGCAGCGGGGCGGATTTTCACGGATATCCACCCTGTCCGCTCCATTTGGGGCGGTTTTGGTTATGGCTAAACGAATTTCGGGGCGGATATAGATATCCAAATAACATCCGTCAATTATTCGGGACGGATACGGATTTGACCATATCCGCCATACGGATATCCGTTTAAGTATTGAAATTACAAAAATGCCCCTGTTCTTAAAAGGAAGAAAAAAATCCCTAACCCTAATTACCCATTCCATTACTCAGACTTACTTTGCCTCCTTGACTCTCTCATGCTCTCTCAAATTCTCTCTTCTCTGTCTCGCATCTCAAACCCTATCAAATCCAAATGAGATCTCTTTCGCATCTTCAATGGCATTCATCTCCTCTTCAATTTCCCTTCTCCGATTTCAATCTCTCTCGTTTCAGCTGGATCAGCCAACGGAGGAGGAATGCTACCACCGTGTTCGTTGATGGGGAAGGATGGTGGAGGCAGCAGACCAGGGCTAGGTATGGGCTTTGAGGGGTCTTCTTTGGGTGTGGAGGAGGAGGTGGCGCCGATGGTTGATTTGTGGATGGATGATGAAGGGTCGTTGTCAGATTCCCACCTGGATTTGCAGCGGTGGAAAGTGAAGGAGGATGGTTTTCCCTTAGGTTTCCCCCTACCATCTTCAACGAAAAAAGAGGATGGAGATACCCTCTTGGATTCTCAAGTTGAATATCACCGATTTCACCGTCTCCAAATTCAAGAAAGTCATCTCCATCCTAAACCGAACCGGCCACGCTAGGTTTCGGATGTCCTTCACCATCGTTCTTCTCATCCTTCCACCACCAACAACAACAAATCGTAGCTATTCCTCAACCACATCATCAACACCAACAACAACAACAACCTCAACCACATCACAAAGCCTAATTTGCTCACTCTGAACTCAAATCACAGCATAGTTTCAACTAGTCGATTCACTCACAGCCGATCTCTTCAAACAATTCTTCCTTCTAATCTTTGATCACTGCCGATGGAAGTGTTTCGAATGGCAAGCAGGGTTCATCCATGTTCGTCGAATATCAGAAAAGGATTTGAAAGTAAAAGCAAAATGACCCAATGTTGGCTGCTAGGGCGATCCCTAAAAAAGGGGGTGCCTAGGGTGAAACATAGTCAGCAAGATAAAGGACAAACTTGGCCCCTAAGGTCCCACGAAACCACTAGACGCTCATTCAAACCAGGTGGCTTCATCCAATAATAGGTCTTGTTAAGACTCATCGCTACAAATGTCAAAACATTCGAAGACTCCACCAACGAAGATCCTCATTCGTCCCTTAGTAAGGCCACAACGCATTTTCTAGAAAGACACATTTGAGGAACATGTTTTACAGTGTTCATGGGAATGCTCGAATTTGCAAGAACCAGCCTATATATAGGCATGACGGTTCACAAATGAAGCTTACTCAGCAGTCACATCAACATAAAATGTAGGATTTAAAACTGAACCGACGGTTCAATTTTTCACTAAACCGTGAACCGAACTGACTTTGATCGGTTTCAAAATTTTCAAACTGAACCGACCATTAACAAAACTGTAGCGAAACCAAACCAATTCTAATTTATGCAAATCGTCACCAAATCGAATCGACTAAATCCGAACCGATCGACTATTTTAAACATATTATATTATTTTTATATACAAATATAGTATTTATTATATATATTCGGTCGGTTCGGTTTTGTCGGTTAAAATAACATATAAATCGAAAATCGAACCAATAGATTCGGTCGGTTTAATTGGTTATGTCGGTTTTTTGTTCAACCATAATAAAATGCTACATGGGGAATTAGGAAGCGACGATTCCAAGTACAACTACACCAGTCCACATTCATCGAATTAATGGAACAACACGCAACCCCATTAACTAGGATGAGTAACCGATGGTACACCAAACCGTCTTTCAATATATTCCATACACGTGGCATGATGATCTCGTCAATAGAGTAGAGCAGACCCAAATAAGTGTCTGACCTGATCCAGCAAAAAAAATAGGGAACAAAGCCAGTATGCTCCAAGCCCACTGAGGTGAATATCTGGAAGGTGGACCCAATCAACAAGGCCTTATTAATCCCACAAGTCAAATGGTAAAACCCAGAAACCACAAGACCTAATAAGGCAAGTATCTAGGAGTTTGACCTAAGACATGTAGGACAGTGAAACGTTAACTAACGCCAGGCAGAATAACGATTATTCTGCAGGCTAATAGCAATAGATAATTAACAGGGAAGAACACAAGAAGATTACCCAAAAAAACACAGAGAAAATAACTCTAATGTTTAATCAAACTACTCAAATCAAAGGTATCTCTAAAATCAGCCCACAAGTCGGGCTTTATAGCAGAAACTCATCAATATTGGAATTTTACCAAAAAAGGAAACACCCCAATAATCATGCTAAAACAAAATACGTAATAAAAGAAAATATACTGCCAGAAATCTGGCCCAAATTGGGTTCAGAATCACTTCCTAAACAATAATTGAAATATTACTATAAAGGGAAATAAATTACTAAATTTGTGGATTTGAAAGGAGAAATGGTGGATTTTTGCCTCGAAAAGATGTGCACAAGCGTAGCTTATTGACCACGACGTGTGTGTTGAAAATATCTTTCCGAATTGGGGTCGTTTGCGCGATTCTGATACTCGTAGCCTAAGTTATGGCCAAAATACTAAAACGCACCCTAAATTGCCAAATTTGAAATAGAATTATGATTTCCTGCCATTCTTGCGCTGAACTGCTAATTCGAGATATCTTAGTGCTAATAACGTACTATCTGATAGCTCAGCATCATCTGACTCGGATCCTCCTGCTTCAGTCGCCTCGGGTTGGAAAAAACTCATCATCGAGTTCACAATAGCATCATCGGGATCTGCAAAACAAGGACTCAGGTGCTTGACATTAAAGACATCAAAAGTCCTCAAATGACTGGGGAGGCGCAGTCTGTAGGCATTATCATTAATCTTCTGCAAGATCTCACAGGGTCCAATCTTTCGCTCCTTCAGCTTATTATACTCTCCAACAGGAAAATGATCACGGGTTAATACCGCCCAAACAAAATCACCAACATCAAAAAGTACCCGACGACAGTGACGGTCGGCTTGAACTTTGTACTTTGAATTACTCTCGTGAATAGCTAGCTTCACCTGCTCATGGATACCCCGAAGATGTTCTACCATTGCATATGCCTTGGGGTTCAAACGACCCACACGTGGAATAGGGGCTAAGTCGAGCACCCCGAATGGATTCTGGCCATAAACAATCTCAAATGGGCTCATTCTGGTGGTTCTTATCTTCGACCTGTTATAGGAAAATTCTGCCAGAGGTAACGCCAAATCCCACTGTTTTGGTTTAGTGCCTGCAAAACTCCTCAAAAGGTTCTCAAACTGCGATTTACCACCTCGGTCTGTCCATCCACCTAGGGGTGGTAGGCGCTGCTAAAATTCAAGTTTTTCCCCAGTTTCTCCCATAAACTCCGCCAGAAATGACTAATGAACTTGGTGTCACGATCTGAAGTAATGGATCGGTGAACACCATGTAAACGCACAATATCCTTGAAATAAAGATGGGCGATCTGAGCAGCATCCATTATTTTTCTGCAAGCTACAAAATGGGCCATCTTTAAAAACCTGTCAACCACAACCAAAATAGAATCCCAGGCCCATTGGGTACGGGGTAATCCCAACACAAAGTCCATACTGTCATCAAACCAAGGGGCTTGAGGTACAGGTAAAGGTGTGTACAGGCATGCATTAGTAAGAACTCCTTTGGACTGCTGACACACATAACAACGCTCCACATAATGAGCCACATCACTGGTCAATTTGGGCCAATAATAGGAAGAAGAGATCAAGGCCAACATCTTATCTCGCCCAAAGTGACCCTCATTATGAAGTTCACGAATAATCTTTTGCCTTAGTGAACAATCTGCAATGCACAACTGTAATCCACGAAACAGATAACCATTATGCAAAATAAAGTCATGTCGTTGACCATCAGTTACCTCCTGAATTATCCTTCCAAAGAAAGGATTTGCAGCATACATATCAGAGAAAGCCTAAAATCCTGCAACTCTAGTGCTCATGGTGGTGAAGAGTAACATACGACGGCTCAGTGCATCTGCGACACGGTTCAGACTCCATGCTTGGTGCCTCAGCGTAAACGTGAACTCCTGCAAGTACGCCACCCACTTGGAATGCCGTCGACTCAGCTTGTGTTGCCCATTGATGTACTTCAGGGCCTCATGATTAGTGACAAGAATAAACTCCCTATGTACTAGGTAGTGACGCCAATGCTTCAGGGACTGAACTATGGCATAAAACTCCAGATCATAGGTGGAATAGTTCTTCTTTGATCCTGATAGCTTCTCACTGAAAAAAGTTATTGGACGCCCTTCCTGACTCAGAACACCACCAATGCCAACCTCGGATGCATCACAATTGACCTCAAACACCTTTTCAAAATCAGGAAGTGCCAAAACTGGTGCTTCTTTCATCTTCTGCTTGACTAGTTGAGAACTGGCCTTCGCCTCATCGGACCACTGGAAATCATGTCCCTTGAGGCACTCTTTGATACGAGCAATCAGAGTGTTGAAGTTTCTGATGAACCAACAGTAGAAGGACGCCAATCCATGGAAACTTCTGACATCGTGTAAGGTCTTTGGTTTGGGCCACTCCAAGACTGCATCTATTTTCGACTGATCTGCATGAACACCATCAGTAAACACAACAGAACCAAGATAAGTAACAGAAGTAGTGAAGAAAGAACACTTCTTCTAATTGACGAACATGCGCTTCATCCTCAACTTATCAAAAAATAGCACGAAGGTGATCAAAATGTGACGCCCATGTCGGACTATAAATGAGGATGTCGTCGAAGTAAACTACAACGAATTTCCCCATAAAAGGCCGTAAAACCTGATGCATAAATGTACTGGGCGCATTGGACAGGCCGAAAGGCATGACCATCCACTCATACAACCCATGATGCGTCTTAAACGCGGTCGTCCACTCATCTCCATGCCTTATTCTGATCGGTATTCGCTTTTAAGGTCAATTTTTGAGAAAACCTTAGATCCGGACAGCTGGTCTAACATATCATCCAGGCGGGGAATTGGAAACCAGTATTTCACTGTAATCCTGTTGATTGCCCAGCTATCAACACTCATACGCCAAGAGCCATCTTTTTTTGGCACTTGCAGAGCAAGTACTGCACATGGGCTCATACTCTCACGGATGTAGCCCCTCTCCAACAACTCTACCACCTGTCGCTGCAACTCTTCAGATTCCTTACGACTGAGACGATAAGCCGGCCGATTAGGCAAACTTGACCCCGAAACAAGGTCGATCTGATGCTGAATATCCCGCATAGGCGGCAACCCAGGAGGAAGATCCTCTGGCATCAGATCAGAAAACTCTGCAAGAAGCTGCTGCACTTCTGTTGGCAAATTTGAATTCTCATTGACTGCATATTTCCCACAAGGTAACAAAGCTTAGACCACATCTCCACAATCAATCTCAACTAAAAACCTGGACATAGAAAACAGATTAGTATTATTGGTTACCGGGGTAGGAGTGGTTCCTTCCCAACGAGGTGCCAACACAATCTTCTTCCATTTAATGCTAAGGGAATATGTATTTTTCTGCCCATCGTGAATAACACTGCGATCACACTGCCAAGGTCTGCCTAACAATACATGACAAGCATCCATAGATACAACATCACACCAAGCATTATCAAAATATTTCCTGTCAATCAAAAAAGACACTAGGCAACGTCTATCTACTGTTACCTCACTGCCTTTATTCAGCCATGATAATTTGTACGGCTTGGGATGACGATCTGTCTTCAACTGCAATTTCTGGATAGCCTCTTCAGACACGACGTTCTCACAACTACCACTGTCAACGATCATCTTGTAGACTTTATCTGCAACTGTGCAAGTCGTGTGAAAAATATTGGTTCTCAACCAATCGTCCCCTTAATCATCCTTGGTAGTCAGTAAACTCTTACGAACAGCCAGAGTCTCATGACCATCTCCATACTGCACATCTCCATCTTCATCATTGTCATACACTGGCTCTCCAAGTTCCTCAAATTCGTCTACCACGTCTTCCTCAATCAGGAGATTGTTTCCCTTCTGAATAGCAGGCTTCTTGCACTCACTCGCTCTATGTCCCTGTTCACCACATCTAAAACATCTAATAGTAGAGTTACTCTGCGGTGGTGGTTGGGTAGGATGGGATTCTTGAAGGCGAACTGGCCGACTGCTTTGATCACTTCTGATCATAGGCCTCATGTTCTGCTGTTTTTCGACAACAAGTGCACGCTGGTAGGCTTTGGAAACGGTCCTTAGTGAGTGAAGGCTGAGGACATCCTGCAAGGGTTGTCGTAATCCCCCCAAATATCGCGCCACCATCTGCTCTTCCCTCTCAGATAAGTCATTACGGGCTACTAATTGATAAAACTCCTCCGTGTAATCATCAACTGATTTCGTGCCTTGCCTCAATGAATGAAGTCGTTGAAACAAAGTTTGAGTGTAGCCGAAAGGAAGGAAGTGACCCTTTATTTTTTTTCATCTTTTCCCAATCAGTGATCTTGGCCTGGCCCTGCCTGTCGCGTGATCGCTTCAATTGCGCCCACCACGCAGATGTTCTGCCTTTGAGTTTGATGGCAACCAATTTCACTTTGACAGGATTTGGAACTTCCTTATACTCAAAGATACGCTCTACTTCATTCAACCAATCCACGAATCCTTCGGCCTGGAACGTCCCAGAAAACTCGGGTAGATCTACTTTGAAACCGAGATTTTCATGACGTTCCTCCCGACCACTTCGCTCCCAGAATCGAGCACGATTGTGATACGGGTTTTCAAAACTGGAATCAGAATCGTGATCTTCCATCTCACAATTACCGAATTCCTGCACTGTTAGACACTGGGTTAGCTCTGCAACTTGCCTCTAAAAATCTTCAAATCATCACTTCCTAAACGCTATGATCACGATGAGGGGCTTCCTCGTTCAGAACCTGCCCGCGACGACCACAACCACCAGCCATAGAAACTGATAAAACCTCACCCCAAGAAGATGTTGAAGTTCTGATACCAACTGACGCCGGGCATAATAGCGATTATTCTGCAGGCTAATAGCAACAAATAATTGATAGGTAAGAACACAAGAAGATTACCCCAAAAAATACAGAGAAAATAACACTAATGTTTAATCAAATTACTCAAATCAAAGGTATCTCTAAAATCAGTCCACAAGCCGGGCTTTATAGCTAAAACTCATCAATATTGGAATTTTACCAAAAATAGCAACACCCGAATAATCATGCTAAAACAAAATACGTAATAAAATAAATATACTGCCAGAAATCTGGCCCAATTTGGGTTCAGAATCACTTCCTAAACGATAATTGAAATATTACTATAAAGGGAAATAAATTACTAAATTTATGGATTCGAAAAGGGAAACGGTGGGTTTTGGCCTCGAAAAGATGTGCAGGAGCGTAACTTGTTGACCACGACGTGCGCGTTGAAAAGTGCTTTCCGAATTGGGGTCGTTTGCGCGATTCTTATACTCATAGCCAAATTATGGCCAATATACTAAAACGCACCCTAAATTGCCAAATTTGAAATAGAATTATGATTTCCTGCCATTCTTGCGCTGATCTGCTAATTCGAGATATCTTAGTGCTAATAACGTACTATCTAATAGCTCAGCATCATCTGACTCGGATCCTCCTGCATCAACAGCTATTAGGGAAACACCATTCGATCTAGCTTACGGAACTGAGGCAATGATCCCAGTAGAGCTAGAAATGCCAACATTTAAAATGGAGAGGTTCAGGCCGGATGACAACGATGACGCTTTACGCGTCAGAATAGACCTCATCGAAGAAAAGAGGGATGAGGCTTCTGCCAAGATAGGTGCTTACCAAAAGAAAATGGCCCAGTACTATAACAAGAAGGTCAAGCCATGAGAATTCAAAATGGGAGACTGGGTACTCATAAAAAATCATCGAAATACTAAGGAACCAGGCGCAAGCAAGCTAAATCCAAACTGGGAAGAACCCTACAAGGTGACTAAGGTCAAGAAGCCAGGTACATACTAGTTAGAAAACATGAACGGCGAAGGCTTTAAGTGGCCACGAAATGTAGAACACCTAAAAGGTATTATCAATAAATTCAAGGTATTTGTTTTATTAAAGTTTCAATGTTGTTATATAAATTTGGTTGAAAATCTAGTTGAAAATCTGTCAATCTATTTTAATCCGACTTAAATGTTAGACCTGCTGATCCGACCCCATGTCGGACTACTAGGCGAATTAAGTAAGTCAGGATACCTAAGTCAGACTTATATGCCACAAGCCGTATGATAGCAAAACTTGATCAAAGTTTAGCCAGTTCATTAAGACTGGTGAAGACAGCTTCTGGTCCACTTTAAGGCCCAATCCACAAAGAACAGACAAAGATGGCTTAGAAAGTGGAAGTCCAGTAAGAGCTCATGAAGTCTGACCAATATGACTGTCAAAGAATCATTGTCCAACTATAGACAATGATGGTCGAACTCGACCAAAGTTTAGTCAGTTCATTAAGACTTATGAAGACAACTTTTGGTCCCCTCTAATGCCTAGTTCGCCAAGAATGAACAAAAATAACTTAGAAACTGGAAGTTTAGTCAGAGCTCATTAAGCCTGACAAAGATGACTTGCCGAGGATCATTATCCGACCATAGAAAATGATGGCCAAACTCGACCAAAGTTTAGTCAATTTATTAAGGCCGATGAAGTCAACTTCTGGTCCCCTTAATGAATAGTCCGCTAAGAACGAACAAATATGGCTTAGGAAGTAGAAGTCTAGTCGGAGCTCGTGGAACCTGATCAAGACAACTTGCTAGGGATCATTGTCCGACCTTAGATAATGATGGTAAACATGATCAAAGTTTATTCAACCCATGAAGGCTGATGAAGACAACTTGTGGTATGCTTTACAACCTAGTCGCCCGGAACGGATTACTATGGCTTAAGGAATCAAAAATGTGATTGACTTATGAATTCAAATGATCTCTGATCTGCCAATATTATTTTTACTTCGCTGCATAGAGTTTAGCCAACCTACTAGGTTTGACCAAGATAACTTTTGGACCTCTTAAGAGTCTAGGCCAAAATTGCCTGACTATAAGAGCAATTGCAGGTTGAGTGGTCAGAACTCTCACTAACAGATCAACTAGATAGTTCCTGAGTCATCAGCAAAATCTTTTGTCCAAATAACAACACCAAGGCAAAGCAACACAGAGATGACTCAACAACAAGAATCTAAAAAGTACAAGTACAAAGTGTTACTTGATAAACTTTATTTCATGAATGATTTGGGAATACGGAATTCACTCCTTATTAGGAGGAGGTTCAGATACAGTAGAGCTGGGTTTAACAGGAGAATAAGCAGGGGACAGATCTGCGCGTACTGTAGCATCATCACCTTGATCTGGGTCATCCTCTTTTAGCGACTGATTAGAATTTTTTTCAAACTCCGCATAGGCAACTTTTCTGTAAAATGAGATATCCCAATCAGCATGATCCTTTTCCATCAGTTCCAGTAGCTCTAGTCTTCCTTTCACCACTCTACTGAATTGGAACATGCCCTAAGCCTTGAAAAGCCCCTCTTCATGAGCTTTTGACTCCACAAGCTCTTGTTCTGCCAGCTCTAGCCTGACCGCCAATGCATCAACTCTGGACTGCTTAGTAGTTAGCTTATCTTTGATCGGACTAAGCTCATTTTGTGTCAAGAAGAGTTTTTCTTCTGCTGTATTTGCAAGTTTGGCGTTTACAAAAACGTCGGCTTGTAGTAGTTGACATCGGGTATCCTATTCAGATTCCCTTTGTTAGTCTCAACGTCCAGAGCCTGAATATCAGACTGCATCTTGGCCTTGGCCTCTCTAGCAAGCTTTAGGTCACTTTGGTAGTGATTCAGCTTCGCCTCAAACATGTCCTTCACAAACATCACATTGGCAAAATCAGACTCAAGTGACTCCCCTGAGCTTCCAATCTTGTATGCAAGGCATCAAGATGGACCTCCAATTCAACAGGCCTCAGGTTTTAAACAACACCGCCTGATTAGCCTGGCCTTCAAGATGTTTTTTCGGCAGCTCAATCTCACGAAGAGCATCTGAATACGACTTTTGTAGATGTCTAAAATTTTTTTGCATGGTGTACACTATCTCACGAGCGACCTCTACCTCCATCCCAGCGACGGCCACTTGGTTTAGATATGACATCCCAACATCAAATGTCTCTGCCCCTTGTCCATATGTTCGCCCAGCGTATCCCCTTCTGTCTTCGGAGCACGATTGGTTAGCCAATCGTACCAATTACTAATATGCTTCCGAAAAGCATAAGAAATGTCCACCTTCTGATGCTAGGCCTGGTTGCTCATCTTTACCATATCTGGGGCAAAGAGACTAATCCGCGCATCTGGATGGAGATCTTTTGGGATTTCTATCATGCCAGCACCGCTTTTCGCCGTCTTCACCGAGTTTGGGGCCTCATCCACTGCCTTCCCCTTACTCACAAAAATAGTTCCCACTCACCCGCCGATTCAATAGCAGTTGAAAGGGAGGAAGGCAGGGAATGACTCATCGGATCGACCTTGACCTCGAGCTGAGTGGAAGAACAGGGGGAGGGTAGTACGGGTGACGAGGAGGGGACTTTTTCCTGTAGGGACGACGGTCGGGTGACTTTTCGCCAGACAGAGATGACGCTTGCACCAAAAAGGGGTTATACTTGAAATCCTTCAAAGAAAAAAATGAGTTTGGTCAACATCAAAAAAGACAGTCTTTTCCGCTTGTAGTAGTACGTTGTTCAAGATCTTCGCTTGCTCGGTGCTCAGCTTCGTCACATCATCCACCCCATCATTTTTAGATACTCGTTCTCCAGGCCAGGAAGGGAAATATGGGGGGTTTAGCCTGAGCATCTTGTTTCTTAGATGTAAGAACTTTCGATGTAGCGGACACAAGAAGTTCTTGCCCTGCAACTTCTAACCCATCATCCAAATAGGCCACTAGCCGGGAAGCAGTCTCATCCGCAATGCGAGGCTTCTTAGAAAACAAAGATGGGGGAAGTGTTGCATCCAACTCCACCTCACTTGGCAGACTGGGAATCTGGACCTTCTAGAGTTTCCTCTTCTTCAAATGAGATCCACCAGCAGACTTTAATTTTCAAAATTCTGAAGACAGTAAGAGTCTCATGCCAATAATTCCACAATCCGTTGCGCTTGATGTTGTCAGGTTGCACACCATCTTCCATCCTCATGAAGGGCAGGTCAGCTAATTGGTCCAAGGCTTCTTTATCTTCGGAGAAAATGTGCGTTGTCGAATTTTTTCTACAAAAAGCTCAGATAACAGTTCAATATGCAATCAACACAATTTGGAGAAAAAAGGTACTACACTCACTCAATTGTTTGAACTTCTATTTGATCGGACGACCGTCAAGCTTGAAATACTTCGAATCAGCAAAAGCCATAAAGCAATACTTCTGGCGGAACTTAAAGTTATTAGGCAAAGTGCTCAAACAAGCTGGTGACCTCAACACATAGTCAGCGTGCTCATTCAATCGAGGGGAAGTGAGCAGTTGGGTCACCTTGGAGACAGTCGAAGGCAAGCATCTTTTGCCCTGATTAGAACGACGATCACACTTCCATCCTGTTTGGCACCGGTTGAGCGGGCGGAATGCCAAGGTACACTAACAAAAGCCATATTTCCTTGAAAAAAGGAAAAAAAAAACTCTCGATTGAAAGCAAATGAATCCACTATGAAATTAACCTATCATCAAAAAATGCATAGCTTTCAGCGACTAGTTTATCAAGAAGTTGATTCTGGTCTGCCATTGAAGAACGTAAGAACCTTCGATTAACACTTGCGAGAGAGGAAGTCGAGCAAAGCAAGAATGCAGAATGGAAGCAATAAAGCAAAGTCTCTAACAAATTGTAGAAGTAAAGAAACTCAACTTTGCAGAGAAGAATGGTCAAATAAAAGTAAGGATTCACGCCTTTTTTTTAGCAGTCACATACCCATTTAGTGATGGGCGCTGCTCGAGAAAACATTTCAAGTTCAATCATCACGACCATCCAGTTCCCTCTGACATGACTTAGTTGACCGGTGAGTTGGCCCACTAACTCGGGGGGAGCAGTTGATGATACACCGAACAGTCCAATAATCCGCACTCTACACATGTCATAATGATCCTGCTAACACGAGCTTCCAAGTAAGGGCTAGCTCTGGTCTGACCCAAAGGTCAGGTAACAAAGCCCAAATTACTCTAAGCCCACTGAGGCGAGTACTAGGATTTAGGACCCAATCAACAAGGCGCTATTATGCCCTTAAGTCATATGGTCAAGCCAAGTAAGAACGAATAAGGCAATTATCTACGAGTTTGATCTAGGATGGACAGACCATCAACACATTGACTCCTACTAGGAAACAAATATCAAATATAAGAAACTCTCCTGCATGAACAACTCTCCACAAGGAAGGGATCTATAACATACATCTTTCCTTGAGCCACACTACCAAAGGCATAGCCGAACAAGAACTCTTGAATGATAAATAGAGAACAAAGTTGAGGAACTAAGTTACGCAAGAGAACCCTAATTTCAAGTAATACACATTTTTCACGCCTTGTCTAACTTTAACATTAAAGTGTCATCGACCGCCACAATGATGGTCTTTGGCTTGGGTGTGTTCCTTGTGCAGGTCAAGGTCAAGGTCAAGGAAAACGAAAACAACTGATCCATCAATTCTAATTAGAAATCATGTCAAAAGTCTATTTCAAATTAGAAGCAAAAACAAACGCCTCCGGCCATTTAGCGAAATTTTGCTTTGTTTCCATGTCGTCACAATGTCACTCAATTCTAATTTAAGCCAATGTCGCAACGTGACCCAATTTCAACTTAATGTCCTCATACTTTATGCAACTGCTGTAGATTCTATAAAACAGTTCATATTAAAGCCAATGTACATTGCTTCTTTTCCAGTCATCAATCAAATAATGAATTGAATTGAATTGAACAAGTAAATTACAACTACATTTTACATAATTACATATGCATCTATATATCTCTACCTCTTGAATCTTGCTACATATATCTTCGAACTTAATTAGGCCCTACACCAAGGTTGTACAAGAGGAAGTAGAGGGATCAAACAAGGCAGGCAACAAGTATTTCCTCCCATTAGCACCATTTGCATTGTAGCTAGCTCCAGTAGTGGGTTCCTTCAACAGCTCCCCTGCATAACCTGGATAAGCTCCCTTTCCAAAAACTCCACTACAAGCTGATGCTGCTTCCAAAGGTGCATCTGCAGGTCCTTGAAAGTAACCATTACCGTAAGGGTTGGTAGCAGTTCCAGCCAAAAGACTAGCCAGGTTTATGATCAGACCATCCATACCCACATCATTGTTGGGTGCAACCAATGGTGCACTCTGTGGTCCATAAATGGGCTGGTGGAAGGGCCATGCGCATTGACCCGGGCATTGGGTCTCAGAATTACCCACCCAAATGTAAGCAAACTTGAGATGTGCATTAGATGAAGAAGAGCCATGTGTTCCACACCTGCTAGAGCAGAATCCTTCAACTGCAACATCAGATGCAGTCAATACAACATTGATGGCATTCATAGGCGCACCTTTGGCTGCTAACCCTACAATTTGCTTGGTTGTGAGTGATTTCCCCATTGAGTAGTTATCATCAAGGATGTGTTTTCCCATTGAAAAAAGTAGAGGTGATGTTTTCTTGGTTTGGGGGTACAATTTTTGGGTGTTTTTCCACCAAGTAGAGACTGATGGAGTTTGGGGCTTTGATGAATAGAGGGAATATAGAAAATCAGTGACTACAGCCTTTTGGGAAGGCTTGAATTTGCCATACCAAATGAGATTGATGGAGATCTTGCCAGAAAGAAGAGCCCCATTGTGATATTTCATTGTCATCATTTGATTTGCATCATCACTAGCTAGGCTCCTAGCAGCTAATGAATAACTGAATAAAGTGAGCACAAGGAGGAGTTGTACCAGTAGCAAATTTGTGGATAATAAAGAATAAGCCATTGTGTTTGAAGAAATAAAGGGAGGGTAAACAAAGAATGAGGTTAAGAAAAGAGAAGTGTGAAAGACTGATGAGAGAAGTAGTAGACTAGTAGTGGTGAGGGTTGTATTTATAACTCTTGTTTATGCCATGGAAAATGTGGTGAAGGCACTGCCGAGGGAGTAAAGATTAGATGAACCTAACTGCACCATTTTTACAATACGCGTCTTCATTTGCCCACCCAAACGAGGTTCCTACTAGTGAGGCTGTGAGGGGTCCTTCTTGGATATTTCTCTCTTGCCAAGTGTTCACAGTGATGAGGATCCAACTGGCTCTATTAAGTGGTGTAAACCTTCTACACTAATTTGATAATTGACAGCTGAACACCAAACCAAGCAAGTGCTCACGTCTACAGATACAACACCACCGGAAAGGTTTCTTGTGACTGTTGTGGTCCAGCTAATACAGTAGTAGTAGTAGTCAACATTAGGCGCCATTTGCTATTGGAACCAAAATCATTCTTTTCCCCAGCTTTTCTTTTTAGAGCAACACGTTTTGCAATATGGAGAAGCCCATTATTGGACTTTTGATACATAGTGACACCGCCCACTCAATTTTGTTTATTAGGGCTGCAATAGACAAGTCAAACTATGTCTAACCCCGGAAATTTGGCATACAATACAATTTGAAATTTTGTTCATTGGAACTAAGATTATACATTTTCTTTTAATGCATAAAGTGCAACTTAGCTAGTATTTTATTACAAATACTGTAGAATGTGGTACATTTCATTATACTAGTTGAATTATACCGATCATTATATAATTTTACCACGAGTTTTCAAACTTTCCAAGAACATTGTCTCAAGGAAGATACATGTTTAATATTATTTAGTTAATTTTTTTATTTTATTTTCTCCACAAAAGATATCCATTAGATATCAACACAAACAAATGCACGTGGAAATACTGAATGGAATTTTGGCCTTTTGACATTTCAAGTTCAACTGAATGCATATCAAAATAATGGTTTGTGCTTAAGAGATTCAGCATAATGTTGTAATTCTTTGATAGTGTTTTGATTTTACACAAATAAGTTTAGCACTTTTTACTACAGCAAGGAAAGATGAAGGAATACTAATAAATATTGATGTGTTGTCTTTTAGTCTTGCTTCTCTTCATTTTATTTCCCTCCCATTGGCATTCCTCTAATGTTATTGGTAATGTCGATAAGGAAATTTTTTTTTTCATTTTCATTTCCCTAATTTTTTATTTTTTTTGTATAAAAGATTGCACATTGGATTACTTGGTTTCTCTTTATAAAATATTATTAATTGGCATCATATTTATACCACATGATATTAGTGTAGTTATGGTCTTAGGAAATATTTTATATTGACGATGAATGCTTATACTTTTATATATAGAAATTGCTCATTATTTTGGAAATTATGAATTTATGTCTTGGGTATATATAAACTAGCAAGACATTATGTCAATCTAGTAGCAAGTATATTTGAAATTTGACATAGGAATTGCTCATTCAATAGTTTCACTCATTTCAGGGATTACTGCATTAATATTACTTGTATTTTTAATATATTTTCTTATGAATACAGATTATTGATTTAAATATCTTCTAGGGTTTCATGATCTAATGATATCTATTTGTCCCACTTGTTTTCTATGGAAATTAGGGGTGGGCACGAGATGGGATGAACCTCATCCCTATCACATCACGTTCGTTCGGGACCGGTCGGGATAAACCTCATCTCAACCTCATTAGGGATGGCAGCGGGGCGGATTTTCACGGATATCCACCCTGTCCGCTCCATTTGGGGCGGTTTTGGTTATGGCTAAACGAATTTCGGGGCGGATATAGATATCCAAATAACATCCGTCAATTATTCGGGACGGATACGGATTTGACCATATCCGCCATACGGATATCCGTTTAAGTATTGAAATTACAAAAATGCCCCTGTTCTTAAAAGGAAGAAAAAAATCCCTAACCCTAATTACCCATTCCATTACTCAGACTTACTTTGCCTCCTTGACTCTCTCATGCTCTCTCAAATTCTCTCTTCTCTGTCTCGCATCTCAAACCCTATCAAATCCAAATGAGATCTCTTTCGCATCTTCAATGGCATTCATCTCCTCTTCAATTTCCCTTCTCCGATTTCAATCTCTCTCGTTTCAGCTGGATCAGCCAACGGAGGAGGAATGCTACCACCGTGTTCGTTGATGGGGAAGGATGGTGGAGGCAGCAGACCAGGGCTAGGTATGGGCTTTGAGGGGTCTTCTTTGGGTGTGGAGGAGGAGGTGGCGCCGATGGTTGATTTGTGGATGGATGATGAAGGGTCGTTGTCAGATTCCCACCTGGATTTGCAGCGGTGGAAAGTGAAGGAGGATGGTTTTCCCCTACCATCTTCAACGAAAAAAGAGGATGGAGATACCCTCTTGGATTCTCAAGTTGAATATCACCGATTTCACCGTCTCCAAATTCAAGAAAGTCATCTCCATCCTAAACCGAACCGGCCACGCTAGGTTTCGGATGTCCTTCACCATCGTTCTTCTCATCCTTCCACCACCAACAACAACAAATCGTAGCTATTCCTCAACCACATCATCAACACCAACAACAACAACAACCTCAACCACATCACAAAGCCTAATTTGCTCACTCTGAACTCAAATCACAGCATAGTTTCAACTAGTCGATTCACTCACAGCCGATCTCTTCAAACAATTCTTCCTTCTAATCTTTGATCACTGCCGATGGAAGTGTTTCGAATGGCAAGCAGGGTTCATCCATGTTCGTCGAATATCAGAAAAGGATTTGAAAGTAAAAGCAAAATGACCCAATGTTGGCTGCTAGGGCGATCCCTAAAAAAGGGGGTGCCTAGGGTGAAACATAGTCAGCAAGATAAAGGACAAACTTGGCCCCTAAGGTCCCACGAAACCACTAGACGCTCATTCAAACCAGGTGGCTTCATCCAATAATAGGTCTTGTTAAGACTCATCGCTACAAATGTCAAAACATTCGAAGACTCCACCAACGAAGATCCTCATTCGTCCCTTAGTAAGGCCACAACGCATTTTCTAGAAAGACACATTTGAGGAACATGTTTTACAGTGTTCATGGGAATGCTCGAATTTGCAAGAACCAGCCTATATATAGGCATGACGGTTCACAAATGAAGCTTACTCAGCAGTCACATCAACATAAAATGTAGGATTTAAAACTGAACCGACGGTTCAATTTTTCACTAAACCGTGAACCGAACTGACTTTGATCGGTTTCAAAATTTTCAAACTGAACCGACCATTAACAAAACTGTAGCGAAACCAAACCAATTCTAATTTATGCAAATCGACACCAAATCGAATCGACTAAATCCGAACCGATCGACTATTTTAAACATATTATATTATTTTTATATACAAATATAGTATTTATTATATATATTCGGTCGGTTCGGTTTTGTCGGTTAAAATAACATATAAATCGAAAATCGAACCAATAGATTCGGTCGGTTTAATTGGTTATGTCGGTTTTTTGTTCAACCATAATAAAATGCTACATGGGGAATTAGGAAGCGACGATTCCAAGTACAACTACACCAGTCCACATTCATCGAATTAATGGAACAACACGCAACCCCATTAACTAGGATGAGTAACCGATGGTACACCAAACCGTCTTTCAATATATTCCATACACGTGGCATGATGATCTCGTCAATAGAGTAGAGCAGACCCAAATAAGTGTCTGACCTGATCCAGCAAAAAAAATAGGGAACAAAGCCAGTATGCTCCAAGCCCACTGAGGTGAATATCTGGAAGGTGGACCCAATCAACAAGGCCTTATTAATCCCACAAGTCAAATGGTAAAACCCAGAAACCACAAGACCTAATAAGGCAAGTATCTAGGAGTTTGACCTAAGACATGTAGGACAGTGAAACGTTAACTAACGCCAGACAGAATAACGATTATTCTGCAGGCTAATAGCAATAGATAATTAACAGGGAAGAACACAAGAAGATTACCCAAAAAAACACAGAGAAAATAACTCTAATGTTTAATCAAACTACTCAAATCAAAGGTATCTCTAAAATCAGCCCACAAGTCGGGCTTTATAGCAGAAACTCATCAATATTGGAATTTTACCAAAAAAGGAAACACCCCAATAATCATGCTAAAACAAAATACGTAATAAAAGAAAATATACTGCCAGAAATCTGGCCCAAATTGGGTTCAGAATCACTTCCTAAACAATAATTGAAATATTACTATAAAGGGAAATAAATTACTAAATTTGTGGATTTGAAAGGAGAAATGGTGGATTTTTGCCTCGAAAAGATGTGCACAAGCGTAGCTTATTGACCACGACGTGTGTGTTGAAAATAGCTTTCCGAATTGGGGTCGTTTGCGCGATTCTGATACTCGTAGCCTAAGTTATGGCCAAAATACTAAAACGCACCCTAAATTGCCAAATTTGAAATAGAATTATGATTTCCTGCCATTCTTGCGCTGAACTGCTAATTCGAGATATCTTAGTGCTAATAACGTACTATCTGATAGCTCAGCATCATCTGACTCGGATCCTCCTGCTTCAGTCGCCCCGGGTTGGAAAAAACTCATCATCGAGTTCACAATAGCATCATCGGGATCTGCAAAACAAGGACTCAGGTGCTTGACATTAAAGACATCAAAAGTCCTCAAATGACTGGGGAGGCGCAGTCTGTAGGCATTATCATTAATCTTCTGCAAGATCTCACAGGGTCCAATCTTTCGCTCCTTCAGCTTATTATACTCTCCAACAGGAAAATGATCACGGGTTAATACCGCCCAAACAAAATCACCAACATCAAAAAGTACCCGACGACAGTGACGGTCGGCTTGAACTTTGTACTTTGAATTACTCTCGTGAATAGCTAGCTTCACCTGCTCATGGATACCCCGAAGATGTTCTACCATTGCATATGCCTTGGGGTTCAAACGACCCACACGTGGAATAGGGGCTAAGTCGAGCACCCCGAATGGATTCTGGCCATAAACAATCTCAAATGGGCTCATTCTGGTGGTTCTTATCTTCGACCTGTTATAGGAAAATTCTGCCAGAGGTAACGCCAAATCCCACTGTTTTGGTTTAGTGCCTGCAAAACTCCTCAAAAGGTTCTCAAACTGCGATTTACCACCTCGGTCTGTCCATCCACCTGGGGGTGGTAGGCGCTGCTAAAATTCAAGTTTTTCCCCAGTTTCTCCCATAAACTCCGCCAGAAATGACTAATGAACTTGGTGTCACGATCTGAAGTAATGGATCGGTGAACACCATGTAAACGCACAATATCCTTGAAATAAAGATGGGCGATCTGAGCAGCATCCATTATTTTTCTGCAAGCTACAAAATGGGCCATCTTTAAAAACCTGTCAACCACAACCAAAATAGAATCCCAGGCCCATTGGGTACGGGGTAATCCCAACACAAAGTCCATACTGTCATCAAACCAAGGGGCTTGAGGTACAGGTAAAGGTGTGTACATGCATGCATTAGTAAGAACTCCTTTGGACTGCTGACACACATAACAACGCTCCACATAATGAGCCACATCACTGGTCAATTTGGGCCAATAATAGGAAGAAGAGATCAAGGCCAACATCTTATCTCGCCCAAAGTGACCCTCATTATGAAGTTCACGAATAATCTTTTGCCTTAGTGAACAATCTGCAATGCACAACTGTAATCCACGAAACAGATAACCATTATGCAAAATAAAGTCATGTCGTTGACCATCAGTTACCTCCTGAATTATCCTTCCAAAGAAAGGATTTGCAGCATACATATCAGAGAAAGCCTAAAATCCTGCAACTCTAGTGCTCATGGTGGTGAAGAGTAACATACGACGGCTCAGTGCATCTGCGACACGGTTCAGACTCCATGCTTGGTGCCTCAGCGTAAACGTGAACTCCTGCAAGTACGCCACCCACTTGGAATGCCGTCGACTCAGCTTGTGTTGCCCATTGATGTACTTCAGGGCCTCATGATTAGTGACAAGAATAAACTCCCTATGTACTAGGTAGTGACGCCAATGCTTCAGGGACTGAACTATGGCATAAAACTCCAGATCATAGGTGGAATAGTTCTTCTTTGATCCTGATAGCTTCTCACTGAAAAAAGTTATTGGACGCCCTTCCTGACTCAGAACACCACCAATGCCAACCTCGGATGCATCACAATTGACCTCAAACACCTTTTCAAAATCAGGAAGTGCCAAAACTGGTGCTTCTTTCATCTTCTGCTTGACTAGTTGAGAACTGGCCTTCGCCTCATCGGACCACTGGAAATCATGTCCCTTGAGGCACTCTTTGATACGAGCAATCAGAGTGTTGAAGTTTCTGATGAACCAACAGTAGAAGGACGCCAATCCATGGAAACTTCTGACATCGTGTAAGGTCTTTGGTTTGGGCCACTCCAAGACTGCATCTATTTTCGACTGATCTGCATGAACACCATCAGTAAACACAACAGAACCAAGATAAGTAACAGAAGTAGTGAAGAAAGAACACTTCTTCTAATTGACGAACATGCGCTTCATCCTCAACTTATCAAAAAATAGCACGAAGGTGATCAAAATGTGACGCCCATGTCGGACTATAAATGAGGATGTCGTCGAAGTAAACTACAACGAATTTCCCCATAAAAGGCCGTAAAACCTGATGCATAAATGTACTGGGCGCATTGGACAGGCCGAAAGGCATGACCATCCACTCATACAACCCATGATGCGTCTTAAACGCGGTCGTCCACTCATCTCCATGCCTTATTCTGATCGGTATTCGCTTTTAAGGTCAATTTTTGAGAAAACCTTAGATCCGGACAGCTGGTCTAACATATCATCCAGGCGGGGAATTGGAAACCAGTATTTCACTGTAATCCTGTTGATTGCCCAGCTATCAACACTCATACGCCAAGAGCCATCTTTTTTTGGCACTTGCAGAGCAAGTACTGCACATGGGCTCATACTCTCACGGATGTAGCCCCTCTCCAACAACTCTACCACCTGTCGCTGCAACTCTTCAGATTCCTTACGACTGAGACGATAAGCCGGCCGATTAGGCAAACTTGACCCCGAAACAAGGTCGATCTGATGCTGAATATCCCGCATAGGCGGCAACCCACACTACAAGAAAAAGTATCATCAATAGCGTTTCAAAACCGCTATGGTATCCTACTATAGCGGTTTAGTAACCGCTATGACAGCCCAAGCTATAAAAGAAACACGGGCTATCATAGCGGTTTTAAACCGCTATCGTAGGTAGACTCTTTATAGCTGCTAAAAAACGCTATCGTAGACAATACATAGCTGTTCAAAAACGCTATCGAAGACTGCAAAAACAGCTATGGAATACTCTACTATAGCAGTGCAAAAACGCTATCGAAGACTAAAAACCGCTATTGAATACTCTACTATAGCGTTTTAAAACCGCTATGGTAGACTATACATAGCAGTTTAAAAATGCTATGGCAGCCTATAAAATTGCTATTGAATAGTCTACTATGGCGTTTTAAAACTGCTATGGTAGACTATACATAGCTGTTTAAAAACGCTATGGCAGTCTATAAACCTGCTATGGAATAGCCTACTATGGCGTTTGAAAACCGCTATTTATAGTCTACCATAGCGTTTTAAAACTGCTATAAAACGTTCTTATATACTATACCATAGCGGTTTTGAAATGCTACAGTATGTTTATATCCTTTAAAAATGATATTGTAGACTAATATTATAGCGTTTTGAAAAGCTATTAATCAACATTTTTCTTGTAGTAGAGCCAGTTCACCGTAATCTGGAAACTTGAAAAGGAAAGTAGATCAAGACACAAGATTATGGAATACATTTTATTGACAACAAATTTGAATAATAGCTTGAAAATGTACCAATACAAAACCATTCATGGTGCACAATAATATTCTCTCGAAAACAGGAAGGGGAGACTAACTACTGCAGAATATTCAACACAACACTTGCCTACTCCTGGATTTCAGTTAGATGCTTCTAAAGTGAATCAACATAATCAACAAATTGATTTGCACCATGAATGACAGGTGTGTTTGATGCATCAGCAGTAATGAATCAACAAATTGATTTGCACCTGGATTTCACTTTTGTTGTTGTCCTCCTCTTCCTCAGCTAGGATGTGAGTCAAGTGTGTTTGCCCACCCCTGACTCCTCGTAGAGAACCATCTGAATTCAGCTTGTGCCACCCTATTGAAGGCTTCCTCCAACTGCACTTGATAGGAGCCTGTATGCTGTTTAGTGCATCCGGGTTCCATCTTCCAAATAGCTGCATTATCTTCAATGACAAGATTTTCAATGCTAAATTTCAGCCTGATATCTTAGTAGATTCATTTTACCAGTTCAAAATCTGTACAATATTGCTGAGCATATAGCCTATTGCTCCTTTCAGACCATAGGCAATAAACTGTCGCATTGTGCGTGACCTTTTTAATCTGAGAAGTGCTGCTATTCCCACTGAAATGCTGATCACACCACTGCAACTCCTCTTCCCAGCCTGTAATTTGTCTCGAATAGCACAAGACCTACAACATCTTGCTCCATACATACTTTGAATAATTGCATTCAAAGAATATATGCCTATCAGTCTCACTTACCAGATTACACAGTGGACAAATGTCTTGCTGAGCAATTCACCATTTCTTCAGGTTACTCAATGTTTTCAATGCCCCATGCACTAGAAGCCAAGTTATAAAGCCGTGTCGGGGTTTGCTGCCCTTGTACCAAATCAATGCAGCCCATTCTACTTTCCTGCTTCTCTTTCTTATACCTTTGTAAGTTGCTTTCAGCTGGAAGTGGCCATCATTTCCAGCACCACACTATAACATCCTGTCTACTATCATCAATTTCTACATCTTCCAAGTTGCTGGCTATTTCAGTTATTGTGTTTCCTACACTCTGCGGGTATATGCCATGCATTATGACTTATTGTGTTTCCTACACTCACAGCTGTTCCAGGGTCTGTCACGACCCAGCAAATTCATCCAGATGTCTAAAGTCATCGCCATAGCCAAAACCTTGAGAAGTGATAGATTTGCACATATAACCGAGTACAATCAAAGAGACCTCTTACCAGGAGAGAAGGTGATCTGAGTGGCACCATGGTCTTCTTTAGCCTGCACTTGGTGGTCAGCTCCACGCGGTGCTTGTCGAGGAGCAACTGTGAGTTGGTCTCCATGGTCCCCATAAGGAGATTTCAGCTGGCCAAATGATTCACAATAAACATTCTGAGGTCCTACTGCATTCCACCAGGGGACAGAAGATAAGGGCTGAATGGTAGGAGTGTGGACAAGTCCTCCATGTTCTTTGAAGCAAACAGTTTGCATTGCAAAATACCCAATGATCAAAATCCCAACTTTAGCCTCAAAAGGGTCTCCCCTCCACAAATTGTATCAGCTACCTGAAATCCAAATCTCCTATTAGTGATTCCAAGAACAATTAAACTCTAATTAATTTCCAACATAAAATACCTGATCACAGAAAATTCCCAACACATGCAAAACCATATTCTTGTAATCGAACACATGATCAAGCAATACAATCTCAAAATCCAAAACCAAATACAAAAACTACTCAAACAGTGAAACCATACTGCTGCTTTTGGTTTGGTTGCCAAATTAACACTATTACTCAGAAAAACCTCAAAATCCAAGATACCCAGATCACTTTTTAGTTTTTAGTCCCAAAAAACAAAGAATTATTACTGTAATTACTGTATTAATCAATAGAATTATTTTTTTAAAAAAAAGAACCTAATTCAATTTTCAATTACGAAGGAGTCTACAATCTAACAAAACATTTCTATGCAACACTTGAAATGTTCTAAACACAACTGCATATAACATTTCCGGACAAAAATGGAAATCATTTATCATGCCATGATCATGAATCTATTTCACACAATTGGGAAGAAGAGAGGGAAGGGGAAAATATCAAACAAAACCTGCTCATTTGCCAATGGAGGAAGGCCACCAACATTAACTCTACGTGCATGTCTTGTAGCCTGTTATGGATTGAAACACACCAACTTTAATGGATGCTAAGAATCCTCATCCAGCTTTATTGTAGGTGAGTTGAGTAACTAGATGCTCTTAAATGGATGCAAAAACAGAATTTCGAGTGCAACTATATGCAGCTACTGCAACCTTCAGAAAACTTGTGGTGAACTCATAGGAAACTGCAGGTGTTGTGGTTTCAATTTCCTGACTGCTGATAATTGTTTTTGCATCTTAGAGCAGCGTGTAGAGCCAACGGAGTCACCAACAAACATCACATACTTCCCTCTCATTTTCACCAGAAAGTCAAGCCCGTTAAACCTATATATGGAGTGAACATGAGCTGTTAAACATTTCATCATGACATTTGTAAATACAAGGTAACGAATTGGATAAATAAATTACCTTGGAAGTTCTCTTTATCAGAACCAATTGTATAACTTGTGCTATTGAAATATGATGATAAGTGAAATTGGCACATATACCTATTTTGACAGAGGTAGCTTCTAAAATGACTATAGGCAGAGAAAATTAGTTGTGAATTCTAGAAAACATACCCAGTCATGGCAAGCAACAAAAAAATGATCTGTTCCACTGGTTCGATTCCAGAAAGAGTACTTTGCAGCAATCGTGTTTGTGTAGTTCTTCAAATACAGTGCTAGATTTGTCCGGTTGTGTGAATTACGCACATACAAGGAATACTCCAACATTCTTGTACTGAAAGGCATGTAAAAAAGGTGAGCCTTTCTTGGGTCTTTTACAACAAACTTCTGATTTCCCTCCATTAGTTTCATGAACCACCCCTCAGAGGCATAGATTCCTTTGAGTTCTGCATTATGGAAAATGGGTTTTTCTCCTTCTTCATAAACGTAGACTTTGAGTATGCGTTCCATTAGCTCATAGCTCCTGTCAGTGTTATCATATGACAAGAATTAGAATGAAATCTTTTGGAATTTTACACTCTGATGCCGAAAAAAGAATTCACTGTATGATCACAGTTCACATTCTTTCCATTTCTTTTAAATGGGTAGCAAACAATGAAGCCTACCATTGCAGTGTAATTTGACTCTAGATTATGCACTTTAAAGCACATACCTTTAACATTCTCGGCTGGCAATTCACCATCATCTGGGCTTCTACTCTGCTGTCACAAATGAGACCAAAATAAGAAAATCAAACATCATCATTGTTATTATAAAATTTGCCCCTCTATCTAGGGTCTTCAAATACTAGGTGTATATTAAAGCAGATGTTCAAGGTCAATCAACCATGAAATGGACAAGCTGCATACCCTCTCCATCATCACAGCAGTCCATATACCGACCAGGAACAGGAAAAGCAAAGGACAATCCCTTGAAAAAACAAAAATAAAACCATCTAGAGTAAGAAAAACATAACGAGGAAAAGGGTAAATGTAGAAAAATATTTTAGTGCATGATCCATGTTCAGCTAATGTACCGGATAGAATAGAGTGTAAACCCCTCTTTCTTTGTCATAAATTCCAGGGAATGTTGGCCCAAAAAGTGCATAGACAGCTACAAAAGTAGCTAAGATAGATGGTCCCCTGAATTAAATAAATACAAGAAAAAAATAAAAATGTAAATACAAATGATAGGTATATTAGTGCACATAAAGTGAAAAAGCTAACTGAACATAGATACCTGTGTGTTTCCAAATGGAAACATGTTTGTGAACATCCCTGACATTGCTTGAGGAGCTCCTGGCAATTGCCCTGCATAATTAGCAAACAACAAAACAAATATATCAAATTTCTGATCTTACAAATGAATCAACACGCCAGATAGACCTCACTTAGGTTTTTTTATGCTTGCATACATTTTCTAGATGTCATTCAGAATATAAAGTAAGAAATACAATTCATCCTTGCAGATGCTGAAGAATATCCGTAAGTGGTAAGTCTACCAAAATGGCACAAGTTGCCGGTTGAAGGTGAACAAGATCCCACGAATCGGTGCCTTGGTTCCTCGTTGAACACAAAATCTACCGTGGACACGCCCATGGCTAGCACAGTGGGTCATGTAGCCCCAATATTGCCTTCTTACCAAATGATAACAAAAAACAGAAAAAAGCACAACACACAACAGCCAACAACACAACAATGGTACTCAGTTTCAGTATAAGAACAACTAAATTAAACAAAAGAACTCTAATAAAAAGAGAACATTAAACTATAACCTACAAATGTTACAGTTGTTGGCAACTAGGCACATTACTATAAATTACACCCAACGAGATGAGAGGTATCGTCCAGCCTCTTAAGGGAACAGGGAAGAAAAAAGAATTACATCAACCACCACAGGAAGTGCAAACATACCTGGAACAGGTGCACCAGGAACAGCGGAAGCACCCGGTGGTGCCATGTCAAAACCACTTGTTCTTTTGCTGTAGAGAATAAAAATCAACCAGTTACAGACAAAAAATAATTAGGTAGGAATGAGTAAATGAAAATGAGATCACGGATTGGAAATTTTATTAAGTTACCCCTTCGAAAATTACAACAGAAGCTCCATTCAATAATGGACCGTAAGTAACATAGCTATGTCCAGTAATCCAACCACAATCAGCAGTACACCTGAAAAAAGAATATATTGCAAGCTCCTAATGAATCCGATTGCAGAAAGGGAGTTCTGAAATCTATGTTCAACATTCAGTACATATGGCCAGAATTGGAAATATACCAGTATATATCTGACGGTTTATAGTCAAAGGCATATTTGAATGTAGTTGCAGTGTATACCATGTATCCCCCAGTTGTATGCAGAACACCCTGCATGTAAGGATTTTAGTATTCAAAAAACAGAAAAGAAACAAAGGAAACTCCAATTTTGTCACCTTAGGTTTTCCTGTGCTTCCACTAGTATACAGCAGTCAGCAGAAAGAGTGGATCTTCTGCATCAACCCACACTACTTCACATGTTGTTGGATATTTGGGGACTATATCCTGAAAGACAATCCTTGAGAGTCAAGGAAAGGAAATAATGGTTGCCAAGATGTGAAAGCATATTCAACTGATCAATGGTTTTTTAGTAATCATGGCTGTGAGAAAACAAGGGAATCTTGTGTGATCCTCCATGTTATCAACACTTTTATCCAATGAAATAAGGGAATGCTCTCTCTTTAAAATGACATGTTTTTGTACAATAACAGAAAATGACAAACAGTTCCTAGATAGGTGCATGCCACCATATGTTCAAGGCATTGGGTTAGAAACACAAGACTAGCAATTTCTAAGGACATGCTAACATAAATTGAAATAAATTTTTTTTTTCCAACCTGTTTGTCCTCTGCAAGGCCCATTTGGATGCTCGTAAGTGACGAATAAAGCTGCTGTGAAACAGCACCTACACCAGTTTCTCCAAAAGACACCCTGCAAAGAGTAGAAATCAAGCTGAATGTTAATTAACTTCTTAGACCAATTTCTATCATTATTTGAGGATGAGAGAAATCACTCAAAATTTTAAACTAAGCTATAAAAGAATTTACAGCCAGACAGAAGCATTACAAAAACAGCTAAAAGGTCAGATAGAAGCCACATCAACAGAGCAGCAGCAGCAGGAACAACAGCTATTACTGCCAGACAGCTATCATCGGGCGATCATCGGGCGATCAAAGGTCGTACATAGGTTTAGAGCACCTCATAGGCAGTCACAGAGCAGCATCAGACTTGAACTCTCAGTCAGAGCACCTCATAGGCAGTCACAGAGCAGCATCAGACTTCCTTATGATTTTCCTTCCTTCTCCTAACAGTTGGCTAACAGCGCGCACTAGTTGCTGGAACATATTCCTTCCATTTATAGGGTCCATTCCTGAGTTATGAAAAATCAAATTATCAAAAAAAAAAAAAAAATGAAAATGTTACATGCCTATGATTTACCTGCCTCCGATCATTAGTTGATTTAGTCCCGAATTTCATACTCAAATTGAAGCTGAGGTAGAAAGGCTTGAACATAACCATGCAAGCATAGTCAGCAGCTACATACCCATGCACGCATACCCAATTGTAAGTACTTGAACAACAAGACTAATCATTGTCAAAATGACCAAATGCATTTAAAAGGTAAAAAAATCTCTATAGCAAAATTGAACCTGTGATTCCAACTGCTGATTTGTCTCCAATCTTCAGATGGTGTCCTGATTTCCTTTTGCAATTTGTCTCTCTCATCATGAATGTTGAAGCTAAGCGCTTAATAAAACACTCTAAACATTTTGGAGAAATCTCCTCATATTATTCCAACCAATCTCCTCATATCTATCTCTCAAAACTCCCTAAAAACTATGTAGATGAATACAACTCCCTATAATGCAAAATCAATTGACATTTGAAGCAGTGAAACATCTTATTATGCAATACATAAACTAACATTTAATAGTATTCTACAACATTACGCAACAACAACATTACAACATTACGCAACAACATTACAGCATTAACAACAACATTACATGTGCATCATTAACAACAACGGTAACAACATTACAAAATAACATTTCAACATTAACATTCATATAACATACGTACATATGCAATGAATACAAGTTGATCTACAAAAGTGGTAGTAGTTCAAGCATATATTCAGGAATTCAAGACCAAGAGAGATATTCATTCATGCATTCTAATATATATTACAAGTCTCTATCAATGCTTACCGAATCTCTAAATCATAACAACTTTGTCTGCTGGCCATGCTACTGTAGTACCGATGGCATCTTCAATAAATTCCAGCTCAGATGTAGGCTTCCAAAGAGATGCAGTAGGAACTTTTGGACTATCTACCCAAACTTTAATAGCATTAGGACCCAAGGGAACGTGATGAACTACCTGATTTGGATCACTTGAAACCCAACGTCCTTCAGCAACTACTTGTCCCGAACCAGTAACATCCAACAACTTGCAGTTTTTCTTTGAGCCCATGTTCACACTCTAACAACAAGTCAAACAGAACAAATACATTAAACTGAGTAATCACTTTACTAATAGATATATATTTACTTCAATTATGCATTAGTGTATGTAAATCACATTTAACTTACCAAACGATATGATGCATTTTCGACTTCCTGATTTTCAGGTACTTTTTCTAAAACAACTTTGTCTGCCGGCCAAGCTATAGTAGAACCAACCACATCTTTAATGAATGTCATACTAGATGTAGGCCTCCATAAAAATGCGTCAGGGTTTTTTGACATATCTACCCAAACACTCATGGCATTAGGTCCAATAGGAATATCATTGATCAGTGTTTTTGGATCACTCGAATGCCAACGTCCTTCTGCCACTATTTCATCTTTTCCACTCCAATCAAACAATGAGCACTTGTTCGTTGAATTGTTGTCGTTGCTCTGTAAAGAAAGAATGTATAAAAACAGGAATCATATACACAATAATACAACTATTTAAAGTACACAAATACATTGTATAAATACCAAAGCAATCAATACTTATCTTACCAAAGGCGCATCAATATTATCTTGTTGAACTGAATCTTGATCAGGTTGCAAAATAACTCTATCGGCAGGCCATGCTATCGATTTACCTTGAGCTTGTTCTATACAAGTCATACTAGATGTAGGCCTCCATAGGAAAGCATCCGGTTTAGTTGGGATATCAACACGGACTTTGATTGCACTAGGACCCATAGGAATTTTATTGACCTCCACATTAGGATCCCTTGATATCACATGTCCTTCCGCAACAATTTCCTTTGTTCCACTCCAATCTAACAACTTGCATTTCTCTAGTGACTTCGTGTTGACACTCTGCAATTAATCAATTAAAATATTAGAATTGAAGCAAGTTTAGATTGAAGCTTAATGCGACAATTTTTAAACTAATTGTCGTACCACTGGAGATGTTTTGTCTTCTTCTCCACTTTGCTCGATCTAACAACACATCAAATAATTAAAA
Source organism: Berberis vulgaris (assembly GCA_963556465.1). Classification (NCBI taxonomy): domain Eukaryota; kingdom Viridiplantae; phylum Streptophyta; class Magnoliopsida; order Ranunculales; family Berberidaceae; genus Berberis; species Berberis vulgaris. The sequence continues at coordinate 22,745,621 of OY747134.1, read as the reverse complement.
ATAAAAAAATTCAACGACTAAGCAGAAATTTTAATTAATAAATGATCACAACATGTATCAAACTTGCCTTGTTTTTCAATAATGTGTTGACCAATTTCTCCAAATGTTGGATTTTCTCGTGCATGACAGTTTGTTGCTCTTGCATCTCCGTCGCATGTTTGTCCTTAGTTTGAAGGAATGTCAATTTGCTGATGGTCACTCCTCTTCCCATTCCTCTTAGTCGTCCAGGATGTTCATTTCCTAAGACTTTGGAAAGAGCATCATCAGTCACATTTGTTGTCGAGTTAGATGCACTTTCGGCTTCGATTAGCTTCTCCTATATAATTCAACACATATCATATCATAGTGTATGGTTTCAGAAACTATACAAAATTACACATAATGCAAAATTACAAATGACATTTCACTCACAATGGTTTCGGAAACTCCTGTATTTACTGGTTTACCGTCTTTTTTGGTGCGCGACTTAATCCACACTTGAACCCTAGAAACAGAAGATGGCTCGGTACTATTCTTTTTCTATCAGAAAAAAAAAATTGATATAAGGTCTTGAAAAATTAGTAATTGGACCTAAACAATATTTTGACACAACATAAGAATGCATATGAATATGAAAAGAGTATCACCATATCTTCTGCTAATCGAGCCAATCCTTTTCGGCTGCATGTGTGTGGGATTTGCTTACGCCTCATTGCTTTATACTTATCACTTACAGCCTGAAATTGTATTACTTTAGCATGATTTTAACTGAATTATAATGATTTACCATATAATATAATATTACAACTAGTTTTAAAACATACCTTAAATGATGGACTAGTTTTTGTCTTGATGAACTTTATCCACTCTGCTCTACTTTGAATGTTTTTAGGCTGAAGCGCAAGTCTTTCTTCTTCATTAGCTGCTTCTTTTATTTGGCTGACTAACCGTGATTTTGAGGCCCTCCATATACATCCCATCGATTTAAATACGATAGCCTTTTGCCATTCTGTGTCCAAATCGAATCTTGCCTGGAGTTTATATAAAATTATCACTAAGTAACTCAATACTGGTAATTTTACTGTAAGAGTTCTATCACAACTTGTGTATACTTAAATGTACATTTCATTGAATTGTAAGAGTTCATAATACCTGAATTGATCTCCACAAGATTACTTTTACGTCATTACCAAGCTTCCTCCAATCGCATAATGTTACAGGTACGTGCTCTCGTACAAGTGGACCTAAAAAAGAAGACAAACTAATTGACCCCGCTCCACATGGATCACCTTTATCTGTAAATTCAACATGAACTCGACTTGCCGCCTCTACAGCAATATCTCTCATTTTGGTTGAACCCCTAGGTTTCTTAACTCCCATCGGGTCTACAATTAACTCTTGTGCATTTTTTTCGACCACTTCTTTGGACGCCGATGGTTGTATATGTTGGAGATTAGGTTCATGACTCTCATGTTGTTGGGTCAAAGTTTGTTGACATGCTTCTGGACCTTTTGATACATTCTTATCCGTTCCTTCTAAGACCTTGGATGTTTTTCTGGGTATCAAAGTACGTTTCCTTTTGTGAGATAGGTCGTTCTTTTTGGCTTCATCAACCATTGTTGTTCACCTGTCTAAGACAAAAAAGTTGATCATTTCAGTATATGTAATGCATTTATAAGCTTAATCATATAATGAAAACAAAACTGAATAGACAACATACGAAATATGTGTGTAAATAATATATAAAAACAAATAGACTTTTGATAAGCAGCCAAAACACAAGCTAAATAAAGATGAAGGTTAAGACCATATATTACACAAATATGCCCTCACAATAAAGATGAAGGTTAAGAACATTAATTACACAAATATGCCCTCACAATTCTCCCTCACATATCTAACTTCACCACTAGACTCCTCAATGTCCATGTCAACTTCTAGTGGTATTGAACCTTCTGCACTTTCGTCATCGGCCTCTAACTCATGGAAACCTCTTGGTGGTGCTTTCATTACAACATACCAATTAGAAGAATCATCTTCTCTTGAATAAAAGACTTGTTTTGCTTGAGATGCTAAAATATATGGATCTCTTGCAAATGATACTTGACTTTGATGGAGGTTCACGAGGGTTAATCCATCTTCAACTTTAACACCATTACCTTTGTTTGCCCAATGACACCTAAATACCGGAACGTAGAATACATGATAGTCTAGTAATATTATATCCGTCAATACTCCATAGTAAGTAACCCAATCAAACACTTGTGCAGTATCTTTTGCGCTTGCCCTACACATGCTGGTTGCCTCATACATAATCCCACTATTTTGGGTTTCCCGGTCGACATCTTTTGTGTGAAAACGTTGCCCATTGATAATATACCCAGAAAAAGACAATGCACTATTCCGTGGACCATATGCAATCCATTTCAATGTGTCCGAGTCATCTTTTGAATCAATAGGAATCTGTTGAAGTATAGAAATGAAATTAAGAGATAAAAAGTAAGTAGTTATAAAATTAAACACAAACTAAGGTAATAAAAACTTGGAAGATTTAAGCTCACCTTATTTTTTATCCATTCTGCAAATTTTTCAGTATGTTTATTCCAAAGTAAGGTTGCATCGCGTGTAAGACGTTTGTTTGATTCTTGTAAAACCTCCAAGTGCATGCTAGTAGGAGAGAAAACTGAATAAGTAAAATGGTTATGGTGTACCGATAGAGATCTAAGATCTGTGAATTTCATTTTACTTACTCTAAATATGTATCCACCACCGCTGTATTCATCAACACAACTTGATGTGCAAGTTTTTTTTCTCTATCGGTTAGTGTGATCGATGTGGCTCTAGAAATTGGACGGCCTTCCAAAATAACTTCATTTGCAAAATCAGTATTGCGAACTTCTTTTTCCTCCACTTGTATTGTATTTTTCAAAAATTCGCTACAAAAACTTATGCACTCTTCTGCAAGATATGATTCGGCGATACACCCCTCTGGCCGTGCAGGATTCCTAACGTAATCTTTCAGCGTTTTCATATATCTGTACATAAATAACTTATAAGTTATTCAATATATTAAGGTGCAAACAGAACTATTCGGACTTTAAAAAAAAAGGAATGATTCCTTACCTCTCAAAGGGATACATCCAACGAAAATGAACAGGTCCACATAATCTAGCTTCTCTTCCTAGATGAACCATTAAGTGTACCATAATATCAAAAAAAGAAGGTGGAAAAAACCTTTCAAGCATGCATACAGTTTCAATGACGTCTTCCTCCAATATTTCTAATTTCTCTCTATCTATAACACGCTGACACAACCTATTGAAGAATGCACATAACCGAAGTACTGCATTTCTAGGCCCTTTTGGAAGTAATCCTCGTAAAGCAACCGACAACAACTGTTGCATTAGAACGTGATAATCATGTGACTTCAGGCCAATCACCTTGCATTCCTCACAAGATACACATCGCCCAATGTTTGAACAATAGCCATCAGCTCCCTTGAAGTCATATAATCTCTTGCAAAATTTCTTCTTTTCAGACCTTGAAAATGTCCATGGAGCAGGTGGAAGGTATATTCTGCTTCCATGAGGTTGTGGATGCAGGTCCTTCCGTATTTGCATATCATGTAAGTCCTTACGAGCATTAACCCCATCTTTTGACTTACCACAATGCAACATTGTGCCTATAATGCTTTCACAAACATTTTTTTCGACATGCATTACGTCTAAATTATGACGTAATGGAAGTTCCTACAGAAACATGAACGTAACCATTAATACTTATTTTTTTAGACCATTAGTGAATATAAAAAAAACTAAGCGATTAAAGACCTAAAAACTAACCTCCCAATATGGTAAATCGAAAAAGATTGACCTTTTCTTCCACCTTGATAGCTCATCATGATCATCATCATCGTCATTGCCATCAACATCGTCATCACCATTATCATCAGCATCAACATCTTTAGCATTATCATTTCTCTTTCTTTTTTTCTTATGACATTTTCCAAAATCATTTGGAAAATTCTTAAGAGCAATAGAAATGTTCCGACCAGACAAGATTCTAGGCTTCCTTCCATGTTCCACATTGTTATCAAACCAAGCCTTCTTTCCTCGATATTCATGTGTGGGTGACAGAAATTTTCTATGACCCATGTATGCAAATTTCTTACTGTGCGTTAACCATCTGTAGTGCGTATTTTTGCCACAAATAGGACATGCCTTTTTACCTTTTGTACAACATCCAGCGAGGTTTCCATATGCTGGAAAATCACTTATGGTCCATAGCAAAAGTGCTTTGAGATTAAAAATATTTTCACCAAACGCATCATATGCCTCCACTCCATTGTGCCACAAATGTTGCAAGTCTTCTATAAGTGGCTGTAAGTAGACGTCTATGTCATTTCCAGGTTGCTTTGGACCCGGAATCAATAGCGTTAACATGATATTCTCTTTCTTCATGCACAACGCAGGAGGCAAATTGTAGTTAACTAGCATCACTGGCCAACAACTGTATTTAGAGCTTAACATGGAAAAAGGATCAAAACCATCAGTAGAAAGACCAAGTCTGAGATTGCGTGGATCAGCTGCAAATGATTCCCATTTATCATTAACCAATTCCCATGTTACAGAATCAACAGGGTGCCGCATTTTTCCATCTGTGCTTTTATTATTGAAATGCCACCTTAAATCTGCAGCCATTTTTTCAGACCTAAACATCCTTTTGAATCTTGAAATTATAGGAAAGTACCTCAAAACTTTAACTGGAATACCTTTTCTAATCTCTTTGGTCCTCTTATTTTTCTTCCATCTTGAAGCACCACATTTAGGACAATTGTCCAAGTCTTTGTACTCTTTTCTAAATAGACTGCAATCATTCTCACAGGCATGAATCTTTTCATAACTAATCTCAAATGACTTGAGAAACTTTTTAACCGAGTAAAATGACTTCAAAAGTACATTGTCTTGTGGAAGCATGTCTGCCAATATCTCAAGAAGCTCACTAAAACTTTTATTGGACCATCCACTTTGAGTTTTAAGTCGATATAAAGCTACAATGGCTGATAGCTTGTTGTAATTTGAACAGTTCGGGTACAAAGGGGTTTCTGCATCTTTTAGTTTTTCTATAAAATCATCAGCATTTATGGATTTAGTAGGCTCAATGTAGTCTTCATTAACCAACTCAGTAGGCTTCAAATATTCTTCATCAAAAAAGTGGGCAGCTCTATATAAGTTATATGTCTCGTCGTTCCACATTTTTTCAGGAATAAAATCACCATTCATAATTATCTTCTCCCCATGCTCATACCAATCTTTACTTTGTTTGTACTTCGCATCCATTCCCCTTATAACCAAATGTTCAACAACAGTACTGCCACATTGATGCTCTAGATTGCGACAATCTACGCAAGGGCATAATATCATTTTAGGATTTCCCAAGTTGTTTGTAACCATTTTCACAAAATTCCATGCTCCTTTCTCGTACTCAGGATCGGCTCTATGACAAAAAAGACAAGAAAAATATATTGCTCTAAGACCTCAGACATTTCTAATTCTATAATAAATATCTAACTACGCACAACTAAATTTGTACCTGTGCAGACCCACCCAACCTTTATCCAGCATCATATTTTCTTGTAGTACTCAGCCCAACAAATTCTAAAATTCAAAAAAATAACTACTTAAATCTTCATGGGGTAATTGAAAGTTTCATATATATATAAGCAGTACTTGAATGGAAGTCCAATGTCATACTAAATACATATTCATATCCGTTCTGAAAGCATTACAAACTGGCAGCATAAATGTTAAACATAAACACAAAAATTAAAATCACACAATGCTACAACATAAATGTGATGAAGGGGTTCAAATTGGATAAATTTTGGCCTTTTCACCTAACCAGACCATCACTTGCTTACAAAATTGAAATCTCCCCTCGCATTATCTATATCTTTTGTAGGCCAAACTTCTTTTATTTATATCTTATATATGGTCCCTAGTTCTACACTGAGATTTCGATCACTCTCGTTCTGTATCTTCAACTAATCCTGGGAGCATTGGTTTTGCTACTATGGAACCTCGTATACAGTTATATTTCTTGCTTGGGCTTACCTATTCTTGTGTCACACCCTTCCTTCTCCCTTTCATTGTTGTCTTCTTTGGTTTGGCTTATTTGGTTTTCCGGCATCAGGTATGCTAGGCTGTGAGCTTATTTCTTATTTCAATTACTTATTTTACATCAACATCTTGAAAAAAAACCAACTTTAGTGTTAACCAACTACATCATGATTGCTAGTAAAATATCAAGAATTACTTGTATAATGCTTTACATGCCAATGCTTCTAGTTTATCCTCTTTTAAGTTCAGCTAGAGCTCCCATCACACTACTTCAAACATTTGTCTTTTGTTTTTTGCTAGATAATTAATGTGTATGACCAAAAATATGAGAGTGGAGCTTCATTATGGCCAGATGTGCATCGACGAGTAATTATTGGGATGATTATAGCACAACTTCTCCTGCTGGGGTTGATGACTACAAAAAGTGCCAAGTATTCAACACCATTGCTCATTGTACTTCCTGTCTTGACCATCTGGTTCCATAGATTATGCAAAGGCCAGTTTGAATCAGCATTCGTGAAGTTTCCTCTGCAGGTTAGTAGCAAATCCTTGTCATTGTCCATGCACTACCATGTTTCGATTGATGGCACATTTGTGTGGTCATTAGAAGTAGTCAGTGAATGGTTCTTATATGGTTATAATCACAGGAAGCAATGGTGAAGGACACATTGGAGCGAGCAACTTAGCCAAACTTGAATTTGAAAAACTATCTCCAGGACGCTTATGTTCATCCCGTATTCAAGGGTGATGACTTTGACAGAACAGTGGCTCTTGATGAGGAGGAAAACAATCCATTAGTTCCTACCAAGAGGATCTCTAACAGAAGTACACCCAATCTAAGCGAACCAGAATCTAGTACGGGCCTAAATAATGTTTAACCCTTACATTCCCACTGTAACATCTTCTCTTAAGGATTCTAACTTGTATATTGATTCTTGTAAACACTAGGATGAAAATACTGAAGCAGATAATATCGGGGTTGGTGAAATGTATCTGCTGCATGATGGTAGTTTCCCTTGCAAAGTTACAAATGCTTGTCACTGTAATTGTTCTTTCAAGCAAGAAAGTTATTTTTAGCATAGTGTGTGAGAGGGCATATTTAGTCGGGATCAATGACAGGTAGACCCTTGGAACTGTTTTCCTCGTATTACAAAAATGAATTAAAGCTCTAATACTAGAAATCTAGAGTGTAGTAGCCATGATTGGATGAGACATGCCAAACAAATTCTTGATAAAAAAGAAAAGGCTAATTTACGGATATCACCGGCACACAGATTAAAAGCTATTTACGATGGGGAAGCATATACACGTGTCAGATTGCCAGAGCTTCATGGTTCCTGTGCAATTTGGATAGGTATCAATTGATCATACCAAATCATACAACCAGATTTCCGTGGTTCGTTTATTTAACTCAATAATATTATTGATTTGCAAAGTTACTCTGCCTGGCCTCAGTTTTTCAAAGTTATGAGTAACCCTAGAAAAGACCACTAGATTAGCGAGTACTCAATGTCCATACTAATTAACAAAAGAAAAAACATATATTGAAATTGCAAAGCAATTACTCATAATGTGTCTTGATCCTCAATGTCTTGAGCTCATTACCTCCGCGCTGTCACATTCGCACTCATTCTTATCTCCATAATCACACTTTGTCAGGATTAACCAATGTTATATTTGATTTTGATACACTGAGCAATATGAACACAAGTTTGGGTTGATGAGCAAGCAACTTTTAAGCGGTAAAAATGACATAAAAACAAGAAGTTAAGCAAAAGTTGAATAATTTTTAAAATGTAAAGATCACACGTGAGACGCATGACAGTAAAACGCATGGACCAAAAGAAGATGCCCCCATCGGCTACTTTGTTCTCAAAAATACTATTTTTACAGAATTATTCCTCATCTTCCCCACCTTACTTTCTCTGATTAAAATGCTCTTTATAAGTAAATTTTTGAATCCTATGAGTTGAAACCCCTAACAAAGCCAAAGATGAGAATTGGGAGGATGAAGGTTTTGCTCTTTCTTGCTTGGAGGAATTTTAACTTTAATGGTGGAGATGAAAAAAGAGATAGGAACTTTGGATTTTAAAGCTTTTTTTAGTGGCCTTCTGCAGCCCTTTTGGTTGCAACAACAAACATGCTCATGAGGTTCATGCAAAGAGAGAATGTAAAATGTAGGTCCTGATCACTAAAGGAGTCTAAAGTTGGAATCATTCTGCTGATTTAGTCGATATGTATGATATTAAGACCTTACTCCCTAAAGCGTTGCAGGGTATGTACTTGTATAAAAGTAAGAATTACGTGTTTATGAGGAATTACTCATGTTTTCTCCTAAATGGTGTACATGGTTAGAAACTTTAAAATGGTATTATTACGAACAAGAACTCTAAACTAACAATAAAAGGTAAAGCTAAATTGGAAAATTGATCCATTTGACACCCTCACTCACAAACAATGTTTTCTTTTTGTGATAATAATAATAAGATATCTATATATTACTATTAAACAGAAACAAGAAGAGGAAGGCTCGCGTCCAAGTTCATGGCCCCTCTTGAGACACGAGACTGAAAAATAGTGCTTAATCTAGATACTTTTTACATTCTTAAGCTTACAACCACTAATTACACTAATTCCATAGTCCTGCACTTGCAAAAGGCCCGCCTGAAAAACACCAGCTCAAAGCTTATCATCCTACTGATCAAACCATACAGGTCCAACAAAAACATTTGGGACTCACTTCGTTTGAGAGAAGCTATGGTCTATTGAGAGGAAGATAGTCTCTAAATCAATTTTTCATTAAAAAAAAAATCATCTGACAAATCAAAATGAGCACAACCAGAGGAAAATAGCTTGCAGAGGTTGGGTAGGATTGATAAATAGCTTGCTCCACATGAAAATGCACCCAACAATTATACTCTCAATCAGAATGAGAAAGAAACATATAACCCTAAAAAATTTCAAGAAAAATGCAGGAATTTTACTCAAAATGAAGAACTACACAACTCAACCAAATTAATACTCTAATAAGGAAATCAAAGAGGAAAGGGAAAAAATTTCAATTCGAGAATTACCTACTGAAAAATTGATCCTTCAATCAACCAAAACTGATACAAATACTGATCCTTCAAAGCCTTCCAAACACTTCCACAATTACTTCATGAACTGATATAAATCACTTCATAAACTGATACAAAAAATGATACAAATTAAAAATCGTTAGGGTTTGTGGTGAAAGCAAAGCAGGAGAGAGTGAGTGTGTTGAGAATCAGATACCAACCTGAAACGGAGAGCGACAGCTAGTACGGCGATGAGTACAACACGTTCGAGAGGGAGAAACAGAACGGAGAGGGAGAGCGATCGGAGAGGGACAGCAGAACTGAGAGGGAGAGGGAGAGCGATCGGAGAGGGAGAGGGAGAACGATCGGAGAGGGTGAGCTGAATGCAGAGGGAGAGCAGAATGCAGAGGGAGAGGGAGACAGATCGAGCGGGATTCTTCTTCCTTGCTTCCCTCTTCTTTGTTAGCTTTTAGTTTTTTCTTTCGATTTGCGCGGGATAGTTGGCGCCCAGCGAAATCAATCCCGCGCCTTCATCACATTTCATTTAGCGCACAAAAATTGGATATTGATAGCTGTTTTACTGTTTCAATAGAATTTTATAGCTGTTTGGTAAAAACCGCTATTCTCAAAAGCTATTAATGTTCATTTTTGTTGTAGTGCCAGGAGGAAGATCCTCTGGCATCAGATCAGAAAACTCTGCAAGAAGCTGCTGCACTTCTGTTGGCAAATTTGAATTCTCATTGACTGCATATTTCCCACAAGGTAACAAAGCTTAGACCACATCTCCACAATCAATCTCAACTAAAAACCTGGACATAGAAAACAGATTAGTATTATTGGTTACCGGGGTAGGAGTGGTTCCTTCCCAACGAGGTGCCAACACAATCTTCTTCCATTTAATGCTAAGGGAATATGTATTTTTCTGCCCATCGTGAATAACACTGCGATCACACTGCCAAGGTCTGCCTAACAATACATGACAAGCATCCATAGATACAACATCACACCAAGCATTATCAAAATATTTCCTGTCAATCAAAAAAGACACTAGGCAACGTCTATCTACTGTTACCTCACTGCCTTTATTCAGCCATGATAATTTGTACGGCTTGGGATGACGATCTGTCTTCAACTGCAATTTCTGGATAGCCTCTTCAGACACGACGTTCTCACAACTACCACTGTCAACGATCATCTTGTAGACTTTATCTGCAACTGTGCAAGTCGTGTGAAAAATATTGGTTCTCAACCAATCGTCCCCTTAATCATCCTTGGTAGTCAGTAAACTCTTACGAACAGCCAGAGTCTCATGACCATCTCCATACTGCACATCTCCATCTTCATCATTGTCATACACTGGCTCTCCAAGTTCCTCAAATTCGTCCACCACGTCTTCCTCAATCAGGAGATTGTTTCCCTTCTGAATAGCAGGCTTCTTGCACTCACTCGCTCTATGTCCCTGTTCACCACATCTAAAACATCTAATAGTAGAGTTACTCTGCGGTGGTGGTTGGGTAGGATGGGATTCTTGAAGGCGAACTGGCCGACTGCTTTGATCACTTCTGATCATAGGCCTCATGTTCTGCTGTTTTTCGACAACAAGTGCACGCTGGTAGGCTTTGGAAACGGTCCTTAGTGAGTGAAGGCTAAGGACATCCTGCAAGGGTTGTCGTAATCCCCCCAAATATCGCGCCACCATCTGCTCTTCCCTCTCAGATAAGTCATTACGGGCTACTAATTGATAAAACTCCTCCGTGTAATCATCAACTGATTTCGTGCCTTGCCTCAATGAATGAAGTCGTTGAAACAAAGTTTGAGTGTAGCCGAAAGGAAGGAAGTGACCCTTTATTTTTTTTCATCTTTTCCCAATCAGTGATCTTGGCCTGGCCCTGCCTGTCGCGTGATCGCTTCAATTGCGCCCACCACGCAGATGTTCTGCCTTTGAGTTTGATGGCAACCAATTTCACTTTGACAGGATCTGGAACTTCCTTATACTCAAAGATACGCTCTACTTCATTCAACCAATCCACGAATCCTTCGGCCTGGAACGTCCCAGAAAACTCGGGTAGATCTACTTTGAAACCGAGATTTTCATGACGTTCCTCCCGACCACTTCGCTCCCAGAATCGAGCACGATTGTGATACGGGTTTTCAAAACTGGAATCAGAATCGTGATCTTCCATCTCACAATTACCGAATTCCTGCGCTGTTAGACACTGGGTTAGCTCTGCAACTTGCCTCTAAAAATCTTCAAATCATCACTTCCTAAACGCTATGATCACGATGAGGGGCTTCCTCGTTCAGAACCTGCCCGCGACGACCACAACCACCAGCCATAGAAACTGATAAAACCTCACCCCAAGAAGATGTTGAAGTTCTGATACCAACTGACGCCGGGCATAATAGCGATTATTCTGCAGGCTAATAGCAACAAATAATTGATAGGTAAGAACACAAGAAGATTACCCCAAAAAATACAGAGAAAATAACACTAATGTTTAATCAAATTACTCAAATCAAAGGTATCTCTAAAATCAGTCCACAAGCCGGGCTTTATAGCTAAAACTCATCAATATTGGAATTTTACCAAAAATAGCAACACCCGAATAATCATGCTAAAACAAAATACGTAATAAAATAAATATACTGCCAGAAATCTGGCCCAATTTGGGTTCAGAATCACTTCCTAAACGATAATTGAAATATTACTATAAAGGGAAATAAATTACTAAATTTATGGATTCGAAAAGGGAAACGGTGGGTTTTGGCCTCGAAAAGATGTGCAGGAGCGTAACTTGTTGACCACGACGTGCGCGTTGAAAAGTGCTTTCCGAATTGGGGTCGTTTGCGCGATTCTTATACTCATAGCCAAATTATGGCCAATATACTAAAACACACCCTAAATTGCCAAATTTGAAATAGAATTATGATTTCCTGCCATTCTTGCGCTGATCTGCTAATTCGAGATATCTTAGTGCTAATAACGTACTATCTAATAGCTCAGCATCATCTGACTCGGATCCTCCTGCATCAACAACTATTAGGGAAACACCATTCGATCTAGCTTACGGAACTGAGGCAATGATCCCAGTAGAGCTAGAAATGCCAACATTTAAAATGGAGAGGTTCAGGCCGGATGACAACGATGACACTTTACGCGTCAGAATAGACCTCATCGAAGAAAAGAGGGATGAGGCTTCTGCCAAGATAGGTGCTTACCAAAAGAAAATGGCCCAGTACTATAACAAGAAGGTCAAGCCATGAGAATTCAAAATGGGAGACTGGGTACTCATAAAAAATCATCGAAATACTAAGGAACCAGGCGCAAGCAAGCTAAATCCAAACTGGGAAGAACCCTACAAGGTGACTAAGGTCAAGAAGCCAGGTACATACTAGTTAGAAAACATGAACGGCGAAGGCTTTAAGTGGCCACGAAATGTAGAACACCTAAAAGGTATTATCAATAAATTCAAGGTATTTGTTTTATTAAAGTTTCAATGTTGTTATATAAATTTGGTTGAAAATCTAGTTGAAAATCTGTCAATCTATTTTAATCCGACTTAAATGTTAGACCTGCTGATCCGACCCCATGTCGGACTACTAGGCGAATTAAGTAAGTCAGGATACCTAAGTCAGACTTATATGCCACAAGCCGTATGATAGCAAAACTTGATCAAAGTTTAGCCAGTTCATTAAGACTGGTGAAGACAGCTTCTGGTCCACTTTAAGGCCCAATCCACAAAGAACAGACAAAGATGGCTTAGAAAGTGGAAGTCCAGTAAGAGCTCATGAAGTCTGACCAATATGACTGTCAAAGAATCATTGTCCGACTATAGACAATGATGGTCGAACTCGACCAAAGTTTAGTCAGTTCATTAAGACTTATGAAGACAACTTTTGGTCCCCTCTAATGCCTAGTTCGCCAAGAATGAACAAAAATAACTTAGAAACTGGAAGTTTAGTCAGAGCTCATTAAGCCTGACAAAGATGACTTGCCGAGGATCATTATCCGACCATAGAAAACTCGACCAAAGTTTAGTCAATTTATTAAGGCCGATGAAGTCAACTTCTGGTCCCCTTAATGAATAGTCCGCTAAGAACGAACAAATATGGCTTAGGAAGTAGAAGTCTAGTCGGAGCTCGTGGAACCTGATCAAGACAACTTGCTAGGGATCATTGTCCGACCTTAGATAATGATGGTAAACATGATCAAAGTTTATTCAACCCATGAAGGCTGATGAAGACAACTTGTGGTATGCTTTACAACCTAGTCGCCCGGAACGGATTACTATGGCTTAAGGAATCAAAAATGTGATTGACTTATGAATTCAAATGATCTCTGATCTGCCAATATTATTTTTACTTCGCTGCATAGAGTTTAGCCAACCTACTAGGTTTGACCAAGATAACTTTTGGACCTCTTAAGAGTCTAGGCCAAAATTGCCTGACTATAAGAGCAATTGCAGGTTGAGTGGTCAGAACTCTCACTAACAGATCAACTAGATAGTTCCTGAGTCATCAGCAAAATCTTTTGTCCAAATAACAACACCAAGGCAAAGCAACACAGAGATGACTCAACAACAAGAATCTAAAAAGTACAAGTACAAAGTGTTACTTGATAAACTTTATTTCATGAATGATTTGGGAATACGGAATTCACTCCTTATTAGGAGGAGGTTCAGATACAGTAGAGCTGGGTTTAACAGGAGAATAAGCAGGGGACAGATCTGCGCGTACTGTAGCATCATCACCTTGATCTGGGTCATCCTCTTTTAGCGACTGATTAGAATTTTTTTCAAACTCCGCATAGGCAACTTTTCTGTAAAATGAGATATCCCAATCAGCATGATCCTTTTCCATCAGTTCCAGTAGCTCTAGTCTTCCTTTCACCACTCTACTGAATTGGAACATGCCCTAAGCCTTGAAAAGCCCCTCTTCATGAGCTTTTGACTCCACAAGCTCTTGTTCTGCCAGCTCTAGCCTGACCGCCAATGCATCAACTCTGGACTGCTTAGTAGTTAGCTTATCTTTGATCGGACTAAGCTCATTTTGTGTCAAGAAGAGTTTCTCTTCTGCTGTATTTGCAAGTTTGGCGTTTACAAAAACGTCGGCTTGTAGTAGTTGACATCGGGTATCCTATTCAGATTCCCTTTGTTAGTCTCAACGTCCAGAGCCTGAATATCAGACTGCATCTTGGCCTTGGCCTCTCTAGCAAGCTTTAGGTCACTTTGGTAGTGATTCAGCTTCGCCTCAAACCTGTCCTTCACAAACATCACATTGGCAAAATCAGACTCAAGTGACTCCCCTGAGCTTCCAATCTTGTATGCAAGGCATCAAGATGGACCTCCAATTCAACAGGCCTCAGGTTTTAAACAACACCGCCTGATTAGCCTGGCCTTCAAGATGTTTTTTCGGCAGCTCAATCTCACGAAGAGCATCTGAATACGACTTTTGTAGATGTCTAAAAAATTTTTGCATGGTGTACACTATCTCACGAGCGACCTCTACCTCCATCCCAGCGACGGCCACTTGGTTTAGATATGACATCCCAACATCAAATGTCTCTGCCCCTTGTCCATATGTTCGCCCAGCGTATCCCCTTCTGTCTTCGGAGCACGATTGGTTAGCCAATCGTACCAATTACTAATATGCTTCCGAAAAGCATAAGAAATGTCCACCTTCTGATGCTAGGCCTGGTTGCTCATCTTTACCATATCTGGGGCAAAGAGACTAATCCGCGCATCTGGATGGAGATCTTTTGGGATTTCTATCATGCCAGCACCGCTTTTCGCCGTCTTCACCGAGTTTGGGGCCTCATCCACTGCCTTCCCCTTACTCACAAAAATAGTTCCCACTCACCCGCCGATTCAATAGCAGTTGAAAGGGAGGAAGGCAGGGAATGACTCATCGGATCGACCTTGACCTCGAGCTGAGTGGAAGAACAGGGGGAGGGTAGTACGGGTGACGAGGAGGGGACTTTTTCCTGTAGGGACGACGGTCGGGTGACTTTTCGCCAGACAGAGATGACGCTTGCACCAAAAAGGGGTTATACTTGAAATCCTTCAAAGAAAAAAATGAGTTTGGTCAACATCAAAAAAGACAGTCTTTTCCGCTTGTAGTAGTACGTTGTTCAAGATCTTCGCTTGCTCGGTGCTCAGCTTCGTCACATCATCCACCCCATCATTTTTAGATACTCGTTCTCCAGGCCAGGAAGGGAAATATGGGGGGTTTAGCCTGAGCATCTTGTTTCTTAGATGTAAGAACTTTCGATGTAGCGGACACAAGAAGTTCTTGCCCTGCAACTTCTAACCCATCATCCAAATAGGCCACTAGCCGGGAAGCAGTCTCATCCGCAATGCGAGGCTTCTTAGAAAACAAAGATGGGGGAAGTGTTGCATCCAACTCCACCTCACTTGGCAGACTGGGAATCTGGACCTTCTAGAGTTTCCTCTTCTTCAAATGAGATCCACCAGCAGACTTTAATTTTCAAAATTCTGAAGACAGTAAGAGTCTCATGCCAATAATTCCACAATCCGTTGCGCTTGATGTTGTCAGGTTGCACACCATCTTCCATCCTCATGAAGGGCAGGTCAGCTAATTGGTCCAAGGCTTCTTTATCTTCGGAGAAAATGTGCGTTGTCGAATTTTTTCTACAAAAAGCTCAGATAACAGTTCAATATGCAATCAACACAATTTGGAGAAAAAAGGTACTACACTCACTCAATTGTTTGAACTTCTATTTGATCGGACGACCGTCAAGCTTGAAATACTTCGAATCAGCAAAAGCCATAAAGCAATACTTCTGGCGGAACTTAAAGTTATTAGGCAAAGTGCTCAAACAAGCTGGTGACCTCAACACATAGTCAGCGTGCTCATTCAATCGAGGGGAAGTGAGCAGTTGGGTCACCTTGGAGACAGTCGAAGGCAAGCATCTTTTGCCCTGATTAGAACGACGATCACACTTCCATCCTGTTTGGCACCGGTTGAGCGGGCGGAATGCCAAGGTACACTAACAAAAGCCATATTTCCTTGAAAAAAGGAAAAAAAAAACTCTCGATTGAAAGCAAATGAATCCACTATGAAATTAACCTATCATCAAAAAATGCATAGCTTTCAGCGACTAGTTTATCAAGAAGTTGATTCTGGTCTGCCATTGAAGAACGTAAGAACCTTCGATTAACACTTGCGAGAGAGGAAGTCGAGCAAAGCAAGAATGCAGAATGGAAGCAATAAAGCAAAGTCTCTAACAAATTGTAGAAGTAAAGAAACTCAACTTTGCAGAGAAGAATGGTCAAATAAAAGTAAGGATTCACGCCTTTTTTTTAGCAGTCACATACCCATTTAGTGATGGGCGCTGCTCGAGAAAACATTTCAAGTTCAATCATCACGACCATCCAGTTCCCTCTGACATGACTTAGTTGACCGGTGAGTTGGCCCACTAACTCGGGGGGAGCAGTTGATGATACACCGAACAGTCCAATAATCCGCACTCTACACATGTCATAATGATCCTGCTAACACGAGCTTCCAAGTAAGGGCTAGCTCTGGTCTGACCCAAAGGTCAGGTAACAAAGCCCAAATTACTCTAAGCCCACTGAGGCGAGTACTAGGATTTAGGACCCAATCAACAAGGCGCTATTATGCCCTTAAGTCATATGGTCAAGCCAAGTAAGAACGAATAAGGCAATTATCTACGAGTTTGATCTAGGATGGACAGACCATCAACACATTGACTCCTACTAGGAAACAAATATCAAATATAAGAAACTCTCCTGCATGAACAACTCTCCACAAGGAAGGGATCTATAACATACATCTTTCCTTGAGCCACACTACCAAAGGCATAGCCGAACAAGAACTCTTGAATGATAAATAGAGAACAAAGTTGAGGAACTAAGTTACGCAAGAGAACCCTAATTTCAAGTAATACACATTTTTCACGCCTTGTCTAACTTTAACATTAAAGTGTCATCGACCGCCACAATGATGGTCTTTGGCTTGGGTGTGTTCCTTGTGCAGGTCAAGGTCAAGGTCAAGGAAAACGAAAACAACTGATCCATCAATTCTAATTAGAAATCATGTCAAAAGTCTATTTCAAATTAGAAGCAAAAACAAACGCCTCCGGCCATTTAGCGAAATTTTGCTTTGTTTCCATGTCGTCACAATGTCACTCAATTCTAATTTAAGCCAATGTCGCAACGTGACCCAATTTCAACTTAATGTCCTCATACTTTATGCAACTGCTGTAGATTCTATAAAACAGTTCATATTAAAGCCAATGTACATTGCTTCTTTTCCAGTCATCAATCAAATAATGAATTGAATTGAATTGAACAAGTAAATTACAACTACATTTTACATAATTACATATGCATCTATATATCTCTACCTCTTGAATCTTGCTACATATATCTTCGAACTTAATTAGGCCCTACACCAAGGTTGTACAAGAGGAAGTAGAGGGATCAAACAAGGCAGGCAACAAGTATTTCCTCCCATTAGCACCATTTGCATTGTAGCTAGCTCCAGTAGTGGGTTCCTTCAACAGCTCCCCTGCATAACCTGGATAAGCTCCCTTTCCAAAAACTCCACTACAAGCTGATGCTGCTTCCAAAGGTGCATCTGCAGGTCCTTGAAAGTAACCATTACCGTAAGGGTTGGTAGCAGTTCCAGCCAAAAGACTAGCCAGGTTTATGATCAGACCATCCATACCCACATCATTGTTGGGTGCAACCAATGGTGCACTCTGTGGTCCATAAATGGGCTGGTGGAAGGGCCATGCGCATTGACCCGGGCATTGGGTCTCAGAATTACCCACCCAAATGTAAGCAAACTTGAGATGTACATTAGATGAAGAAGAGCCATGTGTTCCACACCTGCTAGAGCAGAATCCTTCAACTGCAACATCAGATGCAGTCAATACAACATTGATGGCATTCATAGGCGCACCTTTGGCTGCTAACCCTACAATTTGCTTGGTTGTGAGTGATTTCCCCATTGAGTAGTTATCATCAAGGATGTGTTTTCCCATTGAAAAAAGTAGAGGTGATGTTTTCTTGGTTTGGGGGTACAATTTTTGGGTGTTTTTCCACCAAGTAGAGACTGATGGAGTTTGGGGCTTTGATGAATAGAGGGAATATAGAAAATCAGTGACTACAGCCTTTTGGGAAGGCTTGAATTTGCCATACCAAATGAGATTGATGGAGATCTTGCCAGAAAGAAGAGCCCCATTGTGATATTTCATTGTCATCATTTGATTTGCATCATCACTAGCTAGGCTCCTAGCAGCTAATGAATAACTGAATAAAGTGAGCACAAGGAGGAGTTGTACCAGTAGCAAATTTGTGGATAATAAAGAATAAGCCATTGTGTTTGAAGAAATAAAGGGAGGGTAAACAAAGAATGAGGTTAAGAAAAGAGAAGTGTGAAAGACTGATGAGAGAAGTAGTAGACTAGTAGTGGTGAGGGTTGTATTTATAACTCTTGTTTATGCCATGGAAAATGTGGTGAAGGCACTGCCGAGGGAGTAAAGATTAGATGAACCTAACTGCACCATTTTTACAATACGCGTCTTCATTTGCCCACCCAAACGAGGTTCCTACTAGTGAGGCCGTGAGGGGTCCTTCTTGGATATTTCTCTCTTGCCAAGTGTTCACAGTGATGAGGATCCAACTGGCTCTATTAAGTGGTGTAAACCTTCTACACTAATTTGATAATTGACAGCTGAACACCAAACCAAGCAAGTGCTCACGTCTACAGATACAACACCACCGGAAAGGTTTCTTGTGACTGTTGTGGTCCAGCTAATACAGTAGTAGTAGTAGTCAACATTAGGCGCCATTTGCTATTGGAACCAAAATCATTCTTTTCCCCAGCTTTTCTTTTTAGAGCAACACGTTTTGCAATATGGAGAAGCCCATTATTGGACTTTTGATACATAGTGACACCGCCCACTCAATTTTGTTTATTAGGGCTGCAATAGACAAGTCAAACTATGTCTAACCCCGGAAATTTGGCATACAATACAATTTGAAATTTTGTTCATTGGAACTAAGATTATACATTTTCTTTTAATGCATAAAGTGCAACTTAGCTAGTATTTTATTACAAATACTGTAGAATGTGGTACATTTCATTATACTAGTTGAATTATACCGATCATTATATAATTTTACCACGAGTTTTCAAACTTTCCAAGAACATTGTCTCAAGGAAGATACATGTTTAATATTATTTAGTTAATTTTTTTATTTTATTTTCTCCACAAAAGATATCCATTAGATATCAACACAAACAAATGCACGTGGAAATACTGAATGGAATTTTGGCCTTTTGACATTTCAAGTTCAACTGAATGCATATCAAAATAATGGTTTGTGCTTAAGAGATTCAGCATAATGTTGTAATTCTTTGATAGTGTTTTGATTTTACACAAATAAGTTTAGCACTTTTTACTACAGCAAGGAAAGATGAAGGAATACTAATAAATATTGATGTGTTGTCTTTTAGTCTTGCTTCTCTTCATTTTATTTCCCTCCCATTGGCATTCCTCTAATGTTATTGGTAATGTCGATAAGGAAATTTTTTTTTTCATTTTCATTTCCCTAATTTTTTATTTTTTTTGTATAAAAGATTGCACATTGGATTACTTGGTTTCTCTTTATAAAATATTATTAATTGGCATCATATTTATACCACATGATATTAGTGTAGTTATGGTCTTAGGAAATATTTTATATTGACGATGAATGCTTATACTTTTATATATAGAAATTGCTCATTATTTTGGAAATTATGAATTTATGTCTTGGGTATATATAAACTAGCAAGACATTATGTCAATCTAGTAGCAAGTATATTTGAAATTTGACATAGGAATTGCTCATTCAATAGTTTCACTCATTTCAGGGATTACTGCATTAATATTACTTGTATTTTTAATATATTTTCTTATGAATACAGATTATTGATTTAAATATCTTCTAGGGTTTCATGATCTAATGATATCTATTTGTCCCACTTGTTTTCTATGGAAATTAGGGGTGGGCACGAGATGGGATGAACCTCATCCCTATCACATCACGTTCGTTCGGGACCGGTCGGGATAAACCTCATCTCAACCTCATTAGGGATGGCAGCGGGGCGGATTTTCACGGATATCCACCCTGTCCGCTCCATTTGGGGCGGTTTTGGTTATGGCTAAACGAATTTCGGGGCGGATATAGATATCCAAATAACATCCGTCAATTATTCGGGACGGATACGGATTTGACCATATCCGCCATACGGATATCCGTTTAAGTATTGAAATTACAAAAATGCCCCTGTTCTTAAAAGGAAGAAAAAAATCCCTAACCCTAATTACCCATTCCATTACTCAGACTTACTTTGCCTCCTTGACTCTCTCATGCTCTCTCAAATTCTCTCTTCTCTGTCTCGCATCTCAAACCCTATCAAATCCAAATGAGATCTCTTTCGCATCTTCAATGGCATTCATCTCCTCTTCAATTTCCCTTCTCCGATTTCAATCTCTCTCGTTTCAGCTGGATCAGCCAACGGAGGAGGAATGCTACCACCGTGTTCGTTGATGGGGAAGGATGGTGGAGGCAGCAGACCAGGGCTAGGTATGGGCTTTGAGGGGTCTTCTTTGGGTGTGGAGGAGGAGGTGGCGCCGATGGTTGATTTGTGGATGGATGATGAAGGGTCGTTGTCAGATTCCCACCTGGATTTGCAGCGGTGGAAAGTGAAGGAGGATGGTTTTCCCTTAGGTTCCCCCTACCATCTTCAACGAAAAAAGAGGATGGAGATACCCTCTTGGATTCTCAAGTTGAATATCACCGATTTCACCGTCTCCAAATTCAAGAAAGTCATCTCCATCCTAAACCGAACCGGCCACGCTAGGTTTCGGATGTCCTTCACCATCGTTCTTCTCATCCTTCCACCACCAACAACAACAAATCGTAGCTATTCCTCAACCACATCATCAACACCAACAACAACAACAACCTCAACCACATCACAAAGCCTAATTTGCTCACTCTGAACTCAAATCACAGCATAGTTTCAACTAGTCGATTCACTCACAGCCGATCTCTTCAAACAATTCTTCCTTCTAATCTTTGATCACTGCCGATGGAAGTGTTTCGAATGGCAAGCAGGGTTCATCCATGTTCGTCGAATATCAGAAAAGGATTTGAAAGTAAAAGCAAAATGACCCAATGTTGGCTGCTAGGGCGATCCCTAAAAAAGGGGGTGCCTAGGGTGAAACATAGTCAGCAAGATAAAGGACAAACTTGGCCCCTAAGGTCCCACGAAACCACTAGACGCTCATTCAAACCAGGTGGCTTCATCCAATAATAGGTCTTGTTAAGACTCATCGCTACAAATGTCAAAACATTCGAAGACTCCACCAACGAAGATCCTCATTCGTCCCTTAGTAAGGCCACAACGCATTTTCTAGAAAGACACATTTGAGGAACATGTTTTACAGTGTTCATGGGAATGCTCGAATTTGCAAGAACCAGCCTATATATAGGCATGACGGTTCACAAATGAAGCTTACTCAGCAGTCACATCAACATAAAATGTAGGATTTAAAACTGAACCGACGGTTCAATTTTTCACTAAACCGTGAACCGAACTGACTTTGATCGGTTTCAAAATTTTCAAACTGAACCGACCATTAACAAAACTGTAGCGAAACCAAACCAATTCTAATTTATGCAAATCGTCACCAAATCGAATCGACTAAATCCGAACCGATCGACTATTTTAAACATATTATATTATTTTTATATACAAATATAGTATTTATTATATATATTCGGTCGGTTCGGTTTTGTCGGTTAAAATAACATATAAATCGAAAATCGAACCAATAGATTCGGTCGGTTTAATTGGTTATGTCGGTTTTTTGTTCAACCATAATAAAATGCTACATGGGGAATTAGGAAGCGACGATTCCAAGTACAACTACACCAGTCCACATTCATCGAATTAATGGAACAACACGCAACCCCATTAACTAGGATGAGTAACCGATGGTACACCAAACCGTCTTTCAATATATTCCATACACGTGGCATGATGATCTCGTCAATAGAGTAGAGCAGACCCAAATAAGTGTCTGACCTGATCCAGCAAAAAAAATAGGGAACAAAGCCAGTATGCTCCAAGCCCACTGAGGTGAATATCTGGAAGGTGGACCCAATCAACAAGGCCTTATTAATCCCACAAGTCAAATGGTAAAACCCAGAAACCACAAGACCTAATAAGGCAAGTATCTAGGAGTTTGACCTAAGACATGTAGGACAGTGAAACGTTAACTAACGCCAGGCAGAATAACGATTATTCTGCAGGCTAATAGCAATAGATAATTAACAGGGAAGAACACAAGAAGATTACCCAAAAAAACACAGAGAAAATAACTCTAATGTTTAATCAAACTACTCAAATCAAAGGTATCTCTAAAATCAGCCCACAAGTCGGGCTTTATAGCAGAAACTCATCAATATTGGAATTTTACCAAAAAAGGAAACACCCCAATAATCATGCTAAAACAAAATACGTAATAAAATAAAATATACTGCCAGAAATCTGGCCCAAATTGGGTTCAGAATCACTTCCTAAACAATAATTGAAATATTACTATAAAGGGAAATAAATTACTAAATTTGTGGATTTGAAAGGAGAAATGGTGGATTTTTGCCTCGAAAAGATGTGCACAAGCGTAGCTTATTGACCACGACGTGTGTGTTGAAAATAGCTTTCCGAATTGGGGTCGTTTGCGCGATTCTGATACTCGTAGCCTAAGTTATGGCCAAAATACTAAAACGCACCCTAAATTGCCAAATTTGAAATAGAATTATGATTTCCTGCCATTCTTGCGCTGAACTGCTAATTCGAGATATCTTAGTGCTAATAACGTACTATCTGATAGCTCAGCATCATCTGACTCGGATCCTCCTGCTTCAGTCGCCCCGGGTTGGAAAAAACTCATCATCGAGTTCACAATAGCATCATCGGGATCTGCAAAACAAGGACTCAGGTGCTTGACATTAAAGACATCAAAAGTCCTCAAATGACTGGGGAGGCGCAGTCTGTAGGCATTATCATTAATCTTCTGCAAGATCTCACAGGGTCCAATCTTTCGCTCCTTCAGCTTATTATACTCTCCAACAGGAAAATGATCACGGGTTAATACCGCCCAAACAAAATCACCAACATCAAAAAGTACCCGACGACAGTGACGGTCGGCTTGAACTTTGTACTTTGAATTACTCTCGTGAATAGCTAGCTTCACCTGCTCATGGATACCCCGAAGATGTTCTACCATTGCATATGCCTTGGGGTTCAAACGACCCACACGTGGAATAGGGGCTAAGTCGAGCACCCCGAATGGATTCTGGCCATCAACAATCTCAAATGGGCTCATTCTGGTGGTTCTTATCTTCGACCTGTTATAGGAAAATTCTGCCAGAGGTAACGCCAAATCCCACTGTTTTGGTTTAGTGCCTGCAAAACTCCTCAAAAGGTTCTCAAACTGCGATTTACCACCTCGGTCTGTCCATCCACCTGGGGGTGGTAGGCGCTGCTAAAATTCAAGTTTTTCCCCAGTTTCTCCCATAAACTCCGCCAGAAATGACTAATGAACTTGGTGTCACGATCTGAAGTAATGGATCGGTGAACACCATGTAAACGCACAATATCCTTGAAATAAAGATGGGCGATCTGAGCAGCATCCATTATTTTTCTGCAAGCTACAAAATGGGCCATCTTTAAAAACCTGTCAACCACAACCAAAATAGAATCCCAGGCCCATTGGGTACGGGGTAATCCCAACACAAAGTCCATACTGTCATCAAACCAAGGGGCTTGAGGTACAGGTAAAGGTGTGTACAGGCATGCATTAGTAAGAACTCCTTTGGACTGCTGACACACATAACAACGCTCCACATAATGAGCCACATCAGTGGTCAATTTGGGCCAATAATAGGAAGAAGAGATCAAGGCCAACATCTTATCTCGCCCAAAGTGACCCTCATTATGAAGTTCACGAATAATCTTTTGCCTTAGTGAACAATCTGCAATGCACAACTGTAATCCACGAAACAGATAACCATTATGCAAAATAAAGTCATGTCGTTGACCATCAGTTACCTCCTGAATTATCCTTCCAAAGAAAGGATTTGCAGCATACATATCAGAGAAAGCCTAAAATCCTGCAACTCTAGTGCTCATGGTGGTGAAGAGTAACATACGACGGCTCAGTGCATCTGCGACACGGTTCAGACTCCATGCTTGGTGCCTCAGCGTAAACGTGAACTCCTGCAAGTACGCCACCCACTTGGAATGCCGTCGACTCAGCTTGTGTTGCCCATTGATGTACTTCAGGGCCTCATGATTAGTGACAAGAATAAACTCCCTATGTACTAGGTAGTGACGCCAATGCTTCAGGGACTGAACTATGGCATAAAACTCCAGATCATAGGTGGAATAGTTCTTCTTTGATCCTGATAGCTTCTCACTGAAAAAAGTTATTGGACGCCCTTCCTGACTCAGAACACCACCAATGCCAACCTCGGATGCATCACAATTGACCTCAAACACCTTTTCAAAATCAGGAAGTGCCAAAACTGGTGCTTCTTTCATCTTCTGCTTGACTAGTTGAGAACTGGCCTTCGCCTCATCGGACCACTGGAAATCATGTCCCTTGAGGCACTCTTTGATACGAGCAATCAGAGTGTTGAAGTTTCTGATGAACCAACAGTAGAAGGACGCCAATCCATGGAAACTTCTGACATCGTGTAAGGTCTTTGGTTTGGGCCACTCCAAGACTGCATCTATTTTCGACTGATCTGCATGAACACCATCAGTAAACACAACAGAACCAAGATAAGTAACAGAAGTAGTGAAGAAAGAACACTTCTTCTAATTGACGAACATGCGCTTCATCCTCAACTTATCAAAAAATAGCACGAAGGTGATCAAAATGTGACGCCCATGTCGGAGTATAAATGAGGATGTCGTCGAAGTAAACTACAACGAATTTCCCCATAAAAGGCCGTAAAACCTGATGCATAAATGTACTGGGCGCATTGGACAGGCCGAAAGGCATGACCATCCACTCATACAACCCATGATGCGTCTTAAACGCGGTCGTCCACTCATCTCCATGCCTTATTCTGATCGGTATTCGCTTTTAAGGTCAATTTTTGAGAAAACCTTAGATCCGGACAGCTGGTCTAACATATCATCCAGGCGGGGAATTGGAAACCAGTATTTCACTGTAATCCTGTTGATTGCCCAGCTATCAACACTCATACGCCAAGAGCCATCTTTTTTTGGCACTTGCAGAGCAAGTACTGCACATGGGCTCATACTCTCACGGATGTAGCCCCTCTCCAACAACTCTACCACCTGTCGCTGCAACTCTTCAGATTCCTTACGACTGAGACGATAAGCCGGCCGATTAGGCAAACTTGACCCCGAAACAAGGTCGATCTGATGCTGAATATCCCGCATAGGCGGCAACCCACACTACAAGAAAAAGTATCATCAATAGCGTTTCAAAACCGCTATGGTATCCTACTATAGCGGTTTAGTAACCGCTATGACAGCCCAAGCTATAAAAGAAACACGGGCTATCATAGCGGTTTTAAACCGCTATCGTAGGTAGACTCTTTATAACTGCTAAAAAACGCTATCGTAGACAATACATAGCTGTTCAAAAACGCTATCGAAGACTGCAAAAACAGCTATGGAATACTCTACTATAGCAGTGCAAAAACGCTATCGAAGACTAAAAACCGCTATTGAATACTCTACTATAGCGTTTTAAAACCGCTATGGTAGACTATACATAGCAGTTTAAAAATGCTATGGCAGCCTATAAAATTGCTATTGAATAGTCTACTATGGCGTTTTAAAACTGCTATGGTAGACTATACATAGCTGTTTAAAAACGCTATGGCAGTCTATAAACCTGCTATGGAATAGCCTACTATGGCGTTTGAAAACCGCTATTTATAGTCTACCATAGCGTTTTAAAACTGCTATAAAACGTTCTTATATACTATACCATAGCGGTTTTGAAATGCTACAGTATGTTTATATCCTTTAAAAATGATATTGTAGACTAATATTATAGCGTTTTGAAAAGCTATTAATCAACATTTTTCTTGTAGTAGAGCCAGTTCACCGTAATCTGGAAACTTGAAAAGGAAAGTAGATCAAGACACAAGATTATGGAATACATTTTATTGACAACAAATTTGAATAATAGCTTGAAAATGTACCAATACAAAACCATTCATGGTGCACAATAATATTCTCTCGAAAACAGGAAGGGGAGACTAACTACTGCAGAATATTCAACACAACACTTGCCTACTCCTGGATTTCAGTTAGATGCTTCTAAAGTGAATCAACATAATCAACAAATTGATTTGCACCATGAATGACAGGTGTGTTTGATGCATCAGCAGTAATGAATCAACAAATTGATTTGCACCTGGATTTCACTTTTGTTGTTGTCCTCCTCTTCCTCAGCTAGGATGTGAGTCAAGTGTGTTTGCCCACCCCTGACTCCTCGTAGAGAACCATCTGAATTCAGCTTGTGCCACCCTATTGAAGGCTTCCTCCAACTGCACTTGATAGGAGCCTGTATGCTGTTTAGTGCATCCGGGTTCCATCTTCCAAATAGCTGCATTATCTTCAATGACAAGATTTTCAATGCTAAATTTCAGCCTGATATCTTAGTAGATTCATTTTACCAGTTCAAAATCTGTACAATATTGCTGAGCATATAGCCTATTGCTCCTTTCAGACCATAGGCAATAAACTGTCGCATTGTGCGTGACCTTTTTAATCTGAGAAGTGCTGCTATTCCCACTGAAATGCTGATCACACCACTGCAACTCCTCTTCCCAGCCTGTAATTTGTCTCGAATAGCACAAGACCTACAACATCTTGCTCCATACATACTTTGAATAATTGCATTCAAAGAATATATGCCTATCAGTCTCACTTACCAGATTACACAGTGGACAAATGTCTTGCTGAGCAATTCACCATTTCTTCAGGTTACTCAATGTTTTCAATGCCCCATGCACTAGAAGCCAAGTTATAAAGCCGTGTCGGGGTTTGCTGCCCTTGTACCAAATCAATGCAGCCCATTCTACTTTCCTGCTTCTCTTTCTTATACCTTTGTAAGTTGCTTTCAGCTGGAAGTGGCCATCATTTCCAGCACCACACTATAACATCCTGTCTACTATCATCAATTTCTACATCTTCCAAGTTGCTGGCTATTTCAGTTATTGTGTTTCCTACACTCTGCGGGTATATGCCATGCATTATGAATTATTGTGTTTCCTACACTCACAGCTGTTCCAGGGTCTGTCACGACCCAGCAAATTCATCCAGATGTCTAAAGTCATCGCCATAGCCAAAACCTTGAGAAGTGATAGATTTGCACATATAACCGAGTACAATCAAAGAGACCTCTTACCAGGAGAGAAGGTGATCTGAGTGGCACCATGGTCTTCTTTAGCCTGCACTTGGTGGTCAGCTCCACGCGGTGCTTGTCGAGGAGCAACTGTGAGTTGGTCTCCATGGTCCCCATAAGGAGATTTCAGCTGGCCAAATGATTCACAATAAACATTCTGAGGTCCTACTGCATTCCACCAGGGGACAGAAGATAAGGGCTGAATGGTAGGAGTGTGGACAAGTCCTCCATGTTCTTTGAAGCAAACAGTTTGCATTGCAAAATACCCAATGATCAAAATCCCAACTTTAGCCTCAAAAGGGTCTCCCCTCCACAAATTGTATCAGCTACCTGAAATCCAAATCTCCTATTAGTGATTCCAAGAACAATTAAACTCTAATTAATTTCCAACATAAAATACCTGATCACAGAAAATTCCCAACACATGCAAAACCATATTCTTGTAATCGAACACATGATCAAGCAATACAATCTCAAAATCCAAAACCAAATACAAAAACTACTCAAACAGTGAAACCATACTGCTGCTTTTGGTTTGGTTGCCAAATTAACACTATTACTCAGAAAAACCTCAAAATCCAAGATACCCAGATCACTTTTTAGTTTTTAGTCCCAAAAAACAAAGAATTATTACTGTAATTACTGTATTAATCAATAGAATTATTTTTTTTAAAAAAAGAACCTAATTCAATTTTCAATTACGAAGGAGTCTACAATCTAACAAAACATTTCTATGCAACACTTGAAATGTTCTAAACACAACTGCATATAACATTTCCGGACAAAAATGGAAATCATTTATCATGCCATGATCATGAATCTATTTCACACAATTGGGAAGAAGAGAGGGAAGGGGAAAATATCAAACAAAACCTGCTCATTTGCCAATGGAGGAAGGCCACCAACATTAACTCTACGTGCATGTCTTGTAGCCTGTTATGGATTGAAACACACCAACTTTAATGGATGCTAAGAATCCTCATCCAGCTTTATTGTAGGTGAGTTGAGTAACTAGATGCTCTTAAATGGATGCAAAAACAGAATTTCGAGTGCAACTATATGCAGCTACTGCAACCTTCAGAAAACTTGTGGTGAACTCATAGGAAACTGCAGGTGTTGTGGTTTCAATTTCCTGACTGCTGATAATTGTTTTTGCATCTTAGAGCAGCGTGTAGAGCCAACGGAGTCACCAACAAACATCACATACTTCCCTCTCATTTTCACCAGAAAGTCAAGCCCGTTAAACCTATATATGGAGTGAACATGAGCTGTTAAACATTTCATCATGACATTTGTAAATACAAGGTAACGAATTGGATAAATAAATTACCTTGGAAGTTCTCTTTATCAGAACCAATTGTATAACTTGTGCTATTGAAATATGATGATAAGTGAAATTGGCACATATACCTATTTTGACAGAGGTAGCTTCTAAAATGACTATAGGCAGAGAAAATTAGTTGTGAATTCTAGAAAACATACCCAGTCATGGCAAGCAACAAAAAAATGATCTGTTCCACTGGTTCGATTCCAGAAAGAGTACTTTGCAGCAATCGTGTTTGTGTAGTTCTTCAAATACAGTGCTAGATTTGTCCGGTTGTGTGAATTACGCACATACAAGGAATACTCCAACATTCTTGTACTGAAAGGCATGTAAAAAAGGTGAGCCTTTCTTGGGTCTTTTACAACAAACTTCTGATTTCCCTCCATTAGTTTCATGAACCACCCCTCAGAGGCATAGATTCCTTTGAGTTCTGCATTATGGAAAATGGGTTTTTCTCCTTCTTCATAAACGTAGACTTTGAGTATGCGTTCCATTAGCTCATAGCTCCTGTCAGTGTTATCATATGACAAGAATTAGAATGAAATCTTTTGGAATTTTACACTCTGATGCCGAAAAAAGAATTCACTGTATGATCACAGTTCACATTCTTTCCATTTCTTTTAAATGGGTAGCAAACAATGAAGCCTACCATTGCAGTGTAATTTGACTCTAGATTATGCACTTTAAAGCACATACCTTTAACATTCTCGGCTGGCAATTCACCATCATCTGGGCTTCTACTCTGCTGTCACAAATGAGACCAAAATAAGAAAATCAAACATCATCATTGTTATTATAAAATTTGCCCCTCTATCTAGGGTCTTCAAATACTAGGTGTATATTAAAGCAGATGTTCAAGGTCAATCAACCATGAAATGGACAAGCTGCATACCCTCTCCATCATCACAGCAGTCCATATACCGACCAGGAACAGGAAAAGCAAAGGACAATCCCTTGAAAAAACAAAAATAAAACCATCTAGAGTAAGAAAAACATAACGAGGAAAAGGGTAAATGTAGAAAAATATTTTAGTGCATGATCCATGTTCAGCTAATGTACCGGATAGAATAGAGTGTAAACCCCTCTTTCTTTGTCATAAATTCCAGGGAATGTTGGCCCAAAAAGTGCATAGACAGCTACAAAAGTAGCTAAGATAGATGGTCCCCTGAATTAAATAAATACAAGAAAAAAATAAAAATGTAAATACAAATGATAGGTATATTAGTGCACATAAAGTGAAAAAGCTAACTGAACATAGATACCTGTGTGTTTCCAAATGGAAAC
Organism: Berberis vulgaris; assembly: GCA_963556465.1. Taxonomy (NCBI): domain Eukaryota; kingdom Viridiplantae; phylum Streptophyta; class Magnoliopsida; order Ranunculales; family Berberidaceae; genus Berberis; species Berberis vulgaris. The sequence continues at coordinate 22,715,351 of OY747134.1, read as the reverse complement.
ATGTTTGTGAACATCCCTGACATTGCTTGAGGAGCTCCTGGCAATTGCCCTGCATAATTAGCAAACAACAAAACAAATATATCAAATTTCTGATCTTACAAATGAATCAACACGCCAGATAGACCTCACTTAGGTTTTTTTATGCTTGCATACATTTTCTAGATGTCATTCAGAATATAAAGTAAGAAATACAATTCATCCTTGCAGATGCTGAAGAATATCCGTAAGTGGTAAGTCTACCAAAATGGCACAAGTTGCCGGTTGAAGGTGAACAAGATCCCACGAATCGGTGCCTTGGTTCCTCGTTGAACACAAAATCTACCGTGGACACGCCCATGGCTAGCACAGTGGGTCATGTAGCCCCAATATTGCCTTCTTACCAAATGATAACAAAAAACAGAAAAAAGCACAACACACAACAGCCAACAACACAACAATGGTACTCAGTTTCAGTATAAGAACAACTAAATTAAACAAAAGAACTCTAATAAAAAGAGAACATTAAACTATAACCTACAAATGTTACAGTTGTTGGCAACTAGGCACATTACTATAAATTACACCCAACGAGATGAGAGGTATCGTCCAGCCTCTTAAGGGAACAGGGAAGAAAAAAGAATTACATCAACCACCACAGGAAGTGCAAACATACCTGGAACAGGTGCACCAGGAACAGCGGAAGCACCCGGTGGTGCCATGTCAAAACCACTTGTTCTTTTGCTGTAGAGAATAAAAATCAACCAGTTACAGACAAAAAATAATTAGGTAGGAATGAGTAAATGAAAATGAGATCACGGATTGGAAATTTTATTAAGTTACCCCTTCGAAAATTACAACAGAAGCTCCATTCAATAATGGACCGTAAGTAACATAGCTATGTCCAGTAATCCAACCACAATCAGCAGTACACCTGAAAAAAGAATATATTGCAAGCTCCTAATGAATCCGATTGCAGAAAGGGAGTTCTGAAATCTATGTTCAACATTCAGTACATATGGCCAGAATTGGAAATATACCAGTATATATCTGACGGTTTATAGTCAAAGGCATATTTGAATGTAGTTGCAGTGTATACCATGTATCCCCCAGTTGTATGCAGAACACCCTGCATGTAAGGATTTTAGTATTCAAAAAACAGAAAAGAAACAAAGGAAACTCCAATTTTGTCACCTTAGGTTTTCCTGTGCTTCCACTAGTATACAGCAGTCAGCAGAAAGAGTGGATCTTCTGCATCAACCCACACTACTTCACATGTTGTTGGATATTTGGGGACTATATCCTGAAAGACAATCCTTGAGAGTCAAGGAAAGGAAATAATGGTTGCCAAGATGTGAAAGCATATTCAACTGATCAATGGTTTTTTAGTAATCATGGCTGTGAGAAAACAAGGGAATCTTGTGTGATCCTCCATGTTATCAACACTTTTATCCAATGAAATAAGGGAATGCTCTCTCTTTAAAATGACATGTTTTTGTACAATAACAGAAAATGACAAACAGTTCCTAGATAGGTGCATGCCACCATATGTTCAAGGCATTGGGTTAGAAACACAAGACTAGCAATTTCTAAGGACATGCTAACATAAATTGAAATAAATTTTTTTTTTCCAACCTGTTTGTCCTCTGCAAGGCCCATTTGGATGCTCGTAAGTGACGAATAAAGCTGCTGTGAAACAGCACCTACACCAGTTTCTCCAAAAGACACCCTGCAAAGAGTAGAAATCAAGCTGAATGTTAATTAACTTCTTAGACCAATTTCTATCATTATTTGAGGATGAGAGAAATCACTCAAAATTTTAAACTAAGCTATAAAAGAATTTACAGCCAGACAGAAGCATTACAAAAACAGCTAAAAGGTCAGATAGAAGCCACATCAACAGAGCAGCAGCAGCAGGAACAACAGCTATTACTGCCAGACAGCTATCATCGGGCGATCATCGGGCGATCAAAGGTCGTACATAGGTTTAGAGCACCTCATAGGCAGTCACAGAGCAGCATCAGACTTGAACTCTCAGTCAGAGCACCTCATAGGCAGTCACAGAGCAGCATCAGACTTCCTTATGATTTTCCTTCCTTCTCCTAACAGTTGGCTAACAGCGCGCACTAGTTGCTGGAACATATTCCTTCCATTTATAGGGTCCATTCCTGAGTTATGAAAAATCAAATTATCAAAAAAAAAAAAAAAATGAAAATGTTACATGCCTATGATTTACCTGCCTCCGATCATTAGTTGATTTAGTCCCGAATTTCATACTCAAATTGAAGCTGAGGTAGAAAGGCTTGAACATAACCATGCAAGCATAGTCAACAGCTACATACCCATGCACGCATACCCAATTGTAAGTACTTGAACAACAAGACTAATCATTGTCAAAATGACCAAATGCATTTAAAAGGTAAAAAAATCTCTATAGCAAAATTGAACCTGTGATTCCAACTGCTGATTTGTCTCCAATCTTCAGATGGTGTCCTGATTTCCTTTTGCAATTTGTCTCTCTCATCATGAATGTTGAAGCTAAGCGCTTAATAAAACACTCTAAACATTTTGGAGAAATCTCCTCATATTATTCCAACCAATCTCCTCATATCTATCTCTCAAAACTCCCTAAAAACTATGTAGATGAATACAACTCCCTATAATGCAAAATCAATTGACATTTGAAGCAGTGAAACATCTTATTATGCAATACATAAACTAACATTTAATAGTATTCTACAACATTACGCAACAACAACATTACAACATTACGCAACAACATTACAGCATTAACAACAACATTACATGTGCATCATTAACAACAACGGTAACAACATTACAAAATAACATTTCAACATTAACATTCATATAACATACGTACATATGCAATGAATACAAGTTGATCTACAAAAGTGGTAGTAGTTCAAGCATATATTCAGGAATTCAAGACCAAGAGAGATATTCATTCATGCATTCTAATATATATTACAAGTCTCTATCAATGCTTACCGAATCTCTAAATCATAACAACTTTGTCTGCTGGCCATGCTACTGTAGTACCGATGGCATCTTCAATAAATTCCAGCTCAGATGTAGGCTTCCAAAGAGATGCAGTAGGAACTTTTGGACTATCTACCCAAACTTTAATAGCATTAGGACCCAAGGGAACGTGATGAACTACCTGATTTGGATCACTTGAAACCCAACGTCCTTCAGCAACTACTTGTCCCGAACCAGTAACATCCAACAACTTGCAGTTTTTCTTTGAGCCCATGTTCACACTCTAACAACAAGTCAAACAGAACAAATACATTAAACTGAGTAATCACTTTACTAATAGATATATATTTACTTCAATTATGCATTAGTGTATGTAAATCACATTTAACTTACCAAACGATATGATGCATTTTCGACTTCCTGATTTTCAGGTACTTTTTCTAAAACAACTTTGTCTGCCGGCCAAGCTATAGTAGAACCAACCACATCTTTAATGAATGTCATACTAGATGTAGGCCTCCATAAAAATGCGTCAGGGTTTTTTGACATATCTACCCAAACACTCATGGCATTAGGTCCAATAGGAATATCATTGATCAGTGTTTTTGGATCACTCGAATGCCAACGTCCTTCTGCCACTATTTCATCTTTTCCACTCCAATCAAACAATGAGCACTTGTTCGTTGAATTGTTGTCGTTGCTCTGTAAAGAAAGAATGTATAAAAACAGGAATCATATACACAATAATACAACTATTTAAAGTACACAAATACATTGTATAAATACCAAAGCAATCAATACTTATCTTACCAAAGGCGCATCAATATTATCTTGTTGAACTGAATCTTGATCAGGTTGCAAAATAACTCTATCGGCAGGCCATGCTATCGATTTACCTTGAGCTTGTTCTATACAAGTCATACTAGATGTAGGCCTCCATAGGAAAGCATCCGGTTTAGTTGGGATATCAACACGGACTTTGATTGCACTAGGACCCATAGGAATTTTATTGACCTCCACATTAGGATCCCTTGATATCACATGTCCTTCCGCAACAATTTCCTTTGTTCCACTCCAATCTAACAACTTGCATTTCTCTAGTGACTTCGTGTTGACACTCTGCAATTAATCAATTAAAATATTAGAATTGAAGCAAGTTTAGATTGAAGCTTAATGCGACAATTTTTAAACTAATTGTCGTACCACTGGAGATGTTTTGTCTTCTTCTCCACTTTGCTCGATCTAACAACACATCAAATAATTAAAAATAAAAAAATTCAACGACTAAGCAGAAATTTTAATTAATAAATGATCACAACATGTATCAAACTTGCCTTGTTTTTCAATAATGTGTTGACCAATTTCTCCAAATGTTGGATTTTCTCGTGCATGACAGTTTGTTGCTCTTGCATCTCCGTCGCATGTTTGTCCTTAGTTTGAAGGAATGTCAATTTGCTGATGGTCACTCCTCTTCCCATTCCTCTTAGTCGTCCAGGATGTTCATTTCCTAAGACTTTGGAAAGAGCATCATCAGTCACATTTGTTGTCGAGTTAGATGCACTTTCGGCTTCGATTAGCTTCTCCTATATAATTCAACACATATCATATCATAGTGTATGGTTTCAGAAACTATACAAAATTACACATAATGCAAAATTACAAATGACATTTCACTCACAATGGTTTCGGAAACTCCTGTATTTACTGGTTTACCGTCTTTTTTGGTGCGCGACTTAATCCACACTTGAACCCTAGAAACAGAAGATGGCTCGGTACTATTCTTTTTCTATCAGAAAAAAAAAATTGATATAAGGTCTTGAAAAATTAGTAATTGGACCTAAACAATATTTTGACACAACATAAGAATGCATATGAATATGAAAAGAGTATCACCATATCTTCTGCTAATCGAGCCAATCCTTTTCGGCTGCATGTGTGTGGGATTTGCTTACGCCTCATTGCTTTATACTTATCACTTACAGCCTGAAATTGTATTACTTTAGCATGATTTTAACTGAATTATAATGATTTACCATATAATATAATATTACAACTAGTTTTAAAACATACCTTAAATGATGGACTAGTTTTTGTCTTGATGAACTTTATCCACTCTGCTCTACTTTGAATGTTTTTAGGCTGAAGCGCAAGTCTTTCTTCTTCATTAGCTGCTTCTTTTATTTGGCTGACTAACCGTGATTTTGAGGCCCTCCATATACATCCCATCGATTTAAATACGATAGCCTTTTGCCATTCTGTGTCCAAATCGAATCTTGCCTGGAGTTTATATAAAATTATCACTAAGTAACTCAATACTGGTAATTTTACTGTAAGAGTTCTATCACAACTTGTGTATACTTAAATGTACATTTCATTGAATTGTAAGAGTTCATAATACCTGAATTGATCTCCACAAGATTACTTTTACGTCATTACCAAGCTTCCTCCAATCGCATAATGTTACAGGTACGTGCTCTCGTACAAGTGGACCTAAAAAAGAAGACAAACTAATTGACCCCGCTCCACATGGATCACCTTTATCTGTAAATTCAACATGAACTCGACTTGCCGCCTCTACAGCAATATCTCTCATTTTGGTTGAACCCCTAGGTTTCTTAACTCCCATCGGGTCTACAATTAACTCTTGTGCATTTTTTTCGACCACTTCTTTGGACGCCGATGGTTGTATATGTTGGAGATTAGGTTCATGACTCTCATGTTGTTGGGTCAAAGTTTGTTGACATGCTTCTGGACCTTTTGATACATTCTTATCCGTTCCTTCTAAGACCTTGGATGTTTTTCTGGGTATCAAAGTACGTTTCCTTTTGTGAGATAGGTCGTTCTTTTTGGCTTCATCAACCATTGTTGTTCACCTGTCTAAGACAAAAAAGTTGATCATTTCAGTATATGTAATGCATTTATAAGCTTAATCATATAATGAAAACAAAACTGAATAGACAACATACGAAATATGTGTGTAAATAATATATAAAAACAAATAGACTTTTGATAAGCAGCCAAAACACAAGCTAAATAAAGATGAAGGTTAAGACCATATATTACACAAATATGCCCTCACAATAAAGATGAAGGTTAAGAACATTAATTACACAAATATGCCCTCACAATTCTCCCTCACATATCTAACTTCACCACTAGACTCCTCAATGTCCATGTCAACTTCTAGTGGTATTGAACCTTCTGCACTTTCGTCATCGGCCTCTAACTCATGGAAACCTCTTGGTGGTGCTTTCATTACAACATACCAATTAGAAGAATCATCTTCTCTTGAATAAAAGACTTGTTTTGCTTGAGATGCTAAAATATATGGATCTCTTGCAAATGATACTTGACTTTGATGGGGGTTCACGAGGGTTAATCCATCTTCAACTTTAACACCATTACCTTTGTTTGCCCAATGACACCTAAATACCGGAACGTAGAATACATGATAGTCTAGTAATATTATATCCGTCAATACTCCATAGTAAGTAACCCAATCAAACACTTGTGCAGTATCTTTTGCGCTTGCCCTACACATGCTGGTTGCCTCATACATAATCCCACTATTTTGGGTTTCCCGGTCGACATCTTTTGTGTGAAAACGTTGCCCATTGATAATATACCCAGAAAAAGACAATGCACTATTCCGTGGACCATATGCAATCCATTTCAATGTGTCCGAGTCATCTTTTGAATCAATAGGAATCTGTTGAAGTATAGAAATGAAATTAAGAGATAAAAAGTAAGTAGTTATAAAATTAAACACAAACTAAGGTAATAAAAACTTGGAAGATTTAAGCTCACCTTATTTTTTATCCATTCTGCAAATTTTTCAGTATGTTTATTCCAAAGTAAGGTTGCATCGCGTGTAAGACGTTTGTTTGATTCTTGTAAAACCTCCAAGTGCATGCTAGTAGGAGAGAAAACTGAATAAGTAAAATGGTTATGGTGTACCGATAGAGATCTAAGATCTGTGAATTTCATTTTACTTACTCTAAATATGTATCCACCACCGCTGTATTCATCAACACAACTTGATGTGCAAGTTTTTTTTCTCTATCGGTTAGTGTGATCGATGTGGCTCTAGAAATTGGACGGCCTTCCAAAATAACTTCATTTGCAAAATCAGTATTGCGAACTTCTTTTTCCTCCACTTGTATTGTATTTTTCAAAAATTCGCTACAAAAACTTATGCACTCTTCTGCAAGATATGATTCGGCGATACACCCCTCTGGCCGTGCAGGATTCCTAACGTAATCTTTCAGCGTTTTCATATATCTGTACATAAATAACTTATAAGTTATTCAATATATTAAGGTGCAAACAGAACTATTCGGACTTTAAAAAAAAAGGAATGATTCCTTACCTCTCAAAGGGATACATCCAACGAAAATGAACAGGTCCACATAATCTAGCTTCTCTTCCTAGATGAACCATTAAGTGTACCATAATATCAAAAAAAGAAGGTGGAAAAAACCTTTCAAGCATGCATACAGTTTCAATGACGTCTTCCTCCAATATTTCTAATTTCTCTCTATCTATAACACGCTGACACAACCTATTGAAGAATGCACATAACCGAAGTACTGCATTTCTAGGCCCTTTTGGAAGTAATCCTCGTAAAGCAACCGACAACAACTGTTGCATTAGAACGTGATAATCATGTGACTTCAGGCCAATCACCTTGCATTCCTCACAAGATACACATCGCCCAATGTTTGAACAATAGCCATCAGCTCCCTTGAAGTCATATAATCTCTTGCAAAATTTCTTCTTTTCAGACCTTGAAAATGTCCATGGAGCAGGTGGAAGGTATATTCTGCTTCCATGAGGTTGTGGATGCAGGTCCTTCCGTATTTGCATATCATGTAAGTCCTTACGAGCATTAACCCCATCTTTTGACTTACCACAATGCAACATTGTGCCTATAATGCTTTCACAAACATTTTTTTCGACATGCATTACGTCTAAATTATGACGTAATGGAAGTTCCTACAGAAACATGAACGTAACCATTAATACTTATTTTTTTAGACCATTAGTGAATATAAAAAAAACTAAGCGATTAAAGACCTAAAAACTAACCTCCCAATATGGTAAATCGAAAAAGATTGACCTTTTCTTCCACCTTGATAGCTCATCATGATCATCATCATCGTCATTGCCATCAACATCGTCATCACCATTATCATCAGCATCAACATCTTTAGCATTATCATTTCTCTTTCTTTTTTTCTTATGACATTTTCCAAAATCATTTGGAAAATTCTTAAGAGCAATAGAAATGTTCCGACCAGACAAGATTCTAGGCTTCCTTCCATGTTCCACATTGTTATCAAACCAAGCCTTCTTTCCTCGATATTCATGTGTGGGTGACAGAAATTTTCTATGACCCATGTATGCAAATTTCTTACTGTGCGTTAACCATCTGTAGTGCGTATTTTTGCCACAAATAGGACATGCCTTTTTACCTTTTGTACAACATCCAGCGAGGTTTCCATATGCTGGAAAATCACTTATGGTCCATAGCAAAAGTGCTTTGAGATTAAAAATATTTTCACCAAACGCATCATATGCCTCCACTCCATTGTGCCACAAATGTTGCAAGTCTTCTATAAGTGGCTGTAAGTAGACGTCTATGTCATTTCCAGGTTGCTTTGGACCCGGAATCAATAGCGTTAACATGATATTCTCTTTCTTCATGCACAACGCAGGAGGCAAATTGTAGTTAACTAGCATCACTGGCCAACAACTGTATTTAGAGCTTAACATGGAAAAAGGATCAAAACCATCAGTAGAAAGACCAAGTCTGAGATTGCGTGGATCAGCTGCAAATGATTCCCATTTATCATTAACCAATTCCCATGTTACAGAATCAACAGGGTGCCGCATTTTTCCATCTGTGCTTTTATTATTGAAATGCCACCTTAAATCTGCAGCCATTTTTTCAGACCTAAACATCCTTTTGAATCTTGAAATTATAGGAAAGTACCTCAAAACTTTAACTGGAATACCTTTTCTAATCTCTTTGGTCCTCTTATTTTTCTTCCATCTTGAAGCACCACATTTAGGACAATTGTCCAAGTCTTTGTACTCTTTTCTAAATAGACTGCAATCATTCTCACAGGCATGAATCTTTTCATAACTAATCTCAAATGACTTGAGAAACTTTTTAACCGAGTAAAATGACTTCAAAAGTACATTGTCTTGTGGAAGCATGTCTGCCAATATCTCAAGAAGCTCACTAAAACTTTTATTGGACCATCCACTTTGAGTTTTAAGTCGATATAAAGCTACAATGGCTGATAGCTTGTTGTAATTTGAACAGTTCGGGTACAAAGGGGTTTCTGCATCTTTTAGTTTTTCTATAAAATCATCAGCATTTATGGATTTAGTAGGCTCAATGTAGTCTTCATTAACCAACTCAGTAGGCTTCAAATATTCTTCATCAAAAAAGTGGGCAGCTCTATATAAGTTATATGTCTCGTCGTTCCACATTTTTTCAGGAATAAAATCACCATTCATAATTATCTTCTCCCCATGCTCATACCAATCTTTACTTTGTTTGTACTTCGCATCCATTCCCCTTATAACCAAATGTTCAACAACAGTACTGCCACATTGATGCTCTAGATTGCGACAATCTACGCAAGGGCATAATATCATTTTAGGATTTCCCAAGTTGTTTGTAACCATTTTCACAAAATTCCATGCTCCTTTCTCGTACTCAGGATCGGCTCTATGACAAAAAAGACAAGAAAAATATATTGCTCTAAGACCTCAGACATTTCTAATTCTATAATAAATATCTAACTACGCACAACTAAATTTGTACCTGTGCAGACCCACCCAACCTTTATCCAGCATCATATTTTCTTGTAGTACTCAGCCCAACAAATTCTAAAATTCAAAAAAATAACTACTTAAATCTTCATGGGGTAATTGAAAGTTTCATATATATATAAGCAGTACTTGAATGGAAGTCCAATGTCATACTAAATACATATTCATATCCGTTCTGAAAGCATTACAAACTGGCAGCATAAATGTTAAACATAAACACAAAAATTAAAATCACACAATGCTACAACATAAATGTGATGAAGGGGTTCAAATTGGATAAATTTTGGCCTTTTCACCTAACCAGACCATCACTTGCTTACAAAATTGAAATCTCCCCTCGCATTATCTATATCTTTTGTAGGCCAAACTTCTTTTATTTATATCTTATATATGGTCCCTAGTTCTACACTGAGATTTCGATCACTCTCGTTCTGTATCTTCAACTAATCCTGGGAGCATTGGTTTTGCTACTATGGAACCTCGTATACAGTTATATTTCTTGCTTGGGCTTACCTATTCTTGTGTCACACCCTTCCTTCTCCCTTTCATTGTTGTCTTCTTTGGTTTGGCTTATTTGGTTTTCCGGCATCAGGTATGCTAGGCTGTGAGCTTATTTCTTATTTCAATTACTTATTTTACATCAACATCTTGAAAAAAAACCAACTTTAGTGTTAACCAACTACATCATGATTGCTAGTAAAATATCAAGAATTACTTGTATAATGCTTTACATGCCAATGCTTCTAGTTTATCCTCTTTTAAGTTCAGCTAGAGCTCCCATCACACTACTTCAAACATTTGTCTTTTGTTTTTTGCTAGATAATTAATGTGTATGACCAAAAATATGAGAGTGGAGCTTCATTATGGCCAGATGTGCATCGACGAGTAATTATTGGGATGATTATAGCACAACTTCTCCTGCTGGGGTTGATGACTACAAAAAGTGCCAAGTATTCAACACCATTGCTCATTGTACTTCCTGTCTTGACCATCTGGTTCCATAGATTATGCAAAGGCCAGTTTGAATCAGCATTCGTGAAGTTTCCTCTGCAGGTTAGTAGCAAATCCTTGTCATTGTCCATGCACTACCATGTTTCGATTGATGGCACATTTGTGTGGTCATTAGAAGTAGTCAGTGAATGGTTCTTATATGGTTATAATCACAGGAAGCAATGGTGAAGGACACATTGGAGCGAGCAACTTAGCCAAACTTGAATTTGAAAAACTATCTCCAGGACGCTTATGTTCATCCCGTATTCAAGGGTGATGACTTTGACAGAACAGTGGCTCTTGATGAGGAGGAAAACAATCCATTAGTTCCTACCAAGAGGATCTCTAACAGAAGTACACCCAATCTAAGCGAACCAGAATCTAGTACGGGCCTAAATAATGTTTAACCCTTACATTCCCACTGTAACATCTTCTCTTAAGGATTCTAACTTGTATATTGATTCTTGTAAACACTAGGATGAAAATACTGAAGCAGATAATATCGGGGTTGGTGAAATGTATCTGCTGCATGATGGTAGTTTCCCTTGCAAAGTTACAAATGCTTGTCACTGTAATTGTTCTTTCAAGCAAGAAAGTTATTTTTAGCATAGTGTGTGAGAGGGCATATTTAGTCGGGATCAATGACAGGTAGACCCTTGGAACTGTTTTCCTCGTATTACAAAAATGAATTAAAGCTCTAATACTAGAAATCTAGAGTGTAGTAGCCATGATTGGATGAGACATGCCAAACAAATTCTTGATAAAAAAGAAAAGGCTAATTTACGGATATCACCGGCACACAGATTAAAAGCTATTTACGATGGGGAAGCATATACACGTGTCAGATTGCCAGAGCTTCATGGTTCCTGTGCAATTTGGATAGGTATCAATTGATCATACCAAATCATACAACCAGATTTCCGTGGTTCGTTTATTTAACTCAATAATATTATTGATTTGCAAAGTTACTCTGCCTGGCCTCAGTTTTTCAAAGTTATGAGTAACCCTAGAAAAGACCACTAGATTAGCGAGTACTCAATGTCCATACTAATTAACAAAAGAAAAAACATATATTGAAATTGCAAAGCAATTACTCATAATGTGTCTTGATCCTCAATGTCTTGAGCTCATTACCTCCGCGCTGTCACATTCGCACTCATTCTTATCTCCATAATCACACTTTGTCAGGATTAACCAATGTTATATTTGATTTTGATACACTGAGCAATATGAACACAAGTTTGGGTTGATGAGCAAGCAACTTTTAAGCGGTAAAAATGACATAAAAACAAGAAGTTAAGCAAAAGTTGAATAATTTTTAAAATGTAAAGATCACACGTGAGACGCATGACAGTAAAACGCATGGACCAAAAGAAGATGCCCCCATCGGCTACTTTGTTCTCAAAAATACTATTTTTACAGAATTATTCCTCATCTTCCCCACCTTACGTTCTCTGATTAAAATGCTCTTTATAAGTAAATTTTTGAATCCTATGAGTTGAAACCCCTAACAAAGCCAAAGATGAGAATTGGGAGGATGAAGGTTTTGCTCTTTCTTGCTTGGAGGAATTTTAACTTTAATGGTGGAGATGAAAAAAGAGATAGGAACTTTGGATTTTAAAGCTTTTTTTAGTGGCCTTCTGCAGCCCTTTTGGTTGCAACAACAAACATGCTCATGAGGTTCATGCAAAGAGAGAATGTAAAATGTAGGTCCTGATCACTAAAGGAGTCTAAAGTTGGAATCATTCTGCTGATTTAGTCGATATGTATGATATTAAGACCTTACTCCCTAAAGCGTTGCAGGGTATGTACTTGTATAAAAGTAAGAATTACGTGTTTATGAGGAATTACTCATGTTTTCTCCTAAATGGTGTACATGGTTAGAAACTTTAAAATGGTATTATTACGAACAAGAACTCTAAACTAACAATAAAAGGTAAAGCTAAATTGGAAAATTGATCCATTTGACACCCTCACTCACAAACAATGTTTTCTTTTTGTGATAATAATAATAAGATATCTATATATTACTATTAAACAGAAACAAGAAGAGGAAGGCTCGCGTCCAAGTTCATGGCCCCTCTTGAGACACGAGACTGAAAAATAGTGCTTAATCTAGATACTTTTTACATTCTTAAGCTTACAACCACTAATTACACTAATTCCATAGTCCTGCACTTGCAAAAGGCCCGCCTGAAAAACACCAGCTCAAAGCTTATCATCCTACTGATCAAACCATACAGGTCCAACAAAAACATTTGGGACTCACTTCGTTTGAGAGAAGCTATGGTCTATTGAGAGGAAGATAGTCTCTAAATCAATTTTTCATTAAAAAAAAAATCATCTGACAAATCAAAATGAGCACAACCAGAGGAAAATAGCTTGCAGAGGTTGGGTAGGATTGATAAATAGCTTGCTCCACATGAAAATGCACCCAACAATTATACTCTCAATCAGAATGAGAAAGAAACATATAACCCTAAAAAATTTCAAGAAAAATGCAGGAATTTTACTCAAAATGAAGAACTACACAACTCAACCAAATTAATACTCTAATAAGGAAATCAAAGAGGAAAGGGAAAAAATTTCAATTCGAGAATTACCTACTGAAAAATTGATCCTTCAATCAACCAAAACTGATACAAATACTGATCCTTCAAAGCCTTCCAAACACTTCCACAATTACTTCATGAACTGATATAAATCACTTCATAAACTGATACAAAAAATGATACAAATTAAAAATCGTTAGGGTTTGTGGTGAAAGCAAAGCAGGAGAGAGTGAGTGTGTTGAGAATCAGATACCAACCTGAAACGGAGAGCGACAGCTAGTACGGCGATGAGTACAACACGTTCGAGAGGGAGAAACAGAACGGAGAGGGAGAGCGATCGGAGAGGGACAGCAGAACTGAGAGGGAGAGGGAGAGCGATCGGAGAGGGAGAGGGAGAACGATCGGAGAGGGTGAGCTGAATGCAGAGGGAGAGCAGAATGCAGAGGGAGAGGGAGACAGATCGAGCGGGATTCTTCTTCCTTGCTTCCCTCTTTTTTGTTAGCTTTTAGTTTTTTCTTTCGATTTGCGCGGGATAGTTGGCGCCCAGCGAAATCAATCCCGCGCCTTCATCACATTTCATTTAGCGCACAAAAATTGGATATTGATAGCTGTTTTACTGTTTCAATAGAATTTTATAGCTGTTTGGTAAAAACCGCTATTCTCAAAAGCTATTAATGTTCATTTTTGTTGTAGTGCCAGGAGGAAGATCCTCTGGCATCAGATCAGAAAACTCTGCAAGAAGCTGCTGCACTTCTGTTGGCAAATTTGAATTCTCATTGACTGCATATTTCCCACAAGGTAACAAAGCTTAGACCACATCTCCACAATCAATCTCAACTAAAAACCTGGACATAGAAAACAGATTAGTATTATTGGTTACCGGGGTAGGAGTGGTTCCTTCCCAACGAGGTGCCAACACAATCTTCTTCCATTTAATGCTAAGGGAATATGTATTTTTCTGCCCATCGTGAATAACACTGCGATCACACTGCCAAGGTCTGCCTAACAATACATGACAAGCATCCATAGATACAACATCACACCAAGCATTATCAAAATATTTCCTGTCAATCAAAAAAGACACTAGGCAACGTCTATCTACTGTTACCTCACTGCCTTTATTCAGCCATGATAATTTGTACGGCTTGGGATGACGATCTGTCTTCAACTGCAATTTCTGGATAGCCTCTTCAGACACGACGTTCTCACAACTACCACTGTCAACGATCATCTTGTAGACTTTATCTGCAACTGTGCAAGTCGTGTGAAAAATATTGGTTCTCAACCAATCGTCCCCTTAATCATCCTTGGTAGTCAGTAAACTCTTACGAACAGCCAGAGTCTCATGACCATCTCCATACTGCACATCTCCATCTTCATCATTGTCATACACTGGCTCTCCAAGTTCCTCAAATTCGTCCACCACGTCTTCCTCAATCAGGAGATTGTTTCCCTTCTGAATAGCAGGCTTCTTGCACTCACTCGCTCTATGTCCCTGTTCACCACATCTAAAACATCTAATAGTAGAGTTACTCTGCGGTGGTGGTTGGGTAGGATGGGATTCTTGAAGGCGAACTGGCCGACTGCTTTGATCACTTCTGATCATAGGCCTCATGTTCTGCTGTTTTTCGACAACAAGTGCACGCTGGTAGGCTTTGGAAACGGTCCTTAGTGAGTGAAGGCTAAGGACATCCTGCAAGGGTTGTCGTAATCCCCCCAAATATCGCGCCACCATCTGCTCTTCCCTCTCAGATAAGTCATTACGGGCTACTAATTGATAAAACTCCTCCGTGTAATCATCAACTGATTTCGTGCCTTGCCTCAATGAATGAAGTCGTTGAAACAAAGTTTGAGTGTAGCCGAAAGGAAGGAAGTGACCCTTTATTTTTTTTCATCTTTTCCCAATCAGTGATCTTGGCCTGGCCCTGCCTGTCGCGTGATCGCTTCAATTGCGCCCACCACGCAGATGTTCTGCCTTTGAGTTTGATGGCAACCAATTTCACTTTGACAGGATCTGGAACTTCCTTATACTCAAAGATACGCTCTACTTCATTCAACCAATCCACGAATCCTTCGGCCTGGAACGTCCCAGAAAACTCGGGTAGATCTACTTTGAAACCGAGATTTTCATGACGTTCCTCCCGACCACTTCGCTCCCAGAATCGAGCACGATTGTGATACGGGTTTTCAAAACTGGAATCAGAATCGTGATCTTCCATCTCACAATTACCGAATTCCTGCGCTGTTAGACACTGGGTTAGCTCTGCAACTTGCCTCTAAAAATCTTCAAATCATCACTTCCTAAACGCTATGATCACGATGAGGGGCTTCCTCGTTCAGAACCTGCCCGCGACGACCACAACCACCAGCCATAGAAACTGATAAAACCTCACCCCAAGAAGATGTTGAAGTTCTGATACCAACTGACGCCGGGCATAATAGCGATTATTCTGCAGGCTAATAGCAACAAATAATTGATAGGTAAGAACACAAGAAGATTACCCCAAAAAATACAGAGAAAATAACACTAATGTTTAATCAAATTACTCAAATCAAAGGTATCTCTAAAATCAGTCCACAAGCCGGGCTTTATAGCTAAAACTCATCAATATTGGAATTTTACCAAAAATAGCAACACCCGAATAATCATGCTAAAACAAAATACGTAATAAAATAAATATACTGCCAGAAATCTGGCCCAATTTGGGTTCAGAATCACTTCCTAAACGATAATTGAAATATTACTATAAAGGGAAATAAATTACTAAATTTATGGATTCGAAAAGGGAAACGGTGGGTTTTGGCCTCGAAAAGATGTGCAGGAGCGTAACTTGTTGACCACGACGTGCGCGTTGAAAAGTGCTTTCCGAATTGGGGTCGTTTGCGCGATTCTTATACTCATAGCCAAATTATGGCCAATATACTAAAACACACCCTAAATTGCCAAATTTGAAATAGAATTATGATTTCCTGCCATTCTTGCGCTGATCTGCTAATTCGAGATATCTTAGTGCTAATAACGTACTATCTAATAGCTCAGCATCATCTGACTCGGATCCTCCTGCATCAACAGCTATTAGGGAAACACCATTCGATCTAGCTTACGGAACTGAGGCAATGATCCCAGTAGAGCTAGAAATGCCAACATTTAAAATGGAGAGGTTCAGGCCGGATGACAACGATGACACTTTACGCGTCAGAATAGACCTCATCGAAGAAAAGAGGGATGAGGCTTCTGCCAAGATAGGTGCTTACCAAAAGAAAATGGCCCAGTACTATAACAAGAAGGTCAAGCCATGAGAATTCAAAATGGGAGACTGGGTACTCATAAAAAATCATCGAAATACTAAGGAACCAGGCGCAAGCAAGCTAAATCCAAACTGGGAAGAACCCTACAAGGTGACTAAGGTCAAGAAGCCAGGTACATACTAGTTAGAAAACATGAACGGCGAAGGCTTTAAGTGGCCACGAAATGTAGAACACCTAAAAGGTATTATCAATAAATTCAAGGTATTTGTTTTATTAAAGTTTCAATGTTGTTATATAAATTTGGTTGAAAATCTAGTTGAAAATCTGTCAATCTATTTTAATCCGACTTAAATGTTAGACCTGCTGATCCGACCCCATGTCGGACTACTAGGCGAATTAAGTAAGTCAGGATACCTAAGTCAGACTTATATGCCACAAGCCGTATGATAGCAAAACTTGATCAAAGTTTAGCCAGTTCATTAAGACTGGTGAAGACAGCTTCTGGTCCACTTTAAGGCCCAATCCACAAAGAACAGACAAAGATGGCTTAGAAAGTGGAAGTCCAGTAAGAGCTCATGAAGTCTGACCAATATGACTGTCAAAGAATCATTGTCCGACTATAGACAATGATGGTCGAACTCGACCAAAGTTTAGTCAGTTCATTAAGACTTATGAAGACAACTTTTGGTCCCCTCTAATGCCTAGTTCGCCAAGAATGAACAAAAATAACTTAGAAACTGGAAGTTTAGTCAGAGCTCATTAAGCCTGACAAAGATGACTTGCCGAGGATCATTATCCGACCATAGAAAACTCGACCAAAGTTTAGTCAATTTATTAAGGCCGATGAAGTCAACTTCTGGTCCCCTTAATGAATAGTCCGCTAAGAACGAACAAATATGGCTTAGGAAGTAGAAGTCTAGTCGGAGCTCGTGGAACCTGATCAAGACAACTTGCTAGGGATCATTGTCCGACCTTAGATAATGATGGTAAACATGATCAAAGTTTATTCAACCCATGAAGGCTGATGAAGACAACTTGTGGTATGCTTTACAACCTAGTCGCCCGGAACGGATTACTATGGCTTAAGGAATCAAAAATGTGATTGACTTATGAATTCAAATGATCTCTGATCTGCCAATATTATTTTTACTTCGCTGCATAGAGTTTAGCCAACCTACTAGGTTTGACCAAGATAACTTTTGGACCTCTTAAGAGTCTAGGCCAAAATTGCCTGACTATAAGAGCAATTGCAGGTTGAGTGGTCAGAACTCTCACTAACAGATCAACTAGATAGTTCCTGAGTCATCAGCAAAATCTTTTGTCCAAATAACAACACCAAGGCAAAGCAACACAGAGATGACTCAACAACAAGAATCTAAAAAGTACAAGTACAAAGTGTTACTTGATAAACTTTATTTCATGAATGATTTGGGAATACGGAATTCACTCCTTATTAGGAGGAGGTTCAGATACAGTAGAGCTGGGTTTAACAGGAGAATAAGCAGGGGACAGATCTGCGCGTACTGTAGCATCATCACCTTGATCTGGGTCATCCTCTTTTAGCGACTGATTAGAATTTTTTTCAAACTCCGCATAGGCAACTTTTCTGTAAAATGAGATATCCCAATCAGCATGATCCTTTTCCATCAGTTCCAGTAGCTCTAGTCTTCCTTTCACCACTCTACTGAATTGGAACATGCCCTAAGCCTTGAAAAGCCCCTCTTCATGAGCTTTTGACTCCACAAGCTCTTGTTCTGCCAGCTCTAGCCTGACCGCCAATGCATCAACTCTGGACTGCTTAGTAGTTAGCTTATCTTTGATCGGACTAAGCTCATTTTGTGTCAAGAAGAGTTTCTCTTCTGCTGTATTTGCAAGTTTGGCGTTTACAAAAACGTCGGCTTGTAGTAGTTGACATCGGGTATCCTATTCAGATTCCCTTTGTTAGTCTCAACGTCCAGAGCCTGAATATCAGACTGCATCTTGGCCTTGGCCTCTCTAGCAAGCTTTAGGTCACTTTGGTAGTGATTCAGCTTCGCCTCAAACCTGTCCTTCACAAACATCACATTGGCAAAATCAGACTCAAGTGACTCCCCTGAGCTTCCAATCTTGTATGCAAGGCATCAAGATGGACCTCCAATTCAACAGGCCTCAGGTTTTAAACAACACCGCCTGATTAGCCTGGCCTTCAAGATGTTTTTTCGGCAGCTCAATCTCACGAAGAGCATCTGAATACGACTTTTGTAGATGTCTAAAAAATTTTTGCATGGTGTACACTATCTCACGAGCGACCTCTACCTCCATCCCAGCGACGGCCACTTGGTTTAGATATGACATCCCAACATCAAATGTCTCTGCCCCTTGTCCATATGTTCGCCCAGCGTATCCCCTTCTGTCTTCGGAGCACGATTGGTTAGCCAATCGTACCAATTACTAATATGCTTCCGAAAAGCATAAGAAATGTCCACCTTCTGATGCTAGGCCTGGTTGCTCATCTTTACCATATCTGGGGCAAAGAGACTAATCCGCGCATCTGGATGGAGATCTTTTGGGATTTCTATCATGCCAGCACCGCTTTTCGCCGTCTTCACCGAGTTTGGGGCCTCATCCACTGCCTTCCCCTTACTCACAAAAATAGTTCCCACTCACCCGCCGATTCAATAGCAGTTGAAAGGGAGGAAGGCAGGGAATGACTCATCGGATCGACCTTGACCTCGAGCTGAGTGGAAGAACAGGGGGAGGGTAGTACGGGTGACGAGGAGGGGACTTTTTCCTGTAGGGACGACGGTCGGGTGACTTTTCGCCAGACAGAGATGACGCTTGCACCAAAAAGGGGTTATACTTGAAATCCTTCAAAGAAAAAAATGAGTTTGGTCAACATCAAAAAAGACAGTCTTTTCCGCTTGTAGTAGTACGTTGTTCAAGATCTTCGCTTGCTCGGTGCTCAGCTTCGTCACATCATCCACCCCATCATTTTTAGATACTCGTTCTCCAGGCCAGGAAGGGAAATGGGGGGTTTAGCCTGAGCATCTTGTTTCTTAGATGTAAGAACTTTCGATGTAGCGGACACAAGAAGTTCTTGCCCTGCAACTTCTAACCCATCATCCAAATAGGCCACTAGCCGGGAAGCAGTCTCATCCGCAATGCGAGGCTTCTTAGAAAACAAAGATGGGGGAAGTGTTGCATCCAACTCCACCTCACTTGGCAGACTGGGAATCTGGACCTTCTAGAGTTTCCTCTTCTTCAAATGAGATCCACCAGCAGACTTTAATTTTCAAAATTCTGAAGACAGTAAGAGTCTCATGCCAATAATTCCACAATCCGTTGCGCTTGATGTTGTCAGGTTGCACACCATCTTCCATCCTCATGAAGGGCAGGTCAGCTAATTGGTCCAAGGCTTCTTTATCTTCGGAGAAAATGTGCGTTGTCGAATTTTTTCTACAAAAAGCTCAGATAACAGTTCAATATGCAATCAACACAATTTGGAGAAAAAAGGTACTACACTCACTCAATTGTTTGAACTTCTATTTGATCGGACGACCGTCAAGCTTGAAATACTTCGAATCAGCAAAAGCCATAAAGCAATACTTCTGGCGGAACTTAAAGTTATTAGGCAAAGTGCTCAAACAAGCTGGTGACCTCAAGACATAGTCAGCGTGCTCATTCAATCGAGGGGAAGTGAGCAGTTGGGTCACCTTGGAGACAGTCGAAGGCAAGCATCTTTTGCCCTGATTAGAACGACGATCACACTTCCATCCTGTTTGGCACCGGTTGAGCGGGCGGAATGCCAAGGTACACTAACAAAAGCCATATTTCCTTGAAAAAAGGAAAAAAAAAAACTCTCGATTGAAAGCAAATGAATCCACTATGAAATTAACCTATCATCAAAAAATGCATAGCTTTCAGCGACTAGTTTATCAAGAAGTTGATTCTGGTCTGCCATTGAAGAACGTAAGAACCTTCGATTAACACTTGCGAGAGAGGAAGTCGAGCAAAGCAAGAATGCAGAATGGAAGCAATAAAGCAAAGTCTCTAACAAATTGTAGAAGTAAAGAAACTCAACTTTGCAGAGAAGAATGGTCAAATAAAAGTAAGGATTCACGCCTTTTTTTTAGCAGTCACATACCCATTTAGTGATGGGCGCTGCTCGAGAAAACATTTCAAGTTCAATTATCACGACCATCCAGTTCCCTCTGACATGACTTAGTTGACCGGTGAGTTGGCCCACTAACTCGGGGGGAGCAGTTGATGATACACCGAACAGTCCAATAATCCGCACTCTACACATGTCATAATGATCCTGCTAACACGAGCTTCCAAGTAAGGGCTAGCTCTGGTCTGACCCAAAGGTCAGGTAACAAAGCCCAAATTACTCTAAGCCCACTGAGGCGAGTACTAGGATTTAGGACCCAATCAACAAGGCGCTATTATGCCCTTAAGTCATATGGTCAAGCCAAGTAAGAACGAATAAGGCAATTATCTACGAGTTTGATCTAGGATGGACAGACCATCAACACATTGACTCCTACTAGGAAACAAATATCAAATATAAGAAACTCTCCTGCATGAACAACTCTCCACAAGGAAGGGATCTCTAACATACATCTTTCCTTGAGCCACACTACCAAAGGCATAGCCGAACAAGAACTCTTGAATGATAAATAGAGAACAAAGTTGAGGAACTAAGTTACGCAAGAGAACCCTAATTTCAAGTAATACACATTTTTCACGCCTTGTCTAACTTTAACATTAAAGTGTCATCAACCGCCACAATGATGGTCTTTGGCTTGGGTGTGTTCCTTGTGCAGGTCAAGGTCAAGGTCAAGGAAAACGAAAACAACTGATCCATCAATTCTAATTAGAAATCATGTCAAAAGTCTATTTCAAATTAGAAGCAAAAACAAACGCCTCCGGCCATTTAGCGAAATTTTGCTTTGTTTCCATGTCGTCACAATGTCACTCAATTCTAATTTAAGCCAATGTCGCAACGTGACCCAATTTCAACTTAATGTCCTCATACTTTATGCAACTGCTGTAGATTCTATAAAACAGTTCATATTAAAGCCAATGTACATTGCTTCTTTTCCAGTCATCAATCAAATAATGAATTGAATTGAATTGAACAAGTAAATTACAACTACATTTTACATAATTACATATGCATCTATATATCTCTACCTCTTGAATCTTGCTACATATATCTTCGAACTTAATTAGGCCCTACACCAAGGTTGTACAAGAGGAAGTAGAGGGATCAAACAAGGCAGGCAACAAGTATTTCCTCCCATTAGCACCATTTGCATTGTAGCTAGCTCCAGTAGTGGGTTCCTTCAACAGCTCCCCTGCATAACCTGGATAAGCTCCCTTTCCAAAAACTCCACTACAAGCTGATGCTGCTTCCAAAGGTGCATCTGCAGGTCCTTGAAAGTAACCATTACCGTAAGGGTTGGTAGCAGTTCCAGCCAAAAGACTAGCCAGGTTTATGATCAGACCATCCATACCCACATCATTGTTGGGTGCAACCAATGGTGCACTCTGTGGTCCATAAATGGGCTGGTGGAAGGGCCATGCGCATTGACCCGGGCATTGGGTCTCAGAATTACCCACCCAAATGTAAGCAAACTTGAGATGTGCATTAGATGAAGAAGAGCCATGTGTTCCACACCTGCTAGAGCAGAATCCTTCAACTGCAACATCAGATGCAGTCAATACAACATTGATGGCATTCATAGGCGCACCTTTGGCTGCTAACCCTACAATTTGCTTGGTTGTGAGTGATTTCCCCATTGAGTAGTTATCATCAAGGATGTGTTTTCCCATTGAAAAAAGTAGAGGTGATGTTTTCTTGGTTTGGGGGTACAATTTTTGGGTGTTTTTCCACCAAGTAGAGACTGATGGAGTTTGGGGCTTTGATGAATAGAGGGAATATAGAAAATCAGTGACTACAGCCTTTTGGGAAGGCTTGAATTTGCCATACCAAATGAGATTGATGGAGATCTTGCCAGAAAGAAGAGCCCCATTGTGATATTTCATTGTCATCATTTGATTTGCATCATCACTAGCTAGGCTCCTAGCAGCTAATGAATAACTGAATAAAGTGAGCACAAGGAGGAGTTGTACCAGTAGCAAATTTGTGGATAATAAAGAATAAGCCATTGTGTTTGAAGAAATAAAGGGAGGGTAAACAAAGAATGAGGTTAAGAAAAGAGAAGTGTGAAAGACTGATGAGAGAAGTAGTAGACTAGTAGTGGTGAGGGTTGTATTTATAACTCTTGTTTATGCCATGGAAAATGTGGTGAAGGCACTGCCGAGGGAGTAAAGATTAGATGAACCTAACTGCACCATTTTTACAATACGCGTCTTCATTTGCCCACCCAAACGAGGTTCCTACTAGTGAGGCCGTGAGGGGTCCTTCTTGGATATTTCTCTCTTGCCAAGTGTTCACAGTGATGAGGATCCAACTGGCTCTATTAAGTGGTGTAAACCTTCTACACTAATTTGATAATTGACAGCTGAACACCAAACCAAGCAAGTGCTCACGTCTACAGATACAACACCACCGGAAAGGTTTCTTGTGACTGTTGTGGTCCAGCTAATACAGTAGTAGTAGTAGTCAACATTAGGCAGCCATTTGCTATTGGAACCAAAATCATTCTTTTCCCCAGCTTTTCTTTTTAGAGCAACACGTTTTGCAATATGGAGAAGCCCATTATTGGACTTTTGATACATAGTGACACCGCCCACTCAATTTTGTTTATTAGGGCTGCAATAGACAAGTCAAACTATGTCTAACCCCGGAAATTTGGCATACAATACAATTTGAAATTTTGTTCATTGGAACTAAGATTATACATTTTCTTTTAATGCATAAAGTGCAACTTAGCTAGTATTTTATTACAAATACTGTAGAATGTGGTACATTTCATTATACTAGTTGAATTATACCGATCATTATATAATTTTACCACGAGTTTTCAAACTTTCCAAGAACATTGTCTCAAGGAAGATACATGTTTAATATTATTTAGTTAATTTTTTTATTTTATTTTCTCCACAAAAGATATCCATTAGATATCAACACAAACAAATGCACGTGGAAATACTGAATGGAATTTTGGCCTTTTGACATTTCAAGTTCAACTGAATGCATATCAAAATAATGGTTTGTGCTTAAGAGATTCAGCATAATGTTGTAATTCTTTGATAGTGTTTTGATTTTACACAAATAAGTTTAGCACTTTTTACTACAGCAAGGAAAGATGAAGGAATACTAATAAATATTGATGTGTTGTCTTTTAGTCTTGCTTCTCTTCATTTTATTTCCCTCCCATTGGCATTCCTCTAATGTTATTGGTAATGTCGATAAGGAAATTTTTTTTTTCATTTTCATTTCCCTAATTTTTTATTTTTTTTGTATAAAAGATTGCACATTGGATTACTTGGTTTCTCTTTATAAAATATTATTAATTGGCATCATATTTATACCACATGATATTAGTGTAGTTATGGTCTTAGGAAATATTTTATATTGACGATGAATGCTTATACTTTTATATATAGAAATTGCTCATTATTTTGGAAATTATGAATTTATGTCTTGGGTATATATAAACTAGCAAGACATTATGTCAATCTAGTAGCAAGTATATTTGAATTTGACATAGGAATTGCTCATTCAATAGTTTCACTCATTTCAGGGATTACTGCATTAATATTACTTGTATTTTTAATATATTTTCTTATGAATACAGATTATTGATTTAAATATCTTCTAGGGTTTCATGATCTAATGATATCTATTTGTCCCACTTGTTTTCTATGGAAATTAGGGGTGGGCACGAGATGGGATGAACCTCATCCCTATCACATCACGTTCGTTCGGGACTGGTCGGGATAAACCTCATTAGGGATGGCAGCGGGGCGGATTTTCACGGATATCCACCCTGTCCGCTCCATTTGGGGCGGTTTTGGTTATGGCTAAACGAATTTAGGGGCGGATATAGATATCCAAATAACATCCGTCAATTATTCGAGACGGATACGGATTTGACCATATCCGCCATACGGATATCCGTTTAAGTATTGAAATTACAAAAATGCCCCTGTTCTTAAAAGGAAGAAAAAAAATCCCTAACCCTAATTACCCATTCCATCTCTCAGACTTACTTTGCCTCCTTGACTCTCTCATGCTCTCTAAAATTCTCCCTTCTCTGTCTCGCATCTCAAACCCTATCAAATCCAAATGAGATCTCTTTCGCATCTTCAATGGCATTCATCTCCTCTTCAATTTACCTTCTCCGATTTCAATCTCTCTCGTTTCAGCTGGATCAGCCAACGGAGGAGGAATGCTACCACCGTGTTCGTTGATGGGGAAGGATGGTGGAGGCAGCAGGCCAGGGCTAGGTATGGGCTTCGACGGGTCTTCTTTGGGTGTGGAGGAGGAGGTGGCGCCGATGGTTGATTTGTGGATGGATGATGAAGGGTTGTTGTCGGATTCCCACTTGGATTTGTAGAGGTGGAAAGTGAAGGAGGATGGTTTTCCCTTAGGTTTCCCCCTGCAATCTTCAACGAGAAAAAGGATGGAGCTACCCTCTTGGATTCTCAAGTTGTATATCACTGATTTCACCGTCTCCAAATTCAAGAAAGTCATCTCCATCCTAAACCGAACTGGCCACGCTAGGTTTCGGATGTCCTTCACCATCGTCCTTTTCATCCTTCTACCACCAACAACAACAAATCGTAGCTATTCCTCAACCACATCATCAACACCAACACCAACAACAACCGCAACCAATTTCAATCGCTCTTCACAAACACAAACCTTAACTCTAGATTTCACAAAGCCTAATTTGCACACTCTGAACTCAAATCATAGCATAGTTTCAACCAGTCGGTTCACTCACAGTTGATCTCTTCAAACACTTCTTCCTTCTTATCTTGGATCACTGCCGATGGAAGTGTTTCGAATGGCAAGCAGGGTTCATCCATGTTCGTCGAATATCAAAAAGGATTTGAAAGTAAAAGCAAAAGGACCCAAAGTTGGCTGCTGGGGCGATCCCTAAAAAAGGGGATGCCTAGGGTGAAACATAGTCAGCAAGATGAAGGACAAACTTGGCCCCTAAGGGGGAGTTCGTACTTTTTCTTCGCTACATAAGAAGAAATTCGAAGGTCCCACGAAACCACTAGATGCTCATTCAAACCAGGTGGCTTCATCCAATAATAGGTCTTGTTAAGATTCATCGCTACAAATGTCAAAACATTCGAAGACTCCACCAACGAAGATCCTCCTTCGTCCCTTAGCGAGGCCAAAGCGCATTTTCTAGAAAGACACATTTGAGGAACATGCTCTACAATGTTCATGAAAATACTCGAAACTACAAGTACCAACCTATATATAGGCACGACGGTTCACAAATGAAGCTTACTCAGCAGTCACATTAGCATAAAATGAAGGATTGAAAACTGAACCCATGGTTCAATTTTTCATTAAACCGTGAACCGAACTGACTTTGATCGGTTTCAAAATTTTCAAACCGAACCAACCATTAACAAAACTATAGCGAAACCAAACCGATTCTAATTTATGCAAATCATAACCAAATCGAATCGACTAAATCCGAATTGATCGACTATTTTAAACATATTATATTATTTTTATATAAAATATATAATATTTATTATATATATTCAGTCAGTTCGGTTTTGTCGGTTAAAATCACAAAGAAACCAAAAACCGAACCGAACCGATCGGTTCGATCGGTTTAATTGGCTTAGTCGGTTTTTTGTTCAACCCTAAAAAATGCTACATGGGGAATTAGGAGGCGGCGGTTCCAAGTATAACTGCACCAGTCAACATTCATCGAATTAATGGAACAACACACAACCCCATTAACTGGGAGGAGTAACCGATGGTACACCAAACCGTCTTGCAATCTATTCCATACACGTTGCATGATGATCTCGTCAATAGAGTGGAGCGGACCCAAATAAGCGCCTGACCTGATCCAGCCCAAAAAATAGGGAACAAAGCCGCCCACTGAAGTGAATATCTTGAAGGTGGACCCAATCAACAAGGCCTTATTAATCCCACAAGTCAAATGGTAAAACCCAAAAACCACAAGACCTATTAAGGCAAGTATCTAGGAGTTTGACCTAAGACAGGTAGGCCTGCGAAACGTTAACCCCTATTAGGGAAACACCATTCGGTCTAGCTTACGGAATTGAGGCTATGATCCCAGTAGAGTTGGAAATGCCAACATTTAAAATGGAGGAGTTCAGGCCAGATGACAATGATGACGCTTTATGCGTCAGAGTAGACCTCATCGAAGAAAACATAGATGAGGCTTCTGCCAAGATAGGTGCCTAACAAAAGAGAATGGCCAGTACTATAACAAGAAGGTCAAGCCATGAGAATTCAAAATGGGAGACTGGGTACTTCGAAAAAAATCAGCGAAACACTAAGGAACCAGGCGCGAGCAAGCTAAATCAAAACTGGGAAGAACCCTACAGAGTGACTAAGGTCAAGAGGCCAGGTACATACTAGCTAGAAACACATGAACGGCTAAGCGACCATGAAATGTAGAACACCTCAGAGGTATTATCAATAAATTCAAGGTATTTGTTTTATTAAAGTTTCAATGTTGTTATTTAAATTTGGTTGAAAATCTAGTTGAAAATTTGTCAATCTATTGTAATCTAACTTAAATGTTAGACTTGCAGATCCGACCCCATTTCGGACTACTAGGCGAATTAAGTAAGTAAAGACACCTAAGTGAGACTTATATGCCCAAGGTCGTATGATAGCAAAACTTGACCAAAGTTTAGCCAGTTCATTAAGACTGGTGAAGACAACTTCTGGTCCACTTTAACGCCTAGTCCACAAAGAACAGACAAACATGGCTTAGAAAGTGGAAGTCTAGTAAGAGCTCATGAAGCCTGACCAATATGACTTTCCTGGAATCATTGTCCGACCATAAACAATGATGGTCGAACTCGACCAAAGTTTAGTCAGTTCATTAAGACTGATGAAGACAACTTTTTGTCCCCTATAATGCCTAGTTCGCCTAGAATTAACAAAGATGACTTAGAAAATGGAAGTCTAGTCAGAGCTCATAAAGCCTGACAAATATGACTTGCCGATGATCATTGTCCGACCATAGAAAATGATGGCCAAACTCGACCAAAGTTTAGTCAATTTATTAAGACTGATGAAGACAACTTCTGGTCCCCTTAATGCATAGTCAGCCAAGAACGGACAAAGATGGCTTAAGAAGTAGAAGTCTAGTCATAGCTCGTGGAGCCTGATCAAGACAATTTGATAGGGATCATTGTCCGACCTTCGATAATGATGGTGAACATGATCAAAGTTTAGTCAGCCCATGAAGGCTGATGAAGACAACTTCTGGTACGCTTTTCAACCTAGTCGCCAGGAACGGATTACTATGGCTTAAGGAATAAAAAATGTGATTGACTTATGAATTCAAATGATCTCTGGTCCGCCAAGATTATTTTTACTCCGCTGCATAGAGTTTAGCTAACCGACTAGGTTTGACCAAGATAACTTCTGGACCTCTTAAGAGTTCCAGGCAAAAATTGCCTAACTACAAGAGCAATTGCGAGTTAAGCGGTCAGAACTCTCACTAACAGATCAACTAGATAGTTCATGAGTCAGCAAAATCTTTTGTCCAAATAACAACACCATGGCAAAACAACACAGAGATGACTCAAAAAGTACAAGTACAAAGTTTACTTAATAAACTTTATTTCATTAATGATTTGGGAATACGGAATTCACTCCTTGGCAGGAGGAGGTTCAGATACAGTAGAGTTGGGCTTAACAGGAGAATAAGCAAGGGACGGATCTGCGCGTACTGCAGTATCAGCACCCTGATATGGGTCATCCTCTTCTAGCGACTGATTAGAAGCTTTTTCAAGTTATGCATAGGCAACTTTTCTGTAAAATGAGAGATCCCAATCGGCATGATCCTCTTCCATCAGTTCCAGTAGCTCTAGTCTTCCTTTCACCATTCTAATAAATTGGAATATGCCCTGACCCTTGAAAAACCCCTCCTCGTGAGCTTTTGACTGCGCAAGCTCTTGCTCTGCCAGCTCTAGCCTGACCGCCAATGCATCAACTATGGATTGCTTAGTAGTTAGCTTATCTTTGATCGGGCTGAGCTTATTTTGTCTCAAGAAGAGTTGCTCTTCTGCTGTATTTGCAAGCTTGGCGTTTACAAAAATGTCGGCCTTTAGTTGCTGACATCTGGTATCCTATTCAGATTCCCTTTGGTTTTCTCAACGTTCAGAGCCTGAATATCAGACTGCATCTTGGCCTTGGCCTCTCTGGCAAGCTTTAGGTCACTTTGGGCTTGATTCAACTTCGCCTCCAACCTGTCCTTCACAGACATCACATTGGCAAAATAAAACTCAAGTGACTCCCCTGAGCTCCCAATCTTGAATGCAAGGCATCCAGATGGACCTCCAATTCAGCATGCCTCTGGTTTGAAACAACACTGCCTGATTAGCCTGGCCTTCAAGATATTTTTTCAGCAGCTCAATCTCACGAAGAACATCTGAATACGACTTCTGCAGATGTGCAAAAACTCGTTGCATGGTGTACACTCTCTCATGAGTGACCTCTATTTCCATCCAAGCGACGGCAACTTGGTTTAGATGTGACATCCCAACATCAAATGTTTCTGCTCCTTGTCCATACGTTCTCCCAGCGTATCATATTTTGGCTTCAGAGCACGATTGGTCAGCCAATCGTACCAACTACTAATATGCTTCTCATAAGCATAAGAAATGTCCACCTTCTGATGCTAGGCCGAGTTGCTCATCTTTAGCATATCTGGGGCAAAGAGACTAATCCGTGCATCTGGATGGAGATTTTTTGGGATTGCTATCATGCCAGCACCACTCTTCGCCGTCTTCACCACGTCTGGGGCCTCATCCGCTGCCTTCCCCTTACTCACAAAAATAGTTCCCACTCACCCGCCGATTCAGTAGCAGTTGAAGGGGAGGAAGGCAAGGAATGACTCATCGGATTGACCTTGACCTCGAGCCGAGGGTAAGAACAGGGGGGAGGGCAGTACGGGTGACGAGGAGGGGACTTTTTCCTGTAGGGACGACGGTTGGGTCACTTTTCGCCAGACAGCGATGACGCTTGCTCCAAAAAGGGGTTATACTTGAAATCCTTCATAGAGAAAAAAAAGAGTCTGATCAACATCAGATGAGGCAGTCTTTTCCGCCTGTAAGAGTACGTTGTTCAAGATCTTCGCTTGCTCGATGCTCAGTTTCGTCACATCATCCACCCCATTATTTTTAGATACTCATTCTCCATGCTGGGAAGGGAATGGGGGCTTTAGACTGAGCATCTTGTCTCTCAGATGTAAGAATTTTCGTCGTAGCGAACACAACAAGCTTTTGCCCCGAAACTTCTAACCCATCATCCGAATAGGCCTCTAGCCTGGAAGCAGTCTTATCCGCAATGCGAAGGTTCTTGGAAAACAAAGATGGGGGAAGTGTTGCATCCAACTTTACCTTACTTGGCAGACTGGGAATCTAGACCTTCTAGAGTTTCCTTTTCTTCAAATGAGGTCCGCCAGCAGACTTTAATTTCAAAATTCTGAAGGCAGTAAGAGCCTCCTGCTAATAATTCCACAATTCGTTGCGCTTGATGTTGTCAGGCTGCACACCATTTTCCATCCTCATGAAGGGCAGGTCAGCTAATTGGTCCAAGGCTTTTTTATCTTCTGAAGAAATATGCGTTGTCGAATTTTTTCTACAAAAAGCTCAGATAACAGTTCAATATGCAATCAACACAATTCGGAGCAAGAAGGGTACTACCCTCACTCAATTGTTTGAACTTTCATTTGATTGGACGACCGTCAAGCTCGAAATACTTCGAGTCGGCAAAAGCCATAAACCGTTACTTCTGGCAGAACTTAAAGTCATCAGGCAAAGTGACCAAACAAGTTAGTGACCTCAAGACATAGTCAGCGTGCTCATTCAATTGAGGGGAAGTGAGCAGTGGGGTCGCCTTGGAGACAGTCGAAGGCAAGCATCTTTCACCCTGATTAGAACGAAGATCACAGTTTCGTCCCGTTTGGCGCCAATTGAGTGGGCGGAATGCCAAGGTACACTAACAAAAGCCATATAATCTTGATAAGAGGAAAACAAACTCCCGATTTAAATATACCTTGTGCAAGTAAATGAATCCACCCGGATGAGACAAGGGAGTCTGACCAGCTCCCAAGGTAAAAAGATCTAGATCGTCGGGGATCTGATACTTCTCGTGGAGATTCACCAAATCCACCTATGAAATTAACCTATCATCAAAAAACGCATAGCTTTCAGCGACTAGTTTATCAAGAAGCTGATTATGGTCCGCCATTGAAGAACGTATGAACCTTCGATTAACACTTGCGTGAGAGGAAGTCGAGCAAAGAAAGAATGCATAATGGAAGCAATAAAGCAAAGTCTCTAACAAATTGTAGAAGTAAAGAAACTCAACTTTGCAGAGAAGAATGGTTAAATAAAAGTAAGGATTCACGCCTTTTTTTAGCAGTCACATACCCATTTAGTGATGTGCGCTGCTCGAGAAAACATTTCAGGCTCAATCATCACGACCATCAAGTTCCTTCTGACATGACTTAGTTGACCGGTGAGTTGGCCCACAAACTCGGGGGAGCAGCTGATGATACACCGAACATTCCAACAATCTGCACTCTACACGTGTCATAATGATCCAGCTAACACGGGCTTCCAAGTAAGGGCCAGCTCTGGTGTGACCCAAAGGCTAGGTAACAAAACCCAAATTACTCCAAGCCCACTGAGGCGAGTACTAGGAAGTAGGACCCAATCAACAAGGCGCTATTATGCCCTTAAGTCATATGGTCAAGCCCAGTAATAACGAATAAGGCAATTATCTAGGAGTTTGACCTAGGATGAGCAGACCATCAACACATTGACTCCTATTAGGAAACAAATATCAGAGTATAAGAAACTCTTCTGCATGAACAACTCTCCACATGGAAAAGATCTCTAACATACATCTTTCCTTGAGCCACACTATCAAAGGCATAGCCGAACAAGGACTCTTGCATGATAAATAGAGGAAAAAGTTGAGGAACTAAGGTACGCAAGAGAACCCTAATTTCAAGTGATACACATTTCTCACGCCTTGTCTGACTTTAGCATCAAAGTGTCATCGACCGCCACAATGATGGTCTTTGGCTCAGGTGTGTTCCTTGTGCAGGTCAAGGTCAAGGAAAACGGAAACTGATCAATCAATTCTAATTAGAAATCATGTCAAAAGTCTATTTCCATTTAGAAGCAAAAACAAACGCCTCCGGCCATTTAGCGAAATTTTGCTTTGTTTCCATGTTGTCACAATGTCACTTAATTCTAATTTATGCCAATGTCGCAACATGACCTAATTTCAACTTAATGTTCTCATACTTTATGCAACTGCTGTAGTTTCTATAAAACAGTTCAGATTAAAGCCAAAAAAATTGTACTGTACATCGCTTCTTTTCAGTCCTCAATCAAATAATGAATTGAATTGAACAAGTAAATTACAACTACATTTTACATAATTACATATGCATCTATATATCTCTACCTCTTGAATCTTGCTACATATATCTTCGAACTTAATTAGGCCCTACACCAAGGTTGTACAAGAGGAAGTAGAGGGATCAAACAAGGCAGGCAACAAGTATTTCCTCCCATTAGCACCATTTGCATTGTAGCTAGCTCCAGTAGTGGGTTCCTTCAACAGCTTCCCTGCATAACCTGGATAAGCTCCCTTTCCATAAACTCCACTACAAGCTGATGCTGCTTCCAAAGGTGCATCTGCAGGTCCTTGAAAGTAACCATTACCATAAGGGTTGGTAGCAGTTCCAGCCAAAAGACTAGCCAGGTTTATGATCAGACCATCCATACCCACATCATTATTGGGTGCAACCAATGGTGCACTCTGTGGTCCATAAATGGGCTGGTGGAAGGGCCATGCGCATTGACCTGGGCATTGGATCTCAGAATTACCCACCCAAATGTAAGCAAACTTGAGATGTGCATTGGATGAAGAAGAGCCATGTGTTCCACACCTGCTAGAGCAGAACCCTTCAACTGCAACATCAGATGCAGTCAATACAACATTGATGGCATTCATAGGCGCACCTTTGGCTGCTAACCCTACAATTTGCTTGGTTGTGAGTGATTTCCCCATTGAGTAGTTATCATCAAGGATGTGTTTTCCCATTGAAAGAAGTAGAGGTGATGTTTTCTTGGTTTGGGGGTACAATTTTTGGGTGTTTTTCCACCAAGTAGAGGCTGATGGAGTTTTGGGCTTTGATGAATTGAGGGAATATAAAAAATCAGTGACTACAGCCTTTTGGGAAGGCTTGAATTTGCCATACCAAATGAGATTGATGGAGATCTTGCCAGAAAGAAGAACTCCATTGTGATATTTCATTGTCATCATTTGATTTGCATCATCACTAGCTAGGCTCCTAGCAGCTAATGAGTAATTGAATAAAGTGAGCACAAGGAGGAGTTGTACCAGTAGCAAATTTGTGGATAATAAAGAATAAGCCATTGTGTTTGAAGAAATAAAGGGAGGGTAAAGAAAGAACGAGGTTAAGAAAAGAAAAGTGTGAAAGACTGATGAGAGAAGTAGTAGTGGTGAGGGTTGTATTTATAGCTCTTGTTCATGCCATGGAAAATGTGGTGAAGGCACTGCCGAGCGAGTAAAGATTAGATGAACCTAACTGCACCTTTTTTACAATACGCGTCTTCATTTGCCCACCCAAAAGAGGTTCCTACTAGTAAGGCCGTGAGGGGCCCTTCTTGGATATTTCTCTCTTGCCTAGTGTTCACTGTGATGAGGATCCAACTGGCTCTATACGTCATGTAAACCTTCTACACCAATTTGATAATTGACAGCTGAACACCAAACCAAGCAAGTGCTCACGTCTACAGATACAACACCACCGGAAAGGTTTCTTGTGACTGCTGTGGTCCAGCCAATTTTAGAGCAACACGTTTTGCAATTTGGAGAAGCCCATTATTGGACTTTTGATACAAAGTGACACCGGCCACTCAATTTTGTTTATTAGGGCTGCAATAGACAAGTCAAACTATGTCTAACCCCGAAAATTTGGCATACAATAAAATTTGAAATTGGGCTGGGTCATTGGAACCAAGATTATACATTTTCTTTTAATGCATAAAGTGCAACTTAGTTAGTATTTTATTACAAATACTGTAAAATGTGGTATATTTCATTATACTAGTTGAATTATACCGATCATTATATAATTTTACCACCAGTTTTCAAACTTTCCAAGAACATTGTCTCAAGGAAAATACATGTTTAATATTATTTAGTTAATTTTTTTATTTTATTTTCTCCACAAAAGTTATCCATTAGATTTCAACACAAACAAATGCACGTGGAAATACTGAATGGAATTTTGGGCTTTTGACATTTCAAGTTCAACTGAATGCATATCAAAATAATGGTTTGTGCTTAAGAAATAGCTAATAAATATTGATGAAGGATGAAGGAATAGCTAATAAATATTGATGTGTTGTCTTTTAGTCTTGCATCTCTTCATTTTATTTCCCTCCCATTGGCATTCCTCTAATGTTATTGGTAACGTCGATAAGGAAAAAGTTTTATTTTTTTTTTCATTTCATTTCCCTAATTTTTTTTTTTTTTTATAAAAAATTTCACATTGGATTACTTGTTGCCTCTTTATAAAATATTATTAATTGGTATCATATTTATACCACATGATATTTGTGTAGTTATGGTCTTAGGTAAAATTTTATATTGACGATGAATGCTTATACTTTTATATATAGAAATTGCTCATTATTTTGGAAATTATGAGTTTATGTCTTGGGTATATATAAACTAGCAAGACATTATGTCAATCTACTTGCAAGTATATTTGAAATTTGACATAGGAATTGCTCATTCAATATTTTCACTCATTTAAGGGATTACTGCATTAATATTACTTGTATTTTAAAAATATTTTCTTACGAATACAAATTATCGATTTAAATATCTTCTAGGGTTTCATGATCTAATGGCATCTATTTGTCCCACTTGTTTTCTATGGAAATTAGGGGTGGGCACGAGACAGGATCAACCATCCCTATTACATCCCGTTCGTTCAGGACTGGTCGGGATAAACTTCATCTCAACCTCATTAGGGATGGCAGTGGGGCGGATTTTAACAGATATCCACCCCGCCTGCTTCGTTTGAGGCGGTTTTGGTTATGGCTAAACTGATTTCTAGGCGGATACAAATATCCAAATAGCATCTGTCAAATATTCGGGGCGAATACGGATTTGACCATATCCGCCTCACGGATATCCGTTTAAGTATTGAAATTACAAAAATGCCCCTACCCTTAAAAGGTAGAAAAAAATCCCTAACCCTAATTACATCGCGTGGACGCCCGCTTCCTTCGCCCTAATCAGAATGAGAATAATGATCCTATATCTCAACTGGGCCGGAGGAATTCCAAGGAAGTTCAAGAAGTCTCAAATCACTTCCAAAACATGAAAATGGACTCCGGTTTAGAGCTTCCCATGATGCAAGCAGATGAACCCCGCCGGTGGCAACATTGGCATTTGCTTATCTTTCAGAGCATATAATGGCAGGTTATCAGGAATCCCAAACTTTGTACGGATTTTAGAGAGGCCCGACTCAAAAAGCAACCTGTCTTCAAAAAACTCAAGACCCTTGGCCAGAGTTGCATCAACAAGAAGGTTTTGTTGAGTCATGAAGAAGATGAAACAATCTTTTCAGTCAGAAGACAAACAGAGCAAGTTCTTTAAGAGTAAGAAAATGAAAGAGTTAGTCTCTGGACAAAGGATGACCTAAATAGGGATTGGGTTCCCACCACTTTTTCACTGAATCGACAAACGTTCAATTAATGAAGTGCGCGGCTCAAGCAATGATTCATACTCAATCATTATGAGCGGCGTATCTTTTTAAGAAATGACTTAGCGAACTGATGTGATGACCTACTAACTCGGGGAGGAGTAGCTAATGATACACCAAAACGGTCCCGGCTCTACGTTGTACACGTGTCATGATGATCTCAATAAAAGAGAGACCCCAGTGCCCATGTGGTTCTAAACCCGCCCAATGCAGTCCGCCAAATGGACCAAATTCTTACAGTTCGCTAGGACCACGTGTCTTACAACTATCCTCAATACCCGTAAGCTCTGCTAAAGGCAAGATCTCGAAGATCAGCTTCGGAGGGACAACTATAACATCTATTTGCTTCCAAGTAGGAAGCGGATTCCAGAGTATATGTCACATAAAAAGACTTCTACCTATAGACCACTCTCAAAATGGGAATTATCCTCACGTATCTAGGAGCACATGACTAACAGGGAAACTTTCCTCCACAGCACAACTCCTAATTATAGAAGGATCTCCGTCCAGATCTTCTTTCCTAAACTATGACGTCGATGGTCTGGTCGAACTAGGATTTCTGCACTATAAATAAGACATGAGGTTGGTAAGTTAAGGTACGATGGTCCACACAGTTCGCCTCCACTAAACCATAAAGGGCTTTTTGTTATAACTCTTACATGTTGCTAAAATGAATTGTAACACTTTTGTGCCCATACCAAATGAGGTGATGCTAATATTTGTATCACCAACCAACCCATACTAATGGAATGATTGTATCATCAACCAACCCATACTAATGGAATAATTGCAACATGATAAAACAAATACTAAATTTTATATAGTTACATACACTAGCTAATACTAATTTCAAATGAACTTGATACTCAATTTTGCTTTGTATCATTTAAAAACTATAGCTAATTTCAAACATTTTCCAAATAAAAAAAAGCTAAAAATGGATAGTACACAATTAAAATCTTCATAAACTACTGCATTCAAATCTTCATAAACTACTACATTCAAATCTCAGAGGTACGTAAAGCAAAACCTATATTTTAAATGAATTTTGAAGTAAACAAGTAGTAAGAAAATAATGTGCCAACAGAAGTTATATGAAAGAATGTATGTGCTCTTATTGATTCATCAATGTAATCGAATGAAACATGTAAAAGAATGGACAATAATCTCTAAATCCAACAAAAAAAAAAAAAAAAAAAAAACTAGCTTGGTACATTTTGTTTATGCCGACTACATACTAGCAATCTTGTCTGATACTAGCAATTTAACACCTAATTAATGTTTCAAAAGAACAAAAGTGAAACTGCCATTAATGAGTAGATAAGGGCACTGGTTTATTGAGAAAGCAAGCTGATCCAGTGAGAAAGCACGCTGCTCCAGTGAGAAAGCAAGTTGATTCAGTGAGAAGAGCAACAACGAGAGCAAGAAGAAAAGTACGCCAAACTGCACTCTTGTCATGCTAAAATACGCCAAACTGCAAAAGTTTTCATCCTCTAGTATTTTGTTCGATAAGAGCAACAACGAGAGCAAGAAGAAAAGTAGTAGCAGCAACAACAACAAGAGCAAAAGCATTTTCCGAAACCTGATGAATTGTGGTGTGGTGGAGACCAAAGATTCAACCTACAGGGTACGCAATTGAAAAAATCATCCCAAAAATTTAGTCTCTGACTTCACCTTTTTCAATCTTGATCAGAAATTTGAATGGATTTAGATATTGGAAATTGTAATATTAGTATGTATTCATTAATTATATTTTCTAGTTCATGTGTTCACTAACTAGTTACTGAGCTCAAACAAGTGACACTCAACATTTAGTAATAAAAAAAAATTGAATATAAGCTTGACGCTCACCATGATTGATCCGATATCTTCTGGGACAGTTCCATCTTTCTTGGTATGAGCTTCAACCCATACATCTGTGCGTGTGATTGGTTTTGTATGAGTTGGCCATTTCTTTTTCTGCAAATTCAAATGATCTGCTCAAACCCTCTCAGCTGGATTCAAATGAAAGTTAAGGATCGTATTATTGGATATTCACCAGATAAGCTATTCACTATCATAAGCTGCAAAAGGATTGAAATTACCTTGTTTCTTTCTACTGTAGACTTCAGCTCTAGGATAATATAGTCCTTAAATTTATCCAGTGCACATAATTCAGAGAAAGAACCTTGGCAACCATTTGACTTCGCCCACTTCTTGGCGTTAGCTTCATGCGGTACAATTACTGCCACAAGCATAGACTTGAAGTTGTCCCCGTATACCCAGATCTTGAACAAAACAACCAAGCAACCATTTAGAGACCACATTAGAGTTCGAAACGTAAGATACGTAATGAGAAATGAACTTGATAGACTTGAAAAGAAGTGCTCACATCTTCCACAATGGGGTGAAATTGTAGACTTTCTCTAGATATTTGACAGCTACATATTCTCGTTGAGACAGTTTAAAGATATTCTTCTTTCTATCAATGATCATTACAGACCCATTGGGAAGAATTTCACCCGTCTCCTGCACAATCCCAACAGCACGAATAGACATTCAGGATTAAATTATTCGAGAAAAAAACTTACTAAGAACAGCTATATGTCAGACCTGTGTGAAACCGGCCATCCCTATTGACTTCTTTTGTCAATTTGGGATTTTTATGGTATCCAGCAAACACTGTTTTCCCTTTCACACATATCTCGCCCTGTGGGGGATTTCCAAAAGGATTGTAGCCCATCTCAGGGACCTCCTCAAGACGTAGTTCTGTATATACTGAGGGAGGGCCAACCGTTCTCGACATGCTTATTTCATCTGGGTACTGAAGTGTGGACAATCCGCAAGACTCAGTCAACCCTGAATGAACCGAAATGTTAAGGGCTGATAATTAAATTAAATGAGAAAATGCTTGCAGATATATGATGCTGCGACAAACAAACATGGGTTTCTTTTTTACCATAGCCTTGAGTCATAAAAGCACAACTGGTAACTCGTAGAAATTCTTCCACTTCCTCGCTCAATTGAGCACCTCCTGATGTAATTAGGCGCACACGGCCACCCAACTTAGCTTTAACCTGCAGATAAGCCGTACAGTAGACCAAATAACTAGTGAATCAATAGTCTTGATGGGCAACCATTAAGACCATATTGATTCCATCATGCTTTAAAACTTGTGAGGACATGGGTTTTGAGCTACTATTACCAACCTATGTTTTATTACTAAACAAAAGAAAATGTACTAAAGGATGTCGTACTGAACCTTGCAAAACGCTAGTAAGTCGGCTAATGGAGATGCCTTTCTATGTTTATATCCCATATTCATCCAGGCAAGCTTGCTACATTAACACAAAATATACAAAATCAAGAATTGGAACTTCATCGGTCTAGAATTGGTTACTGTCAAATGCTCCTACTTAGAAGATAAGACCTTGGTGTCTAACTGATAAGCCTTGTTGAAGAATGCTGGCCAACATAGATATACTAATGTAATGCTACTCGCAGTAACAACACCTATCATCTCTGATTTCATGTTTTGAACTCGAGAAAACCTTTAGAATCCTAGTCTGCAAAATCTTCAGAATCTCAATCTGCAAAGAAAAACCTAAGAGTAAGCTAAACTATATGTTTGGTATGGACTCATGTTTGAATATGAGAAATTGCTGCAAAGATACATAAAACATTGATCTCCACTGAAGAATAAATTCTTTTATAAAATCTCTCAATCAGACGCAAATATTCCCAGTCCCTTGGAAAGTAGAATATCCATTCTTAGTGAAACCTCAATAGGTAACTCTAAAATATGAACAAGAAGTAGGTTCACCCTGTAAACAGGGTCTTGAAGCTCACTACACCTCAGAATACATGGATATACCATCTTCAACAAATGTACCCATTTTATCACACTACAACATATGCTATTCAAATGCTACTAATTCATAAATCAACACAATCACAATTACAATGCATAAAAAAAACACATCAACTAATGAGATGGGAGGCTCAGGTATGAATTTCAGCTCTATCAATCAAGAATTTTCAGTAGCAAAACTGGCACAAAGATGTGGTTTCATCATCACGACCAATTATCTCCAACAAAAACAAGTGGCACTCGACATTTAGAAATAATAAAAATTGAATATAAGCTTGATGCTCACCATGATTGATCAGATATCTTCTTGTACAGTTCCATCTTTCTTACTATGAGCTTCAACCCACACATTTGTGCGTGTGATTGGTTTTGTACGATTTGGCCATTTCTTTTTCTGCAATTCAAATGATATTAGCCTCTTATTATGAAGATCTAAAGAGAAACTATGGCAATGTAGCAATAAAAAACATATCATTTTGTACTCTACCTCAATATAACCAAAACGCCCACTATTGTGAGTAGCACGAATCTTTGATCTACTTTTCTTGGTTTGCTTCGTTTTCTCTTTAGCAATAATAGCATACTCATTCTTGAGAAAGCCTTTCCAATGTTATATTCTAATAACATGAAACACAGCCTAAGTGTTGATAGTTTTGGTAAAGCTGGGATAGAGATGGTTAAATAATATCAGATTTTGCAAGTGTATCTCAGATGCAGGACTGAAACTTCGCTGGCTCTGCGTTTGAATCACAAAATAAGGTAACTCACAATTCCATCTCTTACACTTCTTTCACCCCCCAATTTTCATCACTCACAATTTAAAACCCAAAGATTACTGTCAGCAACCTCCGCATTATTTAAACCACCAAACTTATTCTTCTTCCATTATTTTGGTTCATATCTACATATATCAGTAGATTCTATGCTGTCATTTTTGTCATATATTTCAATGTTGAATTTCATTAATCCATCCCTAATTTTGGTGCTTTATTTGATGTACATATTCCAAATAATTGCACAAATTTCA
Source organism: Berberis vulgaris (assembly GCA_963556465.1). Taxonomy (NCBI): domain Eukaryota; kingdom Viridiplantae; phylum Streptophyta; class Magnoliopsida; order Ranunculales; family Berberidaceae; genus Berberis; species Berberis vulgaris. The sequence continues at coordinate 22,674,896 of OY747134.1, read as the reverse complement.
TCAAGGAGCAGTACAGTAGGAAGTTTACAAGCATTATCGATTTTAAATCCTTCTGATCACATAATCGAATCCCTTTCTACACAGTGCACGTGAAAAGTGTCTAAGGCTCTAAACTCGTACAAAAGAAAACAATCATTAACTTACTAAAAGCAACAAGGATAAATTCAGTTCTTATTGATTATAGGATAAAAAAAAATGAATACATGAAGTAAAAAACAACAAAGTTGAGTTGAAGAGGAGGACATTAAAATCCATGCCATAAATAATTAAGAAAGAGCATGTGAAAGACTTAAAATTTTGACTATCAGCTTACCAATCTGAGTTGTGCCAACTGCAATATTAGTTGAACCCACCCAAGAAATTGGATGGTCGCCCATGGAGCTTGGGTTGCTTACAATCTCAGAACCCAAAAAGTCGTCTCCAGATAATATGCTCTTTTCAATGGTAACTTCAGTGTGGCCATTGCTTACTAACAACTTTTTAGACTTGATGTTAATTTGAGGGGCACTCTGTCCCCAATGAGCCCGATATACTCGGTCGTTTTCAATAATGTCAGCTACCTTCGCATTACATAGAGCATGTCCTGAGCTTATAAGGTCATAAGAGTGTTTCCATAAAAGGTTAGGCGATAACATATTAATCGTGTTTCTGAGCTATAACATTACTCGTGCTACTTCAATGGACCCTTGTAGAATTTGGTGTGCTGTTCTATTTGTTCATCATTTTTCATCATTCACTTTTTTCCTGACTGCCATTATACAATGCTCAAATCCACTTAGGCAAGCAAAGCATTTTAGCAAAACACACTTGAACTTATGATAAAATATAGACTTTATTCTAATGGTATTGTAATGAATAGTACCTGATCTAGCACAACTTCAGTGATCAAATCTCCAGCCACTTCTTTCGAAATCACCATCAAATCCTTAGGCACCCACTTCCTATTACTCGGAGTAGTCAAAACCAAATTCGCATACCTCTAATGATCCCTAACCTCTTTATGCATAACCTTGGCAATCTTTTTCTTCGCCAGAGCAAAAACCACCTGATCCATTGCATCATCATTCATATAAACCTCAAAGGAAATCTCATCCTTACAAGGCACAGTCCAATTGTATATCCTGGAAATCAAATCATGCCTGCTCTGAAGCTCCATGGTTGCCAATAAACCCTGGCAATACCTTCAACCACTTGCGTAGAATTTGAACACATTCTGCCCTTCTTTCAACAACAAGGGAATGTCCTTCCCATCTTCTATCCCTAGAAGGCTAAAATTCTTCTCGAATAACAAATCCTTCGTCGCAAACCTCGACGCCTAGGCCAATGTGATGTTCTCGTTCTCCTTCTTTCCTGTGAAGTAGTTCAAAAAACGCAATGAGGAACCTCACGCAGACAATCTCCACCGTGAAAGACCGGTCGATCGTCAATGGTGGTGGCGATGTCACTTTTTTTTTCTATTTCAATCTTAGATTCAACTTCTCGAGATTTAGGGTTTGTAGATATTTGTTCAACACCTTCGAACTCTTCTTCATTCTAGAAATCAATACTTGGAAGAAGTGGAATCGAGATCTGCTCAAAGTGTATTGAAACCATAACCTTGGAGCGGTTGTTGATGAGTTGAAGCGAGAGAGTGAAGAGATGAAGTCGAAACTTTCTGCATCGCCGATCAAATTCGAGAGAGTCGAAACCTAACCTGGAGATTGTGGTCGAGGGAGGGAGTGAGAGAGAGTGAAGTTTCTTGCGAGGGAGAGCTCGTCGAAGGAGTGAGTTTGAGATTTTTTTTTTTTTTTTAATCCAAACAAACAGATGTTAGTGATTTATCACGAAAGAGTTTGAAATTATCTTAGTATCACAAGAGAAATTGAGAAGGTTGACAGATGTTAGTGATTGTATCACATAAAAACAGTAGCTACTTAATTAAACTATTACAAATATGGTAACATGCAAAAAATGATACAAATAAATTTTGATTGCGTTGCAAAATGGTCATTTTGGCGTACTGCTCGCATTGTCTTTTGTTGTCATGGTCATACGTGCTACCTACTTTTGTCTTTCCTTTATCTTCCTCGTTAAGCCCCAACATTTTCATCTTCAAACCATCTAAGTGAACTTGAAATCTTCAAACCGAGAGAGAAAAAAAGGCGGTTGACAAAGGTTGGAGGAGGTAGATAGCCAATATTGTTAAAGTAAAACTCAACGGCTTCAATCCACTTTCACACATTAAGGAGAAAATACTTTTTGACTGCCAATGAGCATTTTATTTGAAATATTTTTTGAAATCTACAAAAGTGAATGTTTGGTGGCCCTCAAATAATAGATTTCAATTTCATGCATGTTTCTTTCTCCAGAAATTCTAGCTGGCCTGGAGACCGGCCTGGTTTGCTGCCTAGGAGGGGCGAAAATACATTTTTGCCCCTCCTCTTTAAATACACAGTTCCAAAAAATGTTTAAAAATGTGTATTTTTGCACCCCCCCCTCCGACAGCAAAAAACCCAGGCCAGCTAGAATTTCTTTCTCAAAATGAGCAAATCTTTTATAAATTTGCATGTTTTCTCAAAGTTTTCAAATTTTCACTTTCAGAATTTGGAGGTGGAGAAAGGAGCTCGGAGGAGCAGGAAGGTGGTTGAAATCGAGTATAACAGCTTGAGTTCGGTTCTAAAGAGCTGATATCAAGAGGAAAGGAGATGGGGAAAAAGTTGTTGACAACATAATGTATATTGCCACTAGACGATCCTTCTTAATGAGCAGAAAAGTAAAGCGTAAAACTACTGAACTGGTTTGGTTGGACTCTTAAGGTGTAGCGCCATTGCCTGAATCCACTCAACTTATTTAATTGTGACTTCTGGTTGTCACATAATTTTGGTTATCAAGGTTGGATTCAAATAGGACACCATCTCATTCCTCATTCAAATTAGGCACAATCTTGGTTGGATGAGGACCTTTCCAAGTGAGCTTAATTATGTAACAAACGAGGTACTAGGTGTAATAGTAGAGTGCATACTTCAGTTTAGTTGATAAATGTTTTGATCATAACACACGCACAAGTTCAAGTCTGACATGTACATTTGAGTCCCAGCTGTAACAGTTGGCCTAACTGTGCGTTTTGAATCCTAGTTGGCAGATTGAAAGTATCCAATAAGCAAGGGCGGAGCCAGGATTGCTGATAAAGGGGGGGTAAAAAAAAGTTTGAAAAGACCAACTTATCCCTGAATGTGGTTTTTCGAATCAAACGAATATTTTTTTTCTTTTTTAACTCCCAATAAACTCACCCACACCAACCCTCTCACTCTCTCCTCTTCTCCTTCTCTTATATTTTCTATCCCTCACAAACCCTCTCTCACTCTGTAATCTCTCAATCCCGCTTCTCATCTAATTCCTTTTATATTTTCACTCTCAATTTACTCAACTTCGTAGCAGTTGGCTATATCGAACCTTGAAACGCGAACATATCAGTAGCAAAGATTTGTATAGAAAGGGAGGGGGGGGGGGAGAACCTAAACTTTTAAAATAATTCATAATTTAATTTTTAGTGGAGTCAAGAGCCAAGATTGTATACAAAATGGGACAATCTAAACTTTTAAAGGGGGGCAATATAAAAAAATATGAGTAATTTAGTAGGATTTTTCAGAAAGATAAGGGGGGCAACTGACCCCCTTAGCCAAAGGGTAGATCCGCCCATGCCAATAAGCCTACATGGCACACACATTCGAACCCCCTCCCCTGGTCACTGCCTCATCAAAATCAAGTTCTTCTAATCTCAGTGTGCAGGTTGAAACCTTACATTTGGTATTCCGCAATGTTGCTACATGCATTTCTTGAATGTTAGAGCTTCTCATGGTGTGAAGAGGCACAACATGATTGAAATCACACATTTTACAGTACTACCTATGGATGATGTTCTAAAAACTCAAGATCTACCCTCCTCAGGCGTACAACAATCCTGTCAAGAATCTTGTACTTCAAATGTCTCTCATCTGATCCATACATTGCATTATACTAAAGCCATGAAACAATCATTTGTTGAGACATTATTTAACCAAATAGTTAAAAGTTCAAATGAGGAACTATATCAAACGAAAACATTCACACCTCTCGTCCTTACAATGTGATACAATATAGTGTCTGTTACTGTCTTACTGATAAGCAAAACTGGATAGTCGAGGTTTTGGAATTCCAACAAGAGTTTTTGCCTTTTGAAGAGTAATCCCAACCTTCTCAGTCATGTCTTCTAATATTTCAGAAGAAAAGTCCCATTCAAAAGCATGAAGCAATGAGGCTAAAGAGTAATGCACCATACGATGACCAAGTGGCATGCCAACACACGATCTCCTCCCTGTTCCGAATGGCAATATCTCAAAATCTTGACCTTTAACATCAATATCCAATCCAAGGAACCTTTCTGGCTTGAATTCAAGAGGGTCAGCCCACACATTGGGGTCCCTGGCCATACCCCAAACATTCACAAAAACAATGCAATGTTTAGGCACATGGTAGCCGTAAACCTCACATGCTTCATTGGTTCGGCGTGGTATGAGGAGCGGAACGCCTGGGTGTAACCGGAAAGCTTCCTTAACTGCAGCTTGGAAGTACGTGAGTTTCGGGATATCATTTTCTTCCACAAATCGGTCTTTTCCAACTACTTGGTCGAGCTCAGCTATTACTTTCTTGTAGACTTCGGGCCTTTTAAGGATTTCAGTCATTCCCCATTCAACTGTGCTAGAAGAAGTATCGGTACCAGCAACAAACATGTCCTACAAAACCAATTCAATACAATTAGAAATCGGCACAGAGTACTCTAGCTTCTAAAACATGGTGGCAAAGTTATAGAAATGTTTTGTACTTACCGAGAGCATTCCTTTGATATCAACTCGAGAGAATTCCTTCAACCCATCATCCTTCTTGTCGCTTTTGTAGTCCAAGAACACATCCAACATATCCAACCTTCCATTCTCATTTATCTTTAGACCTTTCTTCCTCTCCTCCAACCTCTCATCGATCAATTTCTCAAAGAAGTCATCAAACCTCTTCACAACCTTAAACACTCTCTTCCTTAGTCCTTGTGGGTCTAACGCCTTCAAGGAGGGAATCAAATCAGCAAGATTGGGTGCACCCACAACCTCAAGAATCTCCCACACCATCTCTTTCAACTCTCTCCCTTCCTTCTTTGAGTTGTCAAAAAGGCTCTTTGAGCACACAAGGTTGCTTACTAGATTGGCTGAGACCACAAAGGTTGAATCAGCAATATTGATTGGTGTCTTGGTCTTGTAAGCAGAGTATAGATTAGTGAGTAGGCCTCTGACCTACATCAACAAAATAGAGAGAATAATTTAGACTTTAGACTCTTAAAAATAGACGCCATTTAAATGAATGTCTAAACCAATTATTCAATGTCCAAATTCCATTTGAGATACTTGAATATTCCGACTAAAATCTGATATCAAGTTTTCGATTCATGAATGTGAAAATGAATTTCATTTTAATTTTCCCAATCAAAACAAAGGCTTCTCAACCTAGCAAAACAAAACAAAACGAATGTTGACCCAATGGAAATAGCTTCCAAACAGGTTCTGCATACGTTGACCATTTCACCCAAATCTGATCACAAAATTTATCTAGCCCTTGTAGAAACTTTACAGTTTACATGAAGATTTGCAGAATGGTTATATGATACAGAATTGCGAACTAAGTATACCACTTAAAATGTGTAAGAACTGTGAATAAATTGTCATTATCATTCATGATCTTCTACTTTAAAAGGTTCATATATGTTAGTTTTTGATAATAACTATTAATCAAAATCCATCAAAACTATTCTAGATTAAAATCATAGCTTTTGAATTGAAAAATTACAATATGGACAAAATTTTCAATTATAGACCCATTAATAAATGTTCGTTTTCTTCTGAGTTGTTAAAGTGGATTAAATCTTTCTTATTTAAACCAAGATCAAGACTCGGCATATCACGATGTCATTTTCTTCGAATTGGGTTTCCAGGTAAACTAAAGGTGTGGTGTGTTGTAAGGAATTCTATGTTAGGGGAATCATTTAAATTTTAGATTAAATCACGATCATTTGATTTTGTGATCATTGGTGGAAATGAAAGTCGGATGAACGTTAGAATCCCATGCTTTGGGATCAATTAGTGTGAGTTAACTATGTTCATCTAACTTTCATTGAGTTGACTATGTTATCTCTCGTTAATTTCCATGACATAGGATTCTTAAGACGACTGATGAAATTTGCAGATATCATCATTTAAACAAAGCAAAACAAACCACCTGTAGTCTTCGAGCAGGCTGCAAGAGCTCAATTGCTTTGGTTGAGAACAACTCCGTCGTCAAGATCTTACGTAGCAACCGCCACCTGGCTCCGTAAGGAACGAACACAAGGGACGTAGCATCGTATGTTACACAGCGTACAGCCTCAGTGATGGTCCGGCTAGAGAACGTAGCATCCTTGTGTTTAAGAATCTCCTTAGTGATCTCCGGTGAGGATACAACTATAGCAGGCTTTTGGCCCATTTTGAGGCTAAAGAGAGGCCCATGGACCTTGGCTAAATGGTAGAGATCCTCGTGGAGACGATCGGTGAGGTTTGGTAGATAGCCCAGTATGGGCCACCCAGTAGGCCCAGGAGGGGAGTTCCGCCAGTTCCTGCGGCCGAAGATGAATGAAAGGAGGAAGAAGGTGAGCGCTGCAGCGGCAACCCCGATGGTGGTGGAGAGTGGGAGTGTGAAGATGTAGGTGGTGGTGGTGGTGAGTAGAGTTTGGAGCTGATCCATTTTGTGTCTGGCGAGTGTGCCAACTACTAGTGTTGCCGTTGGTTTTGTTCAGCATGGAATGTGCTTTTATTGTGACTTTAGAGGGAGTGAATTTACAGTTAAGACCACGGCCACCATGAGTAGGACATCATTTGCTTACTGACTTTTATTAGTTTATTAGCTACATGACATTTGCCTTGAAATGAAACTCCCAAAGGTTGCTTATGTGAGCTGAAATGCTTTTTCACGTGACATGATGATGACCTTTGGACGCTCTGTCTGCTTGCTTGTTTATTTTGAAATTTAGATTTGTATAGTAAATTAAGTTTACAACATGTTGATTGAATGAGTACTAGGAAACGAGGAGCTCGTGGGAGGTTAGCAAGTTGGGAACCTCATGTTCATGTTCTGATTTCTAAAATGAAAATTTATCAAGCGTGTAGCCCGTGGGATTCTACTTAAATTATTCAGGAAAAGAGTAGCTTTGACTTTAACACGTGGTTGCTATCAAAATATAAAGGGTTATTTGTGATATGCCCTTGTAATAAATAGTTAATTGGTGTTTATCTTCATAACATATCAGTATCCCTACAAGACTAAAAGTCAATGTATTCATCGTCATGTCACAAATTGTTTTCAAAATTTGCAGAATTTGATGACCAACATACCCTTGAAGGGCTTAGATAAAATGTGTTGAAAATGCTGTAAAGAATTCAAATTAAAAGACAGGAACGAAAGTATCAATTATTCTTAGGTTGAGTCGCGGACTAGGTCGCTCTCTTTAAGACGTTTCGCGGCTCTGCCCAAAATCGTGCAAGCAGTGTATTAGCCCCGCCGTCCCCAGGATAAAACAGCCCAGAATCTTCTCTGTCTCGTTCAAACAATTGCACAGTTGATGAACGGTATACTATCCACCCTTAATCTCTTTGTTTGCTCGGAATCACCAATAAAGCATAAATTGCAAAACTAAAAATCACTTCTTTGCAAAACAAAATACTTTTGTTTGCAAGAAAACTGTGTGTTTTTTTGATGTACAAAACTATGATTTTTGTGTTGTATTTATAGTGAAAAGTGACATTCGTTGAAAAACGAAAACGCAGCTAGATACATTCGTAGATAACGCAATTAATAAAAAAAACGTGGAAAACGTTGGCTTTAAGAAATTGTCCAGATACATGGACAAGAACCCGTCTGGATACGTAGTGTGGAAAACGTGGGAGAATACTGTAGCGCAACGTAAGGCGAACAGTCTCCCTTCTGTGATTCAAAATTATTTTCGTTTAAGTAAGTTTTCAGCAAAGAGAATGGGTTGCTTTCTAAATGACCCGACCCGGACGTACGGCGGCGGCGAGAGTCTATCTCTCCCCTCCTCACAAAAGTGTGGTACCCCCAAGGGGTCCAAACCCAAGTCCAAACAATCTCCTTATAAACTCTTCCACTATGAGTTGTATAGAAGATGTGAGACTAAAATTAGAGAGAGAGTTCCATAGATCAAAATAAGAGAGAGATCCAGGGTTCAAATCCAGGTATACACCCATTTTATTTTATTTAAAAAACCATATTTTCAACAAAATGGTATGTCATGTATCTCGAAGAAAATCAAAGGTCCGACCAAAATAATAATTGTATCTCGAGAAAATATTCAATGGTTAAAAAAAAAACTTTATCCTCCTTCCATTTTTTTTTCCATCTATCTGCAAAATCACCGCCTCATACCCTTCCTCTCCCATGCACTCACTATTTCAGAAGCACCGCCTCCCACCACCCATCTCATGTCTCCCTCTTTCTATATGTTCCGCAAGTAATGCCACCACCACCCCTCCCCTATCCTCGCCTTCCTCTCCCTCTTTGTTTCGAAAGCAACACCATTGCCCCTCCTCCCTGCGCGTCTCCATCTTCCTTTTTGTTTTCTCTCTATTCGGAATCGTAGAGAAGATATATCATCAGTAACCACACCTACACCAATTCCTACTAATCTTTTTCATCTTCTTCTTCATCACCAATTCCTTCAACTCCACAAACGATTTAACCATCATAGGAGACGCACTAGTCGACTCATCCAGTCATCTATTAACCGACGATTCCAACCAGTTCTCCATTGGTCGAGCTTCCTACCCTTCAACAATTCCCATCAAAACCAACAACACCATCTCCACTTCCTTCGTTTTCTCAATCATCTCTTGAATCGCATCCAAACCAAGGTTTACCCTTGCTTTGTCCTCTCCGGCCCCTCTTTTTGTTTCACCCCCACCACAACCGCTCTGTCTTTGTCCCTCTCTTGTTGAATTGTAATCCCCTCTCTATGAATTCACTAGTCACCACTGTTGATCGACCCTTCCCCTCCCTTTTTTTTTTTTTTTGTTTCACTGGCTCAACACCATTGCCACCGAACCTTCCATTTCCCTCTTCATCTTTTATCTGAATTCACCAACCACTACCAATGATTGGGCCTCCTCCTCCTTTCATCTAGGGATGGACATCCCATCCCACAATCCCAATCTCATCCCATCCCGTTTCGATTTCTTGGGTCTTTTTGGGATTGATCAAACCCATCTCGTCCCGAGCTTATGTATTTACTATTATTAATTTTAATATTTTACGTTTATAATTGAAAGAGAAATCAATTTGATATAAAGTTTTGAATTATTATTCCAACAACCAAAAAATCATAATAACTATGAGTACCCTTTATTTTAAATGTGCATCATTTAGCTGTGAATACCGGTCTTTGGCTATATAGTTCTTAATCATAGTTGGTGGTCATCACTAAAACACATGGTTTTGCTAATTTACTTGTACATATTTTCTTATCAAGGGAAACCCATAGAATCTTGCCTATACTTGTATATATGTTAATTAAAACAAAACAACAAATTTCAAGAAATTTGTAATAGTTTTCTTCATGAAATTCGTCATATAGTAAATTACAAATTTTGGTTAAACCTTGAAAATGGCCAAATGAGTTTAAAACCCACTACAATTAGACCCATCAATAAAATATGGGCTTTGTATACCTGGCAGCTGTAAATACTAAATAAATAAATAAATAAAAATAAAAACCCAAGCATAGTTTCCAAATGAACCTTGCGAGCGAGTTAGCAAACATGGTCTCACTTCCTCATCCAAACCACTTTATCTCCCAACCGAAAAAACTAACTCAACTTCACTCACTAACTTCAACTTCAACCTTAATTAACAAAACTTACCCTCCATCGATTTCCTTTCTCCTCCAACAATGTTCGATTGTTGAAGAACTCCACCAATTACATACTCAAATGCTCATAACTGCACCATGAACGACCCCCTTCTCCTCACCAACCTCATGTCTTCATACATCCTTATGGACATCTACTTCAGACAACGCACACTTCGGTTCATCTCCTTTCATTCCCACCATAATTTCACTGTCTGAACACCCTTATCAAGGAATTATCGCTTGGTTCTAACCCTAAAAGGTCATACTATTATTTTTTGATAAAAAGTGATGTAGTCGAATCTTGTTCTCATTGACCTTGACCTTGACCTGCACAGGGAACACACGTGAGCCAAAGACCACCGTTGTGGCAGTCGATGCCACTCCGATGTTAAAGTTAGACAAGGCTTGAGAAAGGCTTACAGATGTAAATTGGGTTTAATAGCGTTCATTTGTTCATAAACCATGTGTCTTATTTATAACTCGAGAGTCCTTGTTCGGCTAGGTCGTTGGTGGCGTAGTTTAAGGAAAGAGATCTTGCTGGAGATCCTTTCCTTGTTGGGAATCGTCCATAAAAGAAAGTTTCCCTACACGTCATGTGCTCTTAGATCTGCGGGGGAAGTTTTCATTTTGGAGTGTTGTCCATGCAAGGGATTTTCCATGCACGACTTATACTCCGGTGTTTGTTTCCTAGTCAAAACCAATGTATTGCTGGACTGCTCATCTTGGATCGTTCCCCAGATACTTACCTGATTAGGCCTTATGGGTATTGGGCTTGATTATGTGACGTGTGGGCTTAGTAGGGCACTGCAATTTGGTCCAACCTTTTGGACTTTGCCAAAGTTGGCTAAGTATTGTCTGGGCTTTGCCCGATTGGATGGGCAATCATCAGGCTCGCTTCGCTCTCCTGACGAGACTATCATGACAAGTGTACAACGCGAATTAAAGGACGGTTTGGTGTATCATTAGCTGCTCCCCTTGAGTTAGTAGACCATCACGTCGGTCCACTAAGTCATTTAAACAAGGACTATACAGTCGTGATGATTGAGCCCGAAACGTCGCCTTGAGCGGTAAACATCATTAAATGGGTATGTGACTGCTCGAAAAAGGGGCGCGAATCCCAGGCCCAATATAAGTTATCGTCTCTGCAGAGGAGAGTTTTTATACTTCTGTAATCTTTCTGAAACTCCTTGCTTTCTTGCTTCTAATTTTGCAAGTACATTCAAATTTCATACTCTTTTTCATGGCAGACAATGTTGAACTTACTCCTGAACAGGAGTTGTCCTATGATTGCCATTAGCTTTTCCGGGATAAGAAGGTTTGTAAATCCGATTTGGTTAAGCTCTAGAATGAATAAGATATTCCTGAAGACTTAGAACTTACCCCCTGGGCACTAAGCGAAACCCGCTAATGCCTCCGCAAGAGTTCATTGCTTTGCATAAAGGCATGTTTCGATCTAGGCTCTGATTCCCAGTTCCGAAAGATATCTGGAAAATTTCGTGGATGGTCCATCTACTGACTTTTGCTCGGCTAAATGCTCACGGGGTCTGTCAGTTGAGCACGCCGGCTTGCTTGGGTTCACTGTTGGATAAATTCAAGTTATGGCAGAAGAACTATTTTCTGGCTCCTTCAAACTCTTCGTACTTTAAGCTGAAGGGGCGTCCAATTGTCAGATACTTCCAATTCGATCTCAATAAATATAGTGTTCCCCTCCCTTTTTGTTGTCCAACCACTGTGGATATTAGATCGTCGTTTTTTTTTTGCAAGGAGATTTGTGGTTCCAACACTCACTAAGAAGGAGGAGTCGATAAGGAAAACATTCAATGGGCTTTCCTTTATGACCATTAAAGAGGTTATGGCTTCGAGCAACATTGTGCAGTGCGGGTTGTTCAAGTGCTTCCACGTGGCTCCTACTTTGTTCAGGCCGTCACTGAAAGAGGCCAGCATCAATTGTTCAAAGAAGAGAAAACTGACAAAGCCTAGCCCTACGAGGTAGTCTGAGTTGGAAGAGGTTTTGCCACCCATTCGTCAACCCAAGAGGAAGCGAGCTAGTTGCAAGACTGATTCTTCTTCTAATCCATTAATTCCACTGGAGAAGGAGGTGACAATTGCGGAGCCTGGAATTAACCAGTCTGTACGAGAGATTGTTCTGGGAGAGCAGGGTGTTGTGCTTGAGCCTCGTGCTTTCGTTGTCGATCTGGAGGAGGATCATTCGGAAATGGCGGGCCTTGGCAAGGTCGAAGCCATCATCATCAGGCTCGATGAGTACTAAATAGACTCTCATTTTCTAACCCATCGTCATTCGCGCTCGATGGACTATGCGTTAGAGCATACCAGAAGCTATCGTCATCAGTCAGAACTGACTAAGATTTGGTCGAGTTTGGCGATCATTGTCTGTGAATGGACAATGATCCCTGGCAAGCCATCGTCATTAGGCTCGAAGAGCACTAACTAGACTCCTACTTTTTAACCCATCGTTATTCGCGCTCAATGGACTAGGCGTTAGAGCATACCAAAAGCCATTGTCATCAGTCGGAACCGACTAAGCTTTGGTCGGGTTCGGCGATCACTATTTGCAAATAGACAATGATCCTTGGCAAGCCAGGGTCATCAGGCTCGACGAGCATTGACTAGTCTCCCACTTTCTAACCCATTGTCATCCATGCTCCACGGACTAGGAGTTAGAGCTGACCAAAAGCCATCGTCATTAGTCGGATCAGATGGTAATTGACTGGATATAAGACTAGACTGGATGAACAATAATGGAAGTTTAGTAAAAGCAAATACCCTTTATTGATAATATTTTTTAAGGTGCTCTACATTCCATTGCCATTTTAGGCTTTCACTGTCCATGTCGACCAATATGTCCCTCAGCCGTTGACCTTGGTCACTTTGTAAGGCCCTTTCCAATTCAGGTTCAACTTGCCTTCGCCCGGTTCCTTAGTGTTTTGCTGAGTTTTTCTAAGTACTCAGTCTCCCACTTTGTAAGGCCCTTTCCAAACATGCAGATGATGGAGGCCCATATGTATTTCTCAATTTGGTTTTGGCCTATCTTGGACAGAGGCTCAATTTCGACCCATTTGGTGAAGTAATCCACAGCTACAAAAAGGAATTTCTTATTGGTAGTGGCCAGGAGTGGTCCGACGATGTCCATACCCCATTGTGCGCATCATCATGGGCTAGTCATTGGAATCAAGGGAGCAGGCATGTGTGTATACAACGCGGAACTTTGACATTTGTTGAATCTACGGACGGTATCGTTGGCATCTTGCTGCATCTTTGGCCAATATTACACGAAGGTTAGGGATTTGTGGGCTAGAGTTCTCTTGCCTGGGTAGTTCCTGCAAATGCCATCATGAATCTCTCTAAGAACATGGCTCACCTTTGAGGGAGTTAGGCATCTGAGTAGGGATTTCGTGGCTGACCTTCTATATAGTTTTTCATTTAGGAGAGTGTACCGCGTAGCTGTTTTCTAGCCTCTGTCTTTTCAGCCGGGAGGACTTCGTTCTTAACATATACAATGACAGGATTCATCCAGTTTGTTTCTACATCTATCGCGTAGATTTCGTTGGACTCTTCTTCTTCCAGACTAAATTTCTCTTGGAATTCGATGACCCCATCGGAAATCTCAACAGTAACTGAGGCCTGCTTGGCCAGTGTGTCAACTCTTTCATTATCGCCTCGAGGACGGTGTAGAAGTTTGAACCTTTTGAATCCGCTCATGGTGTTGATTACCTTCTCGTGGTAAGCCATCATCCTGGGATCATTGCTATTGAAATCCCCCTTAACTTGGTTGACTACTGAGTGTTAGTCACCGTACACGGTTAGCTCATCTATTATGATCCCCTTGGCCAGTTTTAGGCCTAATAAGAAGGCCTCGTATTATGCTTCATTGTTCGAGGCGGGGAAGCCAAACCTGACAGTTTTTTTCAGAGCAAAACCACCTGGAGAGTAGAGAGTGATTCCAACTTTGCTTCCTTTTACTATGGATGACCCGTCACAGCGCATGATCCATATTTGGTCTGCTGACCTCAATTTTTTGTCGCCACCGCCAGTAAATTCGGTGATGAAGTCCACCAACGCTTAAGCTTTTATGGCTATTCTTGGAGAATAATTAATATCGAACTACCCTAGTTCAACTAACCATTTAACCATCTTGCCCGATAATTCTGGCTTATGCGAAGTGGGTGTTTGGTCAGGATCGTTATTGAGTGGGCCTAGAAGTAGGGCCGCAATTTCCTGAAGGAGACGACCAGCCAGAGCTAGCTTATCTAGGTCTGGGTAGCTTTCCTCTGCTTCTACGAAAGATTTGCTGGTGTAATACACTGGTCTTTGTACCCCTTTATCGTTCTCGCACAAGAGCTGAACTGATGGTGTGTTTTGAGACGGACGGATATAAGTAAAGTGTCTCTCCTAGCACCGATTTTGAAAGTCGTTTTGTATTTGCCATGTATATTTTCATACTCTGGAAGGTTTGCTCGCACTCTTCATCCCATCTGAAGCCTTTGCTTCCTCTCAAAATTTTGAAGAAAGGGAGGCACTCTTAGATGACTTGGAAATAAACCTGTTGAGTGTTGCCACCCTCCCAGTCAAGCTCTGAAATTCCCTAGCGGTGGTCGAGGACTTCGTATCAAGAAGAGCCTGAATTTGCTTTGGATCGGCCTCTATCCCTCTTCGGTTCACTATGTAACCTAGGAATTTGCCTGACTCAACCGCAAATATACATTTTTGCGGGTTGAGCTTCATCTGATACTTGCAGAGCTGTCTGAATGCTTCAGCGAGGTTGGCGATGTGATCTGGACTGCAAAGGATTTTGACCAGCATATCGTCTATGTAAATTTCCATGTTCCTGCTAATTTGTAGTCATTGATAGGTTGCTCCTGCATTCTTTAAGCCGAACGGCATCATCCGATAATATTTTTCAGTTATGAAAGAGGTTTTTTCTTGGTTTCGGGGTGCATCTGTATCTGATTATACTCGGAATAAGCATCCATGAAACTCAAGAGGTTGTATCAGAACGTGGCGTCCACAATTTATTCAATGCGGGGAAGCGGGAAGTTGTTTTTTGGACATGCCTTTATTCAAGTATGTGTAGTTTACGCAGACTTTTCACTTCCCATTTTTCTTTCTTACCATGACGATATTCGCCAGCCAGTCTGGCTACCGTGTCTCTTTGATCATGTCAGTGTTGAGTAGTCTCTATACCTCTTCGTTTATGATCTGGTTTCTTTTGGGAGCCATGGTTTTCTTCTTTTGCCTGACAGTTTTACGTGCGAGATCAACCTCCAATAGATGAGTGATCATGGAGGGTCAATTCCCACAATGTCTCGCATCTCCTAGGGGAAGACGTCCTGATTCTGCCATAACAGTTTTATCAGTTATTCTATTAATTCTTTGCTTAGGTGAAAACCTATATGGATGGTTTGTTGTTGTTCGGGCTATCGAGGTAGATTGGACCAACATTGAAGAATAAAATGTTCAAAGAACTCCAGGTGTCTACAATAGATCTCCCCACTTTCCAGTTTGCTATGAATACCAAAATTACCAGGGCATCATTATGCGGAGATTGGACGTCTTGGAGGTTTTTATCTAGGGGTGGGCACGGTTCGATTCAAAATTTTGAGGAACCTAACTCGAACTGTTTAAAATTTTAACGGTTCCGATTCGGATCGGTTCCTCTATTTTGAACGTTGGAACCAAACCTAACTCGAATCGTTTACAACAGTTCGGTTCCTACAGTTCAAAACGGTTCTTATATTATATATCTCTAAAAATATTATTAGGCCACGCCGCCACGGACTTGTGTAATGTATTGCCATACATGGATACAAAATCATGCAATTCAGCATACAAAATTCAACAAAATCAACAATTCAATTTCAGCATACAAAATCAGCACTTCAGATTTCAGTATACAAAATCAAATTCATATTCAGCATACTGCATACAAATCCAAGCTACAAAATCATATTCAAATCCAAGCTACAAAATCAGATTCAAATCCAAGCTACAAATCAGATTCAGCATACTGCATACAAAATCAGCAATTCAGATTCCAAGCTACAAAATCAGATTCCAAGCTACAAAATCAACAATTCAGATTCAGATTTCAGCATACAAATCCAAGCTACAAAATCAGATTTCAGCATACAAAATCAGATTCCAAGCTACAAAATCAGCAATTCAGATTCAGATTTCAGCATACAAATCCAAGCTACAAATTCAAATCTACTTGTCACAATTCACAAACTTATAGTTATAAAATTCAATATCTATTACATTGAAAACATAAAGCCCTATCCACTGAAAAATCTGAAATCAAATTATCACCAATCCCTTCGCTTTTCCCTTTCCCTTTAGTGTTGATTGAGAACTTTGATCACTTGAGCTTGCATCCTTTTCTTGCCTTTAGATGTTGTGATCATCAACTTTGCAAAGTCTTTGACAAACAAACAAGACAATGAATAGAAACATAAATATGTTAATAAATAATAACCATAACTCAAATTCAAACAACACAAAGCACAAGTATTACCTTTTTCACATTCTGTATACAACTCAATTTCTTCTGCATTTGCTTCATAGTCTATGTTGTTGATGTTGTTGACGTAGTCGCTTTTTATCCAATTCTGGAAGCATATCAATGCCTCCACAGAATTCGGAGTGAGAGATGATCTAAAGGGATCAATCACTCGGCCTCCGGTGCTAAAAGCACTCTCACTAGCAACTGTTGACACTTGAATAGGCAATACATCTTTTGCTAGCAGTGCAAGTGTGGGGTACTTGTTCCCATTGAGCTTCCACCATCTCAAAATGTCAAACATCTCAATCTTGTTAGCTTTCTCTAATGGATCCATGAGATACATATCCACCTCATGTGAAAGCACAACATCTTCCATATCTTCTAGCTCCTTCTCCCAATCATCCATCATCTCATCAAGTATTGAAGGACTTTCGGTTGGTGCTAGTCCTTCACATTGTTTTTTTCATATGAAGAGCAAGTGCTAGCACTTGATTGAGAATTCTAATAACCAAAGAAAGAGATAATTTTGACTAAATTAAAGTATGAATTGAATAACCAATAAACTTTATAATAATGAAAAAAATTTGAAGAAATTTTGAACTTGTGATTACCTGTTTTGAACCCTTTAGTTGCTTTTGGGAACCGGTAGCTTGTTGAGCATATTCATCACACAACTCCTTCATTAATGCCCTAATTTTTGTACTTTTTTCTTCAATATTCTCTTCATCATACCCCAATTTCTTTTTACACAAGTGTAAAAAGTGTCTCAGCTTGAACCTTGGGTCTAGGATGAGAGCAACAACAAATATTTGGTTCAAGGACCCAATTGAACCAAAGTACTTATTATATATTTTTTTCATGCTCACAGCCATGTCACGCAGCACATTCTCCACATCACTTCCAAATTGCATATGTTCTGGCAAAAACAGCTTATCAATCTCTGCCTCCACAGCAATCACATCATGGACAGCTGTTTGGAACGTCGAATGCTTGCTAGCACTCATCTTAATAGTCACTAGGTAGAAGACTTTCAAAAAAGTCATAAAAACCTCGACACTTTCCCAATCTTTCTCACCAGGTGGCCCAATCTTGCCTTTAATCTTTCTTCTGGGATCTACTTCATCATCATCCAACTCATCATTTTCTATGAAATAACCCAAGTATGCACTATCATCTTCTTCACCCATCCTATCAAATACTTTTTAAAATTTCAAGGCAGATTCTAGCATCAAGTATGTACTATTCCATCTAATAGGCACATCCAGTACAAGAAAACTTTTATCACTTAATTTCTCCTTCTCAACACATGCCTTGAAATAATCAAACCTTTGAGGGCTTGATTTGACATACTTCACAACATTTCTAATTGATGCCACACATTTATCCAACATTTTCAACCCATCTTTCACTATCAAGTTCATAATGTGAGCTAGACACCTCACATGCACATATTTACCCTCCAAAATAAGTGGAAAATTTTGCCATTTCTTCATTTTGCCAACTAGCCACTCAATTGCCACCTTGTTAGCCGATGCATTGTGAACTGAAATACACATCAACTTCTCAATTTTCCACTCTACCTAACACTGCTCAATCAACTTCCCTATTTGTTTACCTTGGTGATTAGGAATGACACAAAAGTTCAGGATTCTTTTGTGCATATTCTACTCATCATCCAAAAAATGAGCTGTGAGCACCATGTAGTTCACATTTTGGACACTTGTCCATGTATCAGTAGTTAAACTGACTCTATGCTTCCTCAGTTGCCCTTTTAAACCTTCTTTCATGTCATGATACATTTGTAAGAACTCCCTCACAATAGTTATTCGAGATGGAACATGAAGTTGTATTTCACTCATCATCCGCCTAAAACCCTCCTTTTCAATAGTATTAAAAGGCATCTCATCAATCACTAGAAACTCAACAATGGCTTTCACACTTGCATCTTGGCTAAACCCCCTAGCAACTAGCATGCTGCTACCATCACTGGAAGTACCAAGAACCCTCTATTGTAAGTCCATATTTGGTTTATACTTTTTGCATACACTTCTGATGTGTTTAGCAAGAGTACTAGTGCCACCTCCACTACTATCACATGCAAACACTTGATCACAATATTTACACTTCGCCTTAAGTACATCTACATGTACCATCTTTTTCTGACCACCCTCAACTAGAACTTCACGGGATTCTTTTACAGTAAATTTGGTGATATGATCCCAAACCCAAGATCTAGGTTGTGTAGTTTTTGGAGCATTTGGTGTTTTTCTTTTTCTTAATTGGGAGGGCTTGGGAGGAGGCATGGATGTTTGTGGTGTAGGTACTTGTGCAGGACAAGGTGATGTAGCAGTAGAAGATGTTGCTACTTTACTAGTTTGGTTGGGGGTAGTACTTTCAGACATGGTAATTTGAACACAACTACTTAATACTTTGCTCCTGCAATAAACAAAAATTGTATACTTAAGTAAAGTATAAACAAACGTTACAAACCCATTCAATTCCAACATATGGTAGACAATGGAATATTTCAAACTTCTCATGAATAGTCTCAAATGGTCAAACCATTAGATTGCATTAAAATGGTTTCCTTATAGATAAGTCAACCAAAACAAATCTAATAATAAACTTGAATACTTAATTAATTATGGATTGCATTAATGGGTGGTGCATTAGATACCTGAGAATCTGAGATTATTATCCAATTTCTTTAAATACAGTCTCGCTTGGTCTACTCACAATCCAGATCTACAAAACAAAAAAATGCAAGAAACATGTATTAATTCTGTAGTTCATACTTTCTGTATTACTTCAACAAGCAAAACAAACTTACAATTTTCTCTGAAAGGTAAAGAAGTCGGAAAATCAACACAACAAACAAAATCAACAAAACAAATCAATGAATCATCGATTATTTGTTTCTGACCAGTCTTTATATATTATTTGTTTGTGCTTCTTTTCTATTCATCTACTTGTTATTGGATTTGCTTAAATGGGATACCAAAAACAAACACCTACCACCTGGTTCAATTGGTTGGCCTTATATAGGAGAGACAATCAAGCTCTACACACAAAACTACCCCAACACTTTTTTCTCCAAGAGGCAAAAAAGGTAATCAATTCTTTCTCAAAATATGCAAACACTTATGGTTTCTACTCGTCGTTCTGCTAAGTTATATTACATATGTATTTATTTTCATTTATGAGTCCATGACTGCTCTGCATTTAATTAGCACGCATAGGTGATAGTAGTACTAGGAGTCTAGGATGGGTGACCTCCGAAAGCAAACATTGATAGTGGTTTTATTGTCTTTAGATATGGAGAAATATTTAAGACACATATATTGGGATGTCCATGTGTGATGATATCAAGCCCTGAAGCAGCAAAGATTGTGTTAGTGCGTCAAGCTCATTTGTTCAAGCCAACATATCCACCAAGTAAAGAGAAGATGATAGGGCCAGAGGCATTGCTCTTTCATCAAGGTGATTATCAACAAGGCAACAAAAAGCATTCAAACGGTGAAAGGGATCTCAACAAGTTTAAATCAACCATACAACTGACTGGACACACCTGAGACGAGAGTGAGACCAGGGGTGTTAGAAAATCAGATTTGATACTAGGGGTGTTAGAAAATCCAGATCTTGAGCGTCGTCGTCGACTCATCGTGCTCTGCCTCTGTCTGCTCACTGCTAGTGGAGAATGAGAGAGAATTAGGGATCATCACTGCTTGTGCTCTGCATCTGCTTTTGGAAAATGAGAATGAAAAAGACCGAGAATGAGATCGTCGACGTCGTGCTCTGCTTGTGGAGAATGAGAGAAACTGAGACGGCGAAGCTTGTGGAAAATTGAGAGAGACCGAGGCAGCGAGGGCGAAGCTTGTGGACTACTCACTGCTTGTGGAGAAATGAGAGAAGAAAACGAAAGAAGAGGACGACTCGAGTGTCAAGTCAGTGTTAGCCTGTTAGGAACCTAGGGTTAGAATTATAAACCTATTTTTTTCTACCCAATCCCATTAAGACACGTGTAAGGAGGTATATGTAATCGGATCGGAACCGAACCGTTTTAAAAAAAAATTAGGAACCGGAACCGAACCGAACCTTTTAAGAACGGTTCCGGAACCGAACCGAATCGTTTCATAAGTTTAAAAATCAAAACCGAACCGTTTGGAGTAAAATGGTCCGGTTCGGTTTGGATCTGTGGTTCCTCAAACCGTTTGCCCACCCATATTTTTATCTATGAAAGTCAGGGACAAGATCAGGCCCAGGGTATGAACATGCTGCACTTGTTGGCCCTCATAGGTTGACCAGGTTTGCAACTCACTAAGCGCCTTCTTTTAGGATCAGCTGGATTGTTCGGCTTCCGAGCATACTCCGTGTAGGAAATATACAAGGTTTTCCGCCTTGCCTTCTGTTTTGTTGATGGCCTGGTGTCCTTTTTTTGCCCAGTCTTCTGAGATTCTTGCAGTTTTCGATTTCGTGGTCATTGTCCTTGTGAAATGAGTAGTATTTTTCAATGTTCCGTTGCGTGGGGTCTCTTCGGAGTTTGGCAGGCCACTTTACTTCTTTCCAGGCCTCAATGGCCTCGAGGACATCCGACAGACTGAAATTGAGGGGAGTGAAAAATTGGGAATCGACGTAACTGGAGAGGCTTTATCTTGCCCGGTGCGGCCATAGTCAAGCTTGTCGTCATTCCTCTTCCTCTTATTTCTGTCGTTGCCCTCCTTCTCGTTTCCGAGACCAGAGGGTTTTTTCATCATCTGCCTCCTTTTTGGCGGCCAACTTCTCATCGAGAGTGATATATTTTTGGGCACTCTTCAGCAAGTCCGCCATATCAGTTGAAGGCTCTAGAATGAAGAAATCGTAGAACTTGCTTATCCTCATATCTGAGGTGAAGGCTGTGACCACGGTGTCATTACTACAGTCATAGATGAAGGTCAACTCATCATTGAAGCGTGTGACATATTCCCTCAATTTGTCGCTCGGTTTTTGTTCGAGGGTGAGTAGGTAATGCAGGCCCTTCCTGATCCATTAGTTGTCAACAAAGCGTGTGAGAAACGTTGTTGCCAGTGTTCGAAATGAGTCGATGGACCTCGGAGGTAGGTTGTGGAACCGTATCAGCTAACTTCTTCAGGTGGGCAGAGAATGACTGACACATAACTTCTTCAGACCCTTCTTGAACGCTATTACATGTTGGAAGTGGCGTAAGTGATCAGACAAGTCTGTCGTCCCATTGTAAAACTCCATCTTTGGCGGAGTGAATTTCTTCAGCAGTGGCTCATTCATGATGTGATCCATAAACGGGGGGATGGTGAGGTTGAACGGTAAATCAGGATTGGTGGCCCCTAGCCAGATCGGGTTCTGCGAAACAGGTTTGTTGGCCCTAGATGTTGGGTCTCCGTTGGCCGTTCCCCTGCCTCTAGTCCACTGAGAGCCCGCAGGAGCAGTGCGACTCTCTTGATCGTGTTCTCTGGTGTCTTCCGGGGATGGGGCTCTTTGAGGGTGAAGGATTTCACTAGTGAGCATCTCCACCACTAGTGCAATTTACTGCATCTTAGTTGACAATAAATCTACCCTGGGGTCCGTCATGGCTATTGTCGGCATGGGGGTGTGGCGCTCCTCCAGTTCGAGCGTTCGAGGTCTCAGGGATGTCTCCATTGTTGCGAGATCTCGTGGTCACCATCTATCTGGACGGTGAAGAATGGTGATATCACTGTTTTAAAGGTACTTTATCGTTTCCCAGGGACGATGCCAAACTGATGTAGTTGAATCTTGTTATCCTTAATCTTGACCTTGACCTGCACAAGGAACACACGTGACCTAAAAACAACCGTTGTGGCGGTCGATGCCACTCCGATGCTAAAGTCAGATGAGGCTTGAGAAAGGCTTAAAATTGTGATTTGGGTTATGTAGCGTCCTTTGTTCATCAACCCTGTGTCCTATTTATAATACGAGAGTCCTTGTTCAGCTAGGCTTTTGGTGGCGTAGTTTAGGAAAATAGATCTTGCTGGAGATCGTTTCCTTATTGGGAATCATCCGTGTTGAAGAATTTTCCTATATGACTTGTGCTCCTAGATCTGCAAGAAAGGTTTTCCTTTGGAAGTGTTGTCCATGCACGACTTATACACCGGTATTTATTTCTTAGTCGGAGTCAATGTATTGATGGTTTTCCCATCTTGGATCGATCCCCCAGATACTTGCCTGATTAGGCCTTACGGGTATTGGGCTTGATCATGTGATGTGTGGGCTTAGTAGGGAGATGCAATTTGGTCCAACCTTCTAGACTCTGCCAAAGTGGGCTTAGTGTTGTCTAGGATTTACCAGATTGAATGGGCAATTAGGCCTGTTTTGGTTTGCTGACGAGATTATCATGACATGTGTACGGCGCAGATTAAAGGATGGTTTGGTGTATCATCATAAAATTTTAATAATTTTTTGTGGTCTTTGAACCATGCTCATTTTGTCTCGTTTCGTCTCATCCCAAATTCGTCTGAGATGGGACAAGGTCAGGA
Source organism: Berberis vulgaris (assembly GCA_963556465.1). Classification (NCBI taxonomy): domain Eukaryota; kingdom Viridiplantae; phylum Streptophyta; class Magnoliopsida; order Ranunculales; family Berberidaceae; genus Berberis; species Berberis vulgaris. Next base: position 22,651,915 of record OY747134.1, on the reverse strand, counting down.
TGAGGTCTATCCCGTCCCAAAGATAAAACAACGAGATGAGATAGAGATGAGGCCTATCTCGTCCTATCCCGTCCAGCACCCACTCCTATTTTCATCCCTCTATTCTAGTTCTCCCACTACCACCGTCACCAGTTCCTCCTTTCGCTTCCTTTCTCTGTTTCAATTCTCTTTCCTCGCATCTGTGCCACCACCTATGGTTTCCATCCATATCTCAATTCCTAATGGTAAATTTAATTGAAATGTTGTATCTCGAGGTTATTTGTGTGGGGTTATTTTGGTAAACAAAATTTGTGCATGCGAGAGTTTCTAATGCGTTATTTTAGTAGCACACAACTTAATACCCTGCTTTGTGATTGTAGTATAGAATAAGTAGGGTTCGTTCTGGACCGGGGATTATAGGGCTTACCAATTAACACTAAGAATAGCTAAAAGACAACTAACAACCTAATTAAATAAATAATGGGGGATTGGATTTTCTAAGTTAAACTATGAAAATAACTACGAAAATTACTGTAAAGATAATGAAACTAAAGGGATGTCAAAAATGAGAAATTAGCTAAGGGTTTATCTCCACACACCAAACATATGCTCATAAATCAATCTTCAATAATCACTTGCTAACTCGTGAGTGACAATGCTCAAGATTAACCGTGATCAACACTGCATTAATTTTATTATTTTCCCAAGTTCGTTGAATTAAACTAAGCGTCACTTTCAAACTATTCTTATCATGCTATCTAACCAGGAATTGCAAGTTAGATAACAATTTAAGATCATTAAGTTTTGTGGAAAATATGAACACTTACTAAGCAATTACAAGTATGATCAACATCTTGTTCTTACCTAGGTTTTGACTTAACCTTACCAACGTTCCTTGGTATTTACTACTTGTGAGTACAAGATTATAACAATTAGGTGAAATTCTCCTATACTCTAGCCCCAGATCCTAGCATGCTTACTAAGTTGGCCATTATAATAAACATACAAAGAAAAGTTCTCTATAAAGCAGTTAAGCAAAAAACACAATCACGAATAACAAGGAAGATTAAATTCAATTAATTTATAAAACACATGTTCGGGGTTTCGAATCCACCCCTATCTAAGAGAAGTTTAGCTAGACATATTAGTTATGTTCAAACAGTAATCCATAATCAATAATCAAGCAAAATAAGAGAAAGAGTTAAGAGATGAAACGCTGTCGCTGCGTGGTGGTACAGAGTGGACAGATGGGTTGCAAATAGTGCAAAGGAAGAGATTTCTTCCTCCTCTCCTTATCTTCACAATCTGCTCACTTCTCCTTCACCGATCTGCTTCACTGCTCTTTTTTGAATTGTGTGCGTGACGAGAGGCGAGTGAGAGGGACTGAGACGATGGGTGGTGCGAGAAAGTGATGGAAGGACGGCGATTGCAAACGGCTGGCAGTTGTGAGGTTGCTCGATGGATTGTTGCGAGGAGGAGGGATCTGTGAGGATGGGTTTGCGACAGAGAAAAGACGAGATTGAGGGGTGGTGTTGGCTGCTGGTGGTGATCAGGGAGTCAGGTGAAAAGAGATTAGAAGGGATGGTTGTGCGGATGCGAGGATAAGGAGGCGAAGATGATGTGGATGGATCGTTTCTCCAAAGTCAGGTATTGTCCTTTTATAATCATGTTCTTTAAGTTTCCTTCCTTGTGTAGTTTCCTTTTGCAATAAGTCTTCCTAATTTAAACCATTTTGCACTTTTCAGCTTATATTTTGGAATCTTGTAATTGAAAACCTACACAAACACGAAAATAGCGATTAGAATCGTAATTAACAAGTAATAGCCAAAAATATATATAGAAATATGGTATTAAAAATAGCCTAATTATGCTCCTATTAGTTTCACAGTCAACAATCGTGGATTGCTAGCCCTGAGGAGCGCCTGAACTAATGATATATTGTGAGAGGAAATTTTAATTAGCTATTTATTATAGGGATCATATCGCAAATAACCCAAATATGAAAGGCAACTTTATGTAACACCCCCATTTTCATTCTATTACACCCACCCCCAAGGTAACACCACCATTAAATTGGAAAATTTCTTTTTTCCCTCTATGCTATCTTCTTACTTTTTGCAATCTCCACCTGCAACTTCTCCTTTTGTAACCTCATTCTCATGCGAAATCCTACTCCTCCTATACCACCTTTTTTTCATGCAACCACATACTCATTCTCCCCCTTCCAACAACCCCCTTCTCCTCATCCAACAAACATTCTCGTCTTCCTCCCCTCTAACAAGCCTCATTCGTCACCCCATTGTCACTACTTCGCCCCCATCTCACCACCTCCCCTCATCTTGCATATGATTGGAAAAATATGAAAATGATGACTTAAAAAATTTATGAATTGTGGAAAGTGTGAATCCTTCTAGGATAAAAATTATTGGAGGGGAAGAAAGATGGGAATGGTTGTTGGAGGAAGAGGGAGGGGCTTGTTTGAGGGGGGAGGAAGAAGTTGTTGTACAAGGAAGATGAGCTCGCATGAGGAATTGGTCACAAGATAAGTAGTTGAAGGTGGAGAGATCGCAAAAAGCAAGAAGAGAGGATGAGAAGGGAAAAAAGGAATTTGCCAATTAATGGTGTATTACATTGGGGTGGTGGTGTAACATAGTTGAAATTGTGGTGTCACATAGCAATATAAATCTGATATGGACACCTCTGGCTTGTGTAGTGTTTTGAGTGTAATAGTAATCCATATCCGGAGCCCCATCCTAAATTTTTCGAAGCCATCTCAAGTTCCAAATTTTTAACCATGGTTAACATCCAATGTGAAGTCAAAGGTGTTTGTTTGAGTTAGGGTCTAAAATCTTACATTAATGGTCCCTTAATGTAATTAAGCTATATTAAAATAGTAGTCGCATAAAAATATCGACTAAATAAGGTCTAATCAAAGCTAGAGATAGAAGAATGTCTAACAAAGACTTGAGAGTTTTGGAGGATCAGTCTACGTTTGGTGTCCTTCGAATTTAATGTCAAACTATCCCTCTACTCTGCCTTGTTTGAGTGCCACTTTAGGGTTTTTTAACACTTTAACATCATACACAGTGGGGATAAAAGTATCAAAAAAACCCCAAAAAGGCACAAAAGAGGCACCCAAACAAGGCAGCCTAGAATTACTCATCCCACCGACACATTCAGAAAAATGAAGTAAAATATTAAGTTTTTCTACTAAATTCATGTATGTCAAAAATAAATAAATAAATAATTATTAGACTTTTAAGATTCTCTCCATAAAACCCACGTTTCTCCATCTTAATGATACACACATCTTACATTCTCTCCTCGAACTCAACAGAAACTCAAGAATACCCAAAACCATATTTTGACTCAATTTTTTGTATTACCACCCTCAAAATCAAATCCGAGTCTAAGTTATTTCAAGGTACGTGAAAGCTGAGCAATAATTATTGTGAACAATCTGAGTCCATGTGAATTTGTGGCAATACTTTATTTTACGTCAGGGACAAGTAAAAGCTCATAAACCATGAAAGTGGTATTGGCTTTCTTTTGCTATTGACCATGAAAATGGAAATTCATGGTTAACTGGATTTAACAAGCTATGTTGGAGTACTCATAAGCATCAGAAATATCCAAAAGTTCATGACTCATGACGGACGTATCATAGTTAAATTATAATCATCTTTACAACCATTCAAACTAAATATTATGTATCTAAATTAATGAGCTAGTGTTCTTCCTTATCAAATGATTGCATCATCCAAGCTGGAAACAAAATGGATCTTCAAATTGTCCTATTTTAATCAACAAAATACCTTCTGAGGCCACACCTTTAACCAACAAAATACCTTCTAAGACTACGCCTTTAACCAATTTAGGCAATTTAGGCAATGTATCTAAATATGAAGTGTTGGTACATATTATCCAATTATTTGATTCGATTGCACTAACTTAAATATAAGAATGATGACCGATAAAAGGGAGAATTTTGACTTGTGGAGAAGGTGTAGAGTTTTGGAAAGGAAGTCAATGAGAGAAGCTTGGATAATTTTTCTTTTTTAATTTGTTAAGAAAATAATTGGAGAATTGTATTATTGTTGTTGTTTTCCTTGATTGACTACAAACTTATATATGCTAACTTCTACTTAACCTTGTGACAATATGAAACTTAAAACTTCCTATACAAAATAGAGTCTTATTCTGACTTTCCTATTCTAACTTTTATATTCTGAATTTACTTCTTTAATTATTCTGACTTTCACATTCTAACTTTCCTATTCTTGTAGAGGTGAATCAATCTTGGACTTGGGCTTGGCTATGTTAAGTGCAAGCTCTACATATTCTAACATGCCCCCGCAAGCTGGACATGTAGACGTGGATGAAATGTGCAGCTTGGAGCAGACTTTGAAGTCGAATTTGGTGAAGAAATCATGAATGTCGAGTGAAATTGCTAATGGTTCGACTCGAGTCAGCATGATTGTCGAATTATGAAACATAATAATTTTGGATGCTTCTGGATAATTCTGGTATGAAGAAATCATGACTGTAAACGACTAATGGTTCACTCGAGTCAGCATGACTGTCAAATTCTGGTATGAAGAAATCATGACTGTCGAGTGAACGACTAATGGTTCGACTCGAGTCAGCATGGCTCAAGAAATCATGACTGCCGAGTGAACGACAAATGGTTTGACTCGAGTCAACATGACTCCCCCTAAACGGGAATGCTGAAAAAAATTTCAGCACAAATGTTAGTATTGCTCAGTATTGGTGCTGGATTGCTCAACATTGGTGCTGGTATTGCTCAGCACAAATGTTGGTATTGCTCAAGATATGTGTTGGATTGCTCAACATTGGTGCTAGTATTGTTCAACATTGGTGCAGGTATTTTTTTTATTTGTGGCGGTAATAACTAAAAGTCAGGGTGCAAATGGCAGAAGAAAAAGTTGTGCTGGTACTGACTAACAAACTAGGGTGCCAATAGCCAAGTTTTAAAAAATAAGTTTGAAAATTTATTTTTTCTCTCATTTTCTTAAACTTTCTCACGAATCTGTTATCTTCTTCTCCGTGAGCGAGTTGCTTCCTACGAGAGAAGGAAAAACAAAGGAGGGGTGAGAAAGATGAGGTGATTACTTTTGCGTGAAAATGAGGGAAGTGTTTGGCTGGTGGTGGTTGTTTGTTCAGAAGAGAGGTAGAACAATGGATTGATGGCGAGGTGGAGAACAGGGGAGAAGATGGCGAGGTTTTCCCTGTTTCTGTGAGATGGCTTATGTTTTTGTCGTGGCTGGTGGTTCTCGATGACAATCGATGTTGTTGCACCTGGTCGGTGAAAAGAGGTCCACTCCCGACGAGGGTGAATCTGTGAGGAAGAAAGGAAGTCAACGGTTGGGATGTTGAAGAGAATGAGCATTCGAGATGGTCTGCATGAAGAAGATGGAAGCGATGTGTTCGCCTTTGTTGGTAGGCAAGATGGAAAGGAAGAAGAAATAGTGGTGTGAAGGTGATCAATATGGTGGTTGTGATTCTTTGTTAGTTATCTGCATAGGGAGGAAGAAAAGGTGATTGAGATCGTGGATGATGATGGTGTGGTGGCTGGTGTGAGGAAGAATGAGGCGAGACTGTTTGGTTGTTGTAGTGTTCATGAACAAAACTGAAAATAATTTGTTTGCTGTGTGAGTTGGCGGATGCTGCGATGAGTGTTGTTGATGGCCTTGATGATGAAGGCGAAGTTGCAATGATTGATTGATAGAAATTTCTTGTTGCTTGTGCGTGAACTCTATTGTAGAGTACGATTTCCCTTCCCCACCTCTTGCGTCTACGGTCAAAGTACGTAGTCGTCGGAGGTGAGGAAAAACTTGAATCCCTGGAATCTTAGGTCATCAAAGAAAGTTGCTTTGATACCATGTTAAGAAAACAATTAGAGAATTGTATTATTGTTGTTGTTTTCCTTGACTGAATGAATACAAGCTTATATAAGCTAACTTCTACCTAACCTTGTGGAAACATGAAACTTAAAACTTCCTATATAAAATAAAGTCATATTCTGACTCTCCTATTCTAACTTTCATATTCTGACTTTACTTATTTAACTATTATGACTTTCCTATTCTAACTTTCTTATTCTTGTAGATATTATGATTTTCTTTCTTGTAGAGATGAATCAATCTTGGACTTGGATTTGGCTATGATGAGTGCAAACCCTACATATTTTAATATAAGTAGTTAAGGGTTTAGTTTATGGGTAACCTTAGTTTATAATAAGGAAATAATATAAAATTGAAATAATTTGATGTTGGTTTCCTTTTCTTTTCCTCCCATTGGTTGGCCAATTTAATGCCAAATTGGGACAAAAACAAATTTATTAGACTCCAAAGGTACTACATCTGATTAAGAAGAGCAAACCAAACACAATAATGAGGGAGGGGAGAATTTAATTTAGCAATTCCCTTATGCAAACTACGCATTTGGGAGAGGCATGGATAGTTGGAGAAAATATCCAACTTCTCCTAGCTCATATGATAAGAGTAGAGGCAGATGGTATCACAAGCCGAAGGTAACATTTGATCAAATACGATGAAAAAAAAAACACACCCCCCTTTTTAGATTCACAATAAATGAAATGAGATTTTCAACAATTTTGTAGGAAATGATATCTCTTAGCTTCACATCAAGGAAATAAATCAAAGCAAATATGCTTCTGAAGCAACTTTGTGGGCAATGGGATCTGAAGTAGGCTCTGGGACATTGAGATGGGTAGTCGTTTCCGCAACACCCGAACTGGCTCCAAGGCCACCTAGCAGACTTGAGGAAGAATCATCCGCCTCCTCAAACTGAGCGTAAGCAAGTGGTCTGTAAGCGGAAAGATCCCAACCCTCGCGGTCCTGCTCCATATAATCCAATAGATCTAACTTCCCAGTAGCAACCTCACAAGCCCGAGCTTTATTGGCTGCCTCGCGAAGCTCCTTCTATCTAGCATCCCATTGTGCCTTCGAGCTATTCAACTCCTCAACTGCCTTGGCGAGACTCTCTTCAGAATCCACCAACTTACGAGCCACCTCATCACGACATGCACGCTCGGAGTCATGCTTTTGGGTGAGCATAGAAAGATGTGCTCGGAAGGCATCCTGAAGCCCCCTTAGGCAAACTTCTAGGAGTCAGCAGTAGACTTCATGTCATTGGAAAAGCGCTTAGAAAACATAGCATGCCCGTCTATCGCCCTGCCCTTACGTTTTCGAGCGTCTTTCAACTCAAACAATAGCTCGTATCAGGCAACCTGGGCTTCATTCAGGCTGCCTTGGATCCCTTTCAGCTATGATTCTAAGGACGACTGGGTAGCTAGAGCACTATTCAGACTCCTCTGAGCTTTAGACAACTGAGCTTCCAGATCAGTTCGGGTGGCCAACCGCTCAGTCAACGAGTATGCCTTGTTATGGGCATCAACAAGTTGTGTCTCCAGGTCGATGTACTTCATCTCCAAGTTAAAGAACGTGTCCCATATAAACTCCACTTCGATACTCGCCATATCAACATGGGTCAGGTGAGTAATCCCTTGATTGGAAAACAACACACCGATGTAAACGATAAAGCACAACGGAAAACTAAGCAACAAATCAACTGAGTTGTCAACTTATCAACATCAGAAGTTGTTGCCCACAATTGAGGTGTTGCCCGCAACCACCTTCTCCAATGGTAGCTGGTCAGCCAACCAAGAGAAATTCATCTTCATCGGATCAACAGTAACAGTCATGTGATCCACCCCTTGGTGCCACACATATTGCTCGCTAGAGCTCAGGAGAGCACCCGTCAGGGCACAGGAATCGACACCAGTGTCAGTACAGAGAACCCCGGGGTAAGGAGCGAATCCTTTTTCTTCCCCCACACCTCCTCAGAGAGGGGACTCAAAAACCTACATCCCCTTGTCAGCAATAGTGGAAGGATGCTTAGACAATACTCCAGTTCTCAGACTAGTGAAAGGATCACATGCAGTGCTCTCATGAACAGATTGTTCATCCACAACAGATAAGTCAAAAGTAGCGACTTTTGAAGTGCCCCGCTCCGTTCCCATTTCAAAAGGAGCCAGGGTGTTCGGTGACTCCTCATCAATGGTCAGGTCCAAACCATCCATCCCCACGCTCTAAAAAATAGAAGAAAGAGGAGTAGATCCCAATTTGAGCCTCTTAGAGCGACAAGGGGAGAAAGCAACCCCTCCAGAGTTTTCTTCTATGACGGGATAGGCATGTTCGATACCTTCCTCTTCTGAGACCCATGTATCTGCACTTTGAAACCTGAAGAAGAATCGGTGAGCGAGACCAGGGCTTGCCCCACGTCATTGGTCTCGCTAGAAAACAGACCAGTCCGCAGATAGCCTTATAAATGATACATTTTAAGGCCCTAATTCTATATTTCTTATGTCAAATTATCTAATAAAAATATTTCATGATGTGTATTTTGTAGAAATTCAAGCACTAATCTCAAATCATACACAAAGTGACACAATAAGGCTAAGTTCAACAACTAAAAAGCCCATTGGAAATTCACACATGCATTGTTAAAGACTAAAGATCTTCAAGTCCAAGACCCATGAAGTAGAGCCCACAAAGTATCATCATCTATTGATCTCAAGGAAATCAACTTGAAGATTTGGACATCCACATGGAAACTTCATCATAGAGAAAGAATTTCTACAAACTCCACTATCCATTTTCACATTTGTACTCCATCACTTTTACACTCCACCTTCCATTTCTTTACTTCATCACTTTTACACTCCACCTTATTTCACTCCAACACTCCACCTTCCACCCCATTATCTCTACACATAAGTCTTGCCCTTCTTCATCTATAAATACCCCACACATGGAAATACTTGAGAGAGAACACTTTTTTGAAACACCTTTGAGAGAGAAATAGTTGAAGTAGTTGTAGCTTAAAGATAAATAAGTGAAGTTTGGCCTAAAGCTTACCATGTTTGGCTAACATCCCACCTTAGGGTGTGGGTGAGCCCATGGGAGGATAGCTCTAAGATGACTCTCTTTTAGATTAGTTATTTCCATTTTCATGTATTACATAATCATGTGTTTTTAGATTGGTCTTATAGTTTGGTTGTACCATGAATCTATGAGGTAAGTTAGATGTTTTGTGTTTCATTATATGAATTCCACTCATGTTTTCTTCTTCTATTTCTTAAGCTCAAGATTAGATAAGTTTCGATACTTGCAATGTCTCTTACAAGCTCCTTACCATGTTTACATATTATTAGTCTAAGTTTCAATTGTGATTTGCTAGATATTTGGGGTTTCATTTAAGTATGGATTCCTTGTATTCTTTTAAATTCACATTTGATTATTAGATTACTAATATAATTAAAGCTTGAAATCAATTTGCTCATAAAGTCATATTTTCCATCCCAAGGTGAAATGAGAATCTACCTTAGGATGTGTTAGTGAATTTGAAATGATTAATATAAGAGTGTCCTAAAGGTGCCATCTACTCATGATGGTAAACTCAAAGCCCTAACTCTCACATTTAATTTTTACTTTGCACTTTTATTTCAAATACTTCACCAATTACTCTTTTCTAATTAGGTTAAGTTTCAAAAGAGATTTGAAGATTAGTTTTCCGAATTTTATAGCTCTCCTTGTGGGATTCGATCCATGCTTGCCGGTATCTAATTCAATAGATAACCACACATGTGCTGTAAGATTTGAGATCGATCAAGTTTTTGGCGCCGTTGCCGGATAGAGCAATGGAAAATTAGTAATAAAATCAATTTTGAATACTTATTACTAGTTTAGTTTAGGTTAATTTTCATAATTTATGTGCATTTGCATTGTTTTGATAACATGTTGTAGTCTAGAAAATCTGAACATCATCATGTTTGCAATTTTTTGAGTATGTAAAGTTTACTGTTTTATTTTTTTCAATTTATCTGGTAAATTTACGCGATTTGTGCTTTCTTGGACATCATTCCATTTGTTTATTGGATTAAAGGTTAGTGAAACCGAATTTTGGAAGTTGGATTGCCTGTGTTGGAAATTGACTGTAGCAGATGACTGATGTTTGAACCAATGTTTCTACTGATTGCAAGTTTTGTTTTGAGTGTTTTCAAATTCTAAATTGTTGTACATCATGTCTAGTTTCTAAATCATCTTTTTAATTGCAATTTGGATAGCTGGTTAAAACATAATTTGAATTATCGTAGCAACTACGTAATCCGAATAGTGTACTGATTTTTTGAGTTCACTTCAACTTTCCAAGACTTTCTAGCATCCAAATGAATTTTTCTAAGAAAAATTTGTAGATTTGAATTTCATCAAGTATTGAACTTTGCACTATTTTTCAAAGATGATCTATCAGTTCTGGAAATTTCCAACAATGCACTGTTTTGCCAAACTTGAATGATTTTTACTTGGAGAAGAGCTTTGGTGAACTTAGTGGACAATTGGATCATAATTAGGACATTTTTTTTCTTTGAGTGATTGAGAGAGCTTAAATTTGTTATATTAAGTTATAATAGATAAAACATTGTCCAAGATACAACCGAAAGCAAAGTGCAGTACCTCTCTCAACCCATTTTGAATCTCTTGCAAGAAGTGTTTCTGAAATGTTTTCTAGTGTTTAAAATTTTGCAAGTTATCGAACTGTGCTAAATTATGTAAGAACAGAACTAACTATTTGCAACTGAGTGGGACTTGATCACTCCAATTCACATTCAAACATGGCCAAATTTAATAAAATGAACTCAGACAACTAGAGTCAATTAGAACGGTGTTCATAAGACCTTAGAAAAGGAATAGACTGTGATTGATTTCTTTCGAAGTAAGGCTGCTCTATTGCCAGTTGGTATGCGCCAGTAAAGACCATTGTAACTGCACTGCCATTTCTGACATTTTCGCATAGAGAGTGGTACTTCGACTGGGTTTCTCACAAGTCTAATCTAATTTTGATTAGGAACATAGGGGTTCTTGAAAGTATTTAAGTTGTAGCTAAAAAATCGTAAGAAATCCTTGGATCTTAAAAACGCCCTTCAAAGGTTTAGCCAGTTCTAGTACACCAAACAGAGTAAAATCTGGCTAGAACGCATCCATGCCTAGTGTGATGGTCTAAGGAGTTTTTATATAATAAGCTACCCATTACTTACTTACAAGACATATGAAAAAATCTAACTAGGGTGAGAATTGATTTTGAGATGCCCAAAATCATTATCCACTTCAATTAGATTAGGTTTTTAAAAATCAATAGTCCCTTATACTTAATTTAAGATAATCAACTTGTTGCTTGCTAGATGGATGTATAAGAATTGATTGAATCTTTTTTGTGTGTCATGATTAGTGTCCCCCTTTAGGTACATTTGCATATTGCATTTTAAAATTTATGAGTCTTAAAAAAATCACTTGACATGATTTGATTGGAGCCTACTTTTGGATCTTAACAAAAGTCATTTGAGTACTCATGTCATTTAATGGTAAATCCTTTCCATTTCTACTTAATATTGTCTATCTTTTGTTCATGTTCGACCCACAGTGTTTTATTTTAGAACATTGAGGACAATGTATGATTTAGGTTTGGGGGGAGAAATTTCAAAACATATGTCTCATTTGAAATTGGGTTGTCCAATTTATTGAGTCAATAAAAAAAAATTGTGTTTTTCGGTCTTTGTAACCCGAGTACTTATTAATGATGAGATTAGTATCCGTAAATCTAGTTGCAAATGCTTCAGAGTGTAGGATTTGAAACTTTGAAGGTTAGTAGTTTATCAATATTAGACAATAGTTTGTACTTCTCATAAGCTATGCGTTTTCTAAGGGTTTGCATTGAGAGTTGTGTTTTAGCTTCGATGTTATTTTTAAAAGTTGAAAAAATTAATTATCTGGGTGATCGTTATAACGACAGTTGGATAATTAGTTGTCGTTATAACTATTATCCACGACGATCGACCAACTGTCGTTATAAGTAAAATTTGATTTTAAAACCGAAAACCCTATACCTAATTTTATATTTATTTTACTTTCCATCATCCCCACCTCCCCTATAGCTCCTCCCCTCTTCCTCTGCTCATCCACCACGATTCTTTGAAAAAAAAGATAACAAAGGAATCAACAATTTGTGTCCCCTCCCCTTATCGAGCAACCCCTATTCTTCCAATCTCGTTTGATTCCTCTCATTGTAAGTAGTTTCTTCAAACTTACACTGCTCATGCTCTGTTTTTTTTTGTTAAAACTGTTTAGTTTTATGTTTAATCTGTATTGAATGTTAAATTTTATGTTTCATGCTCTGCTTTTTTTTTTTTTAATGTTAAAACTGTTTTATTACAACAAAATCATTCAAGCAAAGCCATGGAGTTCAAAGATTTTATTTACATAATGGCTGATGTTGTAAACCTTTATCTTTTCAAGATCATGTTTTTATTAGATGATCAAATGATAAAACTGTTTTATTGCTTTCTGTTTTCTTATTGTGATAAAACTGTTTTATGTTAAAACTGTTTTATTGCTTTCTGTTTTCTTATTGTGATAAAACTGTTTTATTGCTTTCTGTTTTCTTATTGTGATAAAAATTCAATTTGGCTACCAGTGCAGAATTTTTGGTTGTGTCATAGGTAACTGAAGACTCAGCAATACTCATTTTTAGATCTATTTAATTCTACAAGTGTGATGCATTAATACTACTATTACTACCAGTACTACTAATACTATGCACTGGATTGCACTATATACAACAGCATAACAATTCCTATATGCACTGGATTGCACTATATTCAACAGCACTGGATTGCACTATATACACTATATACAACCTTTCAAGATCATAACATATCACTGTATACACTATATACACCAGTGTACTATATACAATATATGCACTGGATTGTAACCACTATATACACTAGTGCACAATATACACTATATGCACTGGATTGCACTATATACAACCTTTCAAGATCATAACAAATCAGCTATTGTATGACAAATCAGCTATTGTATGAGCTTTACAACTCAATCCTATATGCACTGGATTGCATAACAAATCAGGTGATTGCATAACAAATCAAACTACTGAAAATATTTCAACTTCGCGGTTTGGCTGTAGGTTTGCTTTCTGTTTTCTTATAGTGATAAAAATTCACTTTGGGTACCAGTGTAGAATTTTTGGTTGCGTCATAGGTAATTATGATGGTACCAACACCACTCTCAAGGATGTTCATGCCAATAGGTACTTCTCACCAGCAATTAGATGATGATACTTATAATCACATACCTTCACAGAGTTGACATTTTTTTGTCCCCATATGTGTATTTACACGCCTCAGTGTCTACTACGCACCTAGTGTTTTGAGGCCTAGGCCTAAAGTCTAAAGATTCACCATGTATCCTGACTCAATTGTCCAGGTTTGTGTATCGGGGTTTATGTTAGAGTAACTAGATAGGAATTTTATCACTATAAGGAAACAGCTAATTGCAAAACAAAGAGAAGCTATTGAAAATATTAGATAGGAATTTTAGAGTAACTAGATAGGAATTTTAGAGTAACTGGATTGCATAACAAATCAGCTGATTGCATAACAAATCAAACTTCTGAAAATATTTCAACTTCGCGGTTTGGCTGGATGAAGGTTTGCTTTCTGTTTTCTTATAGTGATAAAAATTCACTTTGGCTACCAGTGCAGAATTTGTGGTTGCGTCATAGGTAATTCTGATGGTACCAACACCACTCTCAAGGATGTTCATGCCAATAGGTACTTCTCACCAGCAATTAGATCATGATACTTATAATCACATACCTTCACAGAGTTGACAATTTTTTTGTTAAAACTGTTTTATTACAACAGAATCATTCAAGCAAAGCCATGGAGTTCAAAGCTTTTATTTACATAATGGTTGATGTTGTAATCCTTTATCCTTTCAAGATCATGTTTTTATTAGATGATCAAATGATAAAACCGTTTTATTGCTTTCTATTTTCTTATTGTGATAAAATTGTTTTATGTTAACGTACGCCTCGGTAAGTCCAAGCTCTATTACTGAACCCAAGCATTCCTGCATTCTACCTTTTTATCACCCTGACAATTTTCATTTTTTTTTTTTTTAAATTTCAGTGTAGATGCTATGTTGTTATGTATTCCTCCAGGGGTTCTAATTGTTCAATTCTTATGCTTTGCTTTCAGATTCTTGAAATTGCTTTCAAGAAGGAAATTGTTGGACTTGTCACTAGAGAGCAATACGTAGAAAAGTTTTGCATTTTAACTTCTCTTTTAAAAGATTTTTGTAGTTGTATTTTATAACAATGTTTGTAGGATTGAACTTATTAAATGCTTTATTTTGATTGAATTCAGATATTTTGAAATGGATAAAACTTGGATTTCGAAGCCAAGGAATACACTTGAATATGCAGAAGGGTTGACTCAGTTTTTGAACTTTGCATTTGCAAACAAGTCATCTAATAATAGAATAAAGTGTCCTTGTCCTCGTTGTGCTTTTAGAAAATGGGAGACTAGAGAAGTAGTGTATGATCACTTGATTTGTAGACCATTTCCGAAAGGGTACACTGTTTGGTTACAACATGGGGAGTTGGGCACCAGTCAAAGTTTTATTGTCATGCCTGTAGTGCAAAATAGTCAGCCTATTCAAGATCCAATGCGAGACATGATCCATGATGCTTTTGCATTCTCTAGGCACCATGGACATGAAGAATCTTCCACATCACATGGACCACATGAATGGGATGGAAGGATGGATGATGAAGTTAAACATTTTTTTGAGTTACTAGAGGATGGAAAGCAAGAGCTATATGAAGGGTGTTCAAAGTACTCAAAATTATCTTTTTTGGTTAAACTGTATCATATTAAGTGTATTTGTTGGGTGAGTGACAAAGCAATGTCAATGATAGTAGAGTTGATGCATGATGCATTCCAACATGCAAGGATCCCTGAAACATTCTATGAGGCCAAGAAAACCATTAAGAAACTTGGTCTTAATTATACTAAGATACATGCATGTCCGAATGATTGCATGTTATATCGGGGATTGGATAAAGAGAGACAAACATGCAAACGATGTGGCACATCTAGATGGAAGCCGAAGACTAAGGGAAATGCAAATAATGTGCTTGTAAGTAGTAAGAAAATAAAAATGTAACCTGCAAAAACTCTTTGTTATTTTTGGTTGATACCACGGTTGCAATGGTTGTTTATGTCTTCTAAGACTGCTGCTGATATGAAATGGCATGCTAGTGAGGATAACAAAGATGGTTTGATGCGACATCCAAGAGATTCTGAGGCATGGAAAAAATTTAATTCAACATTTCCTGATTTTGCTTTGGATGCACGTAACATACGCCTAGGCTTGGCTAGCGATGGGTTTAATCCTTTCGGGAATATGAGTACTAATTATAGCATTTGGCCAGTAGTTCTAGTTCCGTATAACACTCCTCCTTGGAAATTTGTGAAGCAAACTTCCTTCATTCTTTCAATGATCATTTCTGGTAAGCGGATGCCAGGCAATGATATAGACATTTACTTACAACCTCTTATTGATGAATTGAAGGAGTTGTGGGTTGGTGTAGATGCATATGATGTTTCGTTGAATGAAAGTTTCACCATGCGAGCAGCTTTAATGTGGACAATTAGTGATTTTCCAGGTCCCTATCAGGGTGGAATACACATGCTAAACTAGCTTGTCCTTCATGTAACTTTGATGCGAAGCATTGCCGCCTTCCATACAGTAAAAAGTGGTGTTTCTTGGGTCATCGGCGTTTTCTAAATGTCTGTTACAAGTTTAGATTGAACCGATTTTGCTTTAATGGCAAGCAAGAGAAAATGAATCCACCGATACAACTATCAGGAACAGATATTTTGAAACAAGTAGAGAATGTTAATGTTACATTTGGAAAGACACCTGAGGTTGAAGTTATAGGTAAAAGAGCTCGTGGGAAAAATACTAGAGTTGGTGAGGCGCAACAATGGAGGAAGAAAAGCATATTTTTTTATCTTCCATATTGGGAGCATAACTTGATCCGTCACAATCTTGATGTGATGCATATTGAGAAAAATGTGTGTGACAATGTGATATACACCTTGCTTAATGAAAGTGGGAAGACTAAAGATCATCTTAATGCCCGAAAAGATCTTCAATCAATGGGTATAAGAGAAGATCTCTGGCCAAATGAGAATGGAAAATACCTTCCTAGTCTTTTTACAATGACTAATGCAAAGAAGGACATATTTCTTAGGACTTTGAAACATCTCAGTGTGCCAGATTGTTACTCAAGTAACATATCCAGATGTGTTGATTTGAAACAACGTAAGTTGTTTGGGTTGAAAAGCCATGATTGTCATATTCTTATGGAACAACTGCTGCCAATTGCAATAAGAAATGCATTGCCTACTCCAGTGTCCGCAATTTTGGTTGATATGTGCTCATTTTTTCGACACATATGTGGTAAAGTGTTGAATCCTCAAGACTTGGACAATCTACAGCATCAAATTGTGCTCACACTTTGCCACATGGAAATCTTATTTCCTCCTTTTTTTACGGTCATGGTTCATTTAGTAGTTCATTTGGTTGATGAAGTCAAACGTGGAGGCCTGGTACATTATCGATGGATGTATCCTATAAAGAGGTAAATATCATAAATTAAACCTTATGAATTATCACTTGATTTTCTTATTCTAATACATTTACTTTTATAATCATGAAGGTACTTAGGACGTTTGAAGTCCTATGTACGTAATAGGGCACAACCGGAAGGTTGTATAGCTGAAGGATACCTAGCCGATGAAATTCTTATCTTTTGTTCAAGATATTTAGATGATGTGGAAACAAGATTCAATCGAACACCCCGTGTTGATGATGGGGTAATTGGTGTTGGATCTTCTGAAGTGGCTACTTTGTTTCCGTTGGTAGGCAGACCAGTGAGGGTTCTTCATATTTCAATTTAACACCTTTAGAATATATGCAAGCACATTGTCACGTGTTGATCAACTGCACAAAAGTCAACTCGTTTCTTCTGTGAGTAAATTCTAACACTTAAGATGATTCTTCAAAAAACTTTGTAATGGCTCATACTTATTTGTTATGATGTAACATTTAGGAAATATAGGACAGAAACTAAGAGAAGGCTAAGGAGTCGTACACGATCACAAGTTGAGATAGATAAGGTGGTTCATAAAGGATTCGTAGATGGGTTTAGGAGACGCGTAAGTATATATTATATCAATTATTTATTTAAGTAATATAATCATGCATATGACTAATATGGTATCATTTTGATGTTAGGTTGTGAATGATGTAAACGGATCACATTCAAATGACATTATATTTCTTGCACGAGGACCACTTATTCAAGCAAGAAGGTTTACTGCATATAATGTTAATGGCTTCAAATTCCGAACATTAGCACGAGAAGATGGCTTGAAAACTCAGAATAGTGGAGTATTTGGTTCATTTGGAACTAGAAGCTATACAAGCAATCGTGATAATAATGTCAGGGAAGGAAGTGTTTCTTATTATGGAAAATTGATAAGTATCATTGAGTTAAACTATCATGGTCGTTTCATGGTTACCATGTTCAAATGTCAGTGGGCAAATACCACTATTGATAGAGGGATTAGAATAGATGAATTGGGCTTCACTTCCATCAATTTTTCTCGGTTGATACATATTGGTGATCATGAAGATCATGAGCCATATATTCAAGCTTCAAAGGCACAACTTATGTATTATGTGGAGGATGAGGTGGATAAAGAATGGAGTGTTGTTGTTCATTTAAAGCCAAGAGACTTGTATGACATGGTGATATTCACATAATTATTACATAATATATCCCTTAATTTATATATGTTAGTGTTTCGATTATTATATTTTATAGTAATTATTTCGTTTTCATGTCTTTGTAGGAATTTGAGCGTGAATGATGAAATCGTATTAAGGCGACAATTTAAGGAATGACAATTGGTCAATTCTAGCGGTGGTACAAAGTAGAGGGTCACATATCTAAACCCTTAAACCCAAAACCAAGCCCATATTTTAAACCCAAAACCTAACCCATAAACCCAAACCCAATGCCAAGCCCAAGCAAACCCAAAGAATATTCTCTCAATTATCCATTGATTCTCTCCATGAATCATCCATTTATCTCATCTCTATTCATTTTGATCATTCTCTATAAATACAAGAGAAAAATGGTGAGAAAAAGGGGAGGAAGAGAAGGGAAAAGAAAAATTACACAAAATCAAACCCTCTTCCTTCACAAAGTGATTATCATCACACCCATCCCATCATCATCCATCTATCACTCCCTCTCTGTCTAGATCACTCCGCCATCACCGCCACCAGAGCAACCACCACCTCCGGACAGCACAACCGCCACCACCACGAAACAGGGGCGTGACAACCCTGTTTCGTATCAAACCTTCATTCCGCCACCGAGCACCACACAGACTGTCCCTCCACCACCATCATCGCCGCGAAACAGAGACACCATCATCACCGCGACTCTGTTCCTCCTCGCCACAGAGCCAGACAGACCGTCCGAGCCGCCATCATCGCCCTCTCTTAGTCTCGGCCCTCCTTCATGTCTCCCTCTCTCACGGTCATCATCGCAAGCGCCATCACCCGAGCACCACCACTGCCACAGGAGCAGAAACAGGGGAGTCCGCTTCGATCTCTCTCTCTGTTTTTGTGTGTTCTTATCACATATCTCTCTGTTCTTCCATCCCTCTCTCTCTCTCTTTTGCAGGTTCCAGAACCGGTTGTAGGACGAAGGAGCTCGCGAGGAGCGGAAACGAGGCACCGCGAGCGGCGCTGCTCGCTAGAGACGAAGGTGAACAGTGCAGAGGCGTTGTTCTTCTGACGGGAGACTAAGTCAAAAAGTAGTTTTGGTTATTCACACCCTGAACTTCTCTCTGAGCAGCCACAGAGCATTTGCAGCTTTTTCTTGGGATTTGTGTTTGGACCACCTGTTGATCTGCTGAGTACCACCACATCGAGTTTGCTACAAACCAAAAGGGTTGCATAATTCATTTTAATTTATTTTACTGATTTAAATGCTTAATTGTTGATAAACAATTTATTTCTGAAAATTGATAATTTGCTTTCACCTTTCATGTTCGATTAAAAATTGATATGTTTGGTAGTTAGATTAACATTTTATCAATATTCAAAGCATGTGCTAAAAATTATTAAGCTTAAACTTTGATTAAGTGTGCCCTAAAAAGACACTTAATGCTTGGTAAGAGTTTATTTGTTTGAAATTAATTGTTAATGTTTGTCAGAAACTTAATATGATTAGAATTGGATTTTAATGATCACATCTTCGGTGTAAGCAAGGGATCCTCATCCATAAAGCTTCTCGTTTATAATTTCAGTAATTTAGATTTAAATCTTTTTGCTAACTCATTGGTGAGTCCAAGCCCACAAAATCCATCTTTTCCTTTTATTTTATTTTTCTTATTTTTAATTTATTTTTAGTTTAGTTTTAAAAATACTGTAACCCCATTTTCCTCCAAATTAGTTTAATTAAATTATTAAATTCAATTGCATCCACTTTTCTCGTGGGATCGACCCGTACTTGCCGTTGTCTACCAATTAGACACCATGCACTTGCGGTTATTACAAGTGGGTTTATTAGCTTATTTATTTAGATTAATAAAATATGCAACAAGTTTTTGGCTCCGTTGCCGGGGAAGGTAACAGTGTAGTTGAATTTATGATTTATTTTCACTAATTTTTTTTTTTAAAATATTTCAAAAAAAAAAAACTAAAATTTTATTTTTATTTTGCTAAGTTCTTTTGACACTCATTTCATTTTATTTGTTTGATTTTGCAGAATACACGCTTCTCGAGGAAATTGGACGATGCTGCAAAACATCAAGCAAATTTTGTTTTATTTTGTGAGGAGAGTTTTAATTTTATTTTCACCTCGTTTTACGAGTGTGTGGTGTAATAATTTTTAAACTCTACTGTTTTTCATTTTGTTTAATCACCAAAAAAAAAAACCCCAAAATTATCTAAGTCAAAAGAAAATATAGGGAAACAAGTTTAATTGTTACCCAATAATTTCTTGTGATTTAGAAATCCGACTTCTAAGACCAAGACCAGTAATTTGATTGCATATGCTTGTGTGCTGATTGAAACGGATAAAAAGAAGTCATACATTTTTTTTGAATTGTGCTAACTTTTTGTGCAGAACGGAATGCGCAGACTGTAAGTACTTCTATCATACGCAATGTATTGGCGACCCGGGTGTTTTGTGTAATTGTTTGAAATTGTGTGATTGGTTGTTTAATTTCTGTAATTGTGGATGCTAAACTTTAGTAATTCATAATAAGCAGACCCAACTTTTAAATAGAAACTGGTGGGACTTGATATCCCCACCTCATCACTCTAGCTGTGTGCAACCAATAGCCAAATATAATTAAAATCAGTTAGCAAGTTAGATAGAGCTATCTTTTAGGTACGGTGTTCATAGGACAACCAAGACCAAGGTGAATCCAATAATTTTTATGTTGACCGCTGCTAAAAGTGACGATGGGTTTAATCATTCAATTAACTCCGAGAGGCCACTGCCACAAGGGTAATTTACTCGGTACACCGAGTCATAAGTAAGCTACGATCCACAAGAAGGATTGGTGTAACTAACAGTTTTGGGTTAGGAACACAAGCCTCAAGTGTACATTTAACATCACATCGTTTTCACATCTATTGGCTTACAGAGCGGTAGCACAAGGAAGTACTTAATTGGACCATTGTGACTTCCTTCTCTTGTGCGATAATCCGGTTTCTTTGAAACAAAACTCTAGCCTACTGATTTTGAACTTTGTGGTGTAAAGTGTACACTCTTAGGATCAACTTGTAGCACCCATTGCTTTGTCATAAAGATTACATAAGAAATAATTGTCCCCTAAAGATAAAAAGATAATTGATCTAAAAAACGTTGATTGCTTAGGGAGGCATGTTTCTTGTGCATTTATTGGTTGTTGATTGCGTGTAAGTCTGTGTATATTTTTTGAGTTTGTGATTTTTAAAAAAAATGAACACAAGGGATTATCCATCTTGGTTTCCTGAGCAAGTCAATGTAATTAATGTCATGCGACGACCTGATTATGATCCATATTTAGATTATTACAACCCAGGTTTAACCTATCATCCTGACTTCTCATGGGCTCATGGTCAGTACCATGAAGGCCCTCTAGACACTCCTCAGACTCCTCAAGCTTTCATTCCTGATAATGAGTCTTAATTTCATCAAGTTGTTCCTCCATCCAACAGATCAAGGTTAGAGGATATCTTGAACCTTTTTATAGAGCGAACATGAGAAATGCTTGAGCAAAATTCTCAGGATATCACAGAATTGACAGTTATTTATCAACAAAACTCTCAAGCTATCAAGAAACTTGAGATGACTTTGAGTCAAATAGCTGAGTCACGTCTTGAGATAGAATCAGAGGAAGTCCCTAGCCAACCTATTTCCAACCCAAATGGTCAATTTTAAATTAGTGGCACATCTGAGACGGACAGTGAAACTGTCAAATCCATTACTACCCTTAGGAGTGGAAAATTGGTTGACAATCAGGTAGGAATGCCTGACATAAGTGTTACTATATCCTCACCCAATTTTATACAGGTTGCATCCTCCTCTCTTAAGAAGGCTGATAAAGCCTCATTTATTGATGAACTTGTGGATTCCGAGACACTACAGACATCTCATTCCCATGTTGACTCATTAGACATATGTGTTCCTAGTGACTCATGCATAGAATCAAACTGTGAACATTCTTTAGAGTGGACTGATCCAACAATTTCTAGTATATCTTGTGTCACATGTGGTTGCTATTTTTAAGTGGATTGATCCTCAACTTTTCAGGTTGTTGGTATACGATTCCTTAACCCTTTTGACTCGTTTATATCATAGACTAGGTTTGGAAGTGAATGTTCCCTATGTTCTTCCTCGTCACTTCATGATATATCATTCATGAGGGAGAATATATGTCGGGCTGAAGACGTTAAACCAAGCGCTCCTAGGAGGCAGCCTAGCTTTAGTTGTGTGTCTTTGCTGTTAGTCTGGATTGATTTTCGAGTACCCTATTTAGTTGTGTTTCACTCATACTCGTTAGCTCCATAACAGTTTTGACTTACAACTTGCCTTTTTTTTAGTTTTCTTTGTTAGTGTCGAGTCTGCATTTTATCGATTTCTAATGAAAACTCCATGATTCTTATGTTTTGATGGATGACTTCTTGGAAATTGGTAAAAACTTCACCGCGGTAATACTGTTCTAACCTCCTCTTATGTACTTATTTCATTCATTTGTCAGAATTATTTTGTTAAACATTGAGGACAATGTTTGGATTAGGTTTGGGGTAGGGTTCATGAGTCGGTGAATTTTTTGTAGTGTTTTCTTTTCTTATTCTTAAAAATAAATAAAATAAAAATATATATTGTGCTTTTCTGTCAAGAAAACTTGGTCTTTTGCGATTATGAAAATGAATTTTAAATGTTTTATGCTCAAGAAAATGCAAGCCAACTTGACATATTGATAAAGACTGAAAGTTTAGTATGATCCTTAAGTTAGATCTAGTTCATAAGATTTTTCAACTCAATTATATTTGCACCATGAGCCATGTTAGCATAACTTGAAGTTGATGAGTGAAATATATACTCGAAAACCTTAGAATAATAGTGGAGACTTAACCCTGAAAGTTTTGAGCCTTTCTATTTTTCCGAGGGTTATACATACTTTTTGATTTTTCTTGAGTCTGTATTATCTCGTTAATGATCTCATTATTCTCATTTTTCTGATCAATTGCTTTGGGAATGACATCAAAATTGAATTATTACACTAGAACTTCCTGACTTATTCAATTGATATGTCATAATACTGACCCGAACTTAGGAAATGATCTAGGCATTTCTTTCTTTAGACCATTAACTAGCCTTTTAACTTACCCATAACATTAACCTTTTTGTAGCCTTTTGAGTCTTAGAATAAATTTTATTTGTTAACCCATTAACCTTTACCCAACGTTTCTAGGAATGTGTATGGATGGATATACTTGGTGTAAAAAGGGCATAAAAAAGCAAAATATGAGATATTTCATAAATCCTCTATGTGAAAAAAAAAAGTGTTGAAGAAAAGAAAAATAGTTAAAAAAAAGGGGGGCGGGGGGGGGGGGGGGGGGGGGGCGCAGAAGAAGAATGCCAATGAGGATAAAGATGTGAGAATGAAGAAAAAAATTGATGGTGCGCAACATCGGTTTATTCTTGACAGCCCTAATTGTTCGTGAATGGGTGTATACATTCCTAGAAATTTTTGTTAGAATCCTTTGACATTCCTTATTGACCATTACCCAAGCCCCGTTACAACCCAACAAAGTCCTAGTTGATCTTAGTTAAAAGTTGGTTCCGTAGATGTGGAGATTTAATAACCAAGACCTATGGTGTTTGATTCAACATTCCCAAAAGTAATTGATATTCCTGTCCATGAGATCATGTTCATTCCATTCTTAAAAGGTCCGTTCTTCAGAATACTATATGTGAGATGATTGTTTTCCATTATTTACTCTTTCCTCACATATAAACTGAGTGAAATACCAAATCTCTGAGTGTTTTATTGTGAGTGACATGAGAGGTTTGAAGTCAAAACAAACTTTCTACAGGAGATTTAGTCATTGTTTTACTCTAAAATGAAAAATTATGTTGATAGTGCTATCCACATACACACATTGAGTTGAGGATGATTATGAATTTTTTTTATACTTTGGTGGAGAATATTAAATTATTTGGAGATTTGTTGATAAACTAAAATGACACTGTTGGTTTCCTGCATTTCTTGAAGTTTTAAAATGAACACTGTTTGATCAAGTTTTGTTAAGTCAGTAATGTTTGTGGGTAACATTTTCTGGAAACCCTCACGAGACTATAACTCGTCCCCTAGACGTAATCTACGGGTTCAAAGCCTTGTTGCACGTTTAAGGTAAGTGCAACCGATGATTCCTGCGAAAGTGAGTTAGAATTTTATTTTTATTGTTTTGCTCGAGGACTAGCAAAATATAGGTTTGGGGGTATTTGATATTCACATAATTATTGCATAATATATCCCTTAATTTATATATGTTAGTGTTTCGATTATTATATTTTATAGTAATTATTTCGTTTTCATGTCTTTGTAGGAATTTGAGCGTGAACGATGAAATTGTATTAAGGAGACAATTTAAGGAATGACAATTGATCGATTCTAGCGGTGGTACAAAGTAGAGGGTCACATATCTAAACCCTTAAACCCAAAACCAAGCCCATAACTTAAACCCAAAACCTAACCCATAAACCCAAACCCAATGCCAAGCCCAAGCAAACCCAAAGAATATTCTCCCAATTATCCATTGATTCTCTCCATGAATCATCCATTTATCTCATCTCTATTCATTTTGATCATTCTCTATAAATACAAGAGAAAATGGGTGAGAAAAATGGGAGGAAGAGAAGGGAAAATAAAAATTACACAAAATCAAACCCTCTTCCTTCACAAAGTGATTCTCATCACACCCATCCCAACATCATCCATCTCTCACTCCCTCTCTGTCCAGATCACTCCGCCATCACCGCCACCAGAGCCACCACCACCTCCGGACAGCACAACCGCCACCACCACAAAACAGGGGCGTGACAACCCTGTTTCTTATCAAACCTTCATTTCGCCATCGAGCACCAAATAGACTGTCCCTCTGCCACCGTCATCGCCGCGAAACAGAGCCACCATCATCACCGCGACTCTGTTCCGCCTCGCCACAGAGCCAGACAGACCGTCCGAGCCGCCATCACCTCCCTCTCTTAGTCTCGGCCCTCCTTCATGTCTCCCTCTCTCATGGTCATCATCGCAAGCGCCATCACTCGAGCACCATCAATGCCACAGGAGCAGAAACAGGGGAGTTCGCTTCGATCTCTCTCTCTGTTTTTGTGTGTTCTTATCGCATATCTCTCTGTTCTTCCATCCCTCTCTCTCTTTGCAGGTTCCAGAACCGGTTGTAGGACGAAGGAGCTCGCGAGGAGCGGAAACGAGGCACCGCGAGCGGCGCTGCTCGCTGGAGACGAAGGTGAACAGTGCAGAGGCGTTGTTCTTCTGACGGGATTTGTGTTATTCACACCCCAAACTTCTCTCTGAGCAGCCACAGAGCATTTGCAGCTTTTTCTCGGGATTTGTGTTCGGACCACCTGCTGATCTGCTGAGTACCACCACATTGAGTTTGCGACAAACCAAAAGGGTTGCATAATTCATTTTAATTTATTTTACTGATTTAATTGCTTAATTGTTGATAAACAATTTATTTCTGAAAATTGATAATTTGCTTTCACCTTTCATGTTCGATTAAAAATTGATATGTTTGGTAGTTAGATTAACATTTTATCAATATTCAAAGCATGTGCTAAAAATTATTAAGCTTAAACTTTGATTAAGTGTGCCCTAACAAGACACTTAATGCTTGGTAAGAGTTTATTTGTTTGAAATTAATTGTTAATGTTTGTCAGAAACTTAATATGATTAGAATTGGATTTTAATGATCACATCTTCGGTGTAAGCAAGGGATCCTCATCCCTAAAGCTTCTCGTTTATAATTTCAGTAATTTAGATTTAAATCTTTTTGCTAACTCATTGGTGAGTCCAAGCCCACAAAATCCATTTTTTTCTTTTATTTTATTTTTCTTATTTTTAATTTATTTTTAGTTTAGTTTTAAAAATACTGTAACCCCATTTTCCTCCAAATTAGTTTAATTAAATTATTAAATTCAATTGCATCCACTTTCCTCGTGGGATCGACCCGTACTTGCCGTTGTCTACCAGTTAGACATCGTGCACTTGCGGTTATTACAAGTGGGTTTATTAGCTTATTTATTTAGGTTAATAAAATCTGCAACACATGGGCGAGAATGAAACTGAAGACTCATTCTATGAGAATACGCCTTATCAACAACAAGACTTAGATGAGTGGTTTCAAGATGATAATGGAGATTTTCCATTGACAAGGGATGATATAGATGATGAACCTGCAATCAATGCTAATAATGACAATATTATAGAAGATGAAGATTTTGTATGAAAAACTATGTTTGTTATAATACATTACTATGACAATTTTGCTTATTGGTTTCAAATATGTTGTCTTATCCTATTCATTATATAATTTATTATTTCACAATTTGACTTTTGTTTGAAGTTTCAGTGATGCCTAGGCCTAAACGTTTCCAAGTTGAATCGGATCCTATAGAGCGTCCGACAAAATCTCGATCCTTTGAATCTAGTGCTCGGTCTCATCCAACTGCTACATCTGAGTCTCATCCAGTTGCTACATTTGTTTCTCATCCAGCTGCTACATCTGTCTCTCATCCAACTGCTACATCTGTCTCTCATCCAACTGCTACCTCTGAGTCTCATCCAGCTGCTACATGGATCTCTCAGCCACCTGCTACATCCGTCTCTCATCCACCTGATGATATTGAGTCTCATCCAGTTGCTACACCCGAGTCACGGTCAAGTGTTCATGAACGCAAATCCAGAAAGTATTGGACAGTAAATACAATTGGTATGTTATTTAAACTTATTCAAGAAAATAATATGTTAGTCGCTAATTTTGAATGAAGTATAACGAATATCAACTTGTCATAGATGAGCAAGGGCTAATAAAAGAATCTCATATGAGGGCACATGATGTTTGGTCACTTCCTAGAGGCGATGATTCCATTTAACACTGAGCATCAACCTATTGGAGA
The DNA here is from genome assembly GCA_963556465.1 of Berberis vulgaris. Taxonomy (NCBI): domain Eukaryota; kingdom Viridiplantae; phylum Streptophyta; class Magnoliopsida; order Ranunculales; family Berberidaceae; genus Berberis; species Berberis vulgaris. Next base: position 22,625,179 of record OY747134.1, on the reverse strand, counting down.
TGCAGCTGGTCTCTTAGGAAGTTTTTTAAGAGAATTGGGATTCGATTTTAAGGCTTTTCCAGTTGGATACAACTCTTGGAAGGATGTGCCAAAAAGTTACAAGCTGATGGCGTGTATACTACTATTATACAGGTATGGCTTAATTTATGCTTGTCACTTACCTTGTTTGTAAGATTATTGATAACGATTTGAATACTAATGACTATTAATTTTGAAGAATAAACTACATGTGGAAGATCCAATGGCAGACCATTATATCTTGCAAAACATAGGGAAGAAATGGAAGGACAATAGGCATAAATTGTTCCATGAATTTTATGATCCTACACTGTCCAGAGATGCTAATATTGCAAAACATCCCAAAGGCATTGATCGTAATGATTGGGCACATTTTATTGACTACCGCTTGGATGAAAGAACAAAGGTAACACAAAATATTTACATTATTCATTTAGATAACTAGGAATATGCTAACAATATGTTTTTATCTATACATTGATAGGAAAAATGCAAAAAAAAAATATTGAAATTCGGAAGAAACTCACCGATCCACACACAAGAGAATAAAAAAGCAATTCCAGGTTAAAGGCTGAGATGGTAATTAATATTTTACATCCTACCACACTTTAAGTTATCATTCTCAACAATATTATTTGAAGTTATATGACTTCATAATATCGGTGTAGGAATATGAACTTGGGAGACCTGTGAGTAGGGGAGAGGTGTATATTGCAACACACACAAAAAAGGACGGGTCTTATGTAACTGACGAAGCGAGACAGATAAGTGTAAGTAATTTAACTATTTTTTTTATCGAACTATATTAATTAACGTTTAGATAAATTTTGAATTCAAAGTTTGATGACTTGCCTCATTAATGTTGGAGAAAATTTTAGAGATCGAGAAAGAAGATTCCACATCACGATCCATATTACAACAAGATTCACTTGCTAAGGTGTTAGGAAAAGAACATTCAGGCCGAGTTCGAGCTTTGGGATTCAGGCCATGTCCATCTCAAGTCTTTGGTAACACCAATAGTAGGTTTAGTGGGATGATGTCCTCACAACCAACGCAAAACACTGATCTTCAAGTGCAACAGAGAATTCACCAGCTGGAGTCACAGTTAGAGACTGAGAAATTAAAGAGGCAGGGATATGAGGGAGCCTTTACATACATTTTTCAGAAGTTGGATGGAAATGTGCCTGCTGAGTTTGCAAGATTATTCACTACACCCGTATGTTTCTTTACCTTTACATTATTTTAATATTTATTAGTTATCAGTGATATTGGTTACTTACTAAATATAAATCAATTAATTATTGTAATTTGGTTCGAGTTTAGAGTAATATTGTTGACTCATCATTTTCACGCACAAGACGAAGAAAGTGGGCAAGCTTCACCAGCAACTGCAAGGCCCTTATCACCTAATCAAAATAATAATGAGGATCTTCATCGGCTCCACTCTCCATAGCATTGTCTAATTTCTTTCAAGAACATGGTACAATTTCAACTGTAGTAAATTTGATTTTAACTATCAAACTTCAAGAAATTCTACATGTACTAGCTTTGATATATTGTTAACTTTGATGATAATATAGGTTTTTTTTTGTTAAAGTTGATGACAATATAGTTGAAGTCACGTCTTCTTTAATGATTTCGATATAAAATAGTTGTGTAAAATTGTGGGTTGTTTACAGATTGTTTACAGGTTGAAAAATGTGATTACAGGTTAAAATGTGACTATAGATTGTTTACATATTTCTAGTGCGCATAATAGAATTATCACGATAATAATGACAGGCATTAGCAGCGGTTTTAACCGTCACTAAAAGAATTACCAATTGGAATTTGGAGGCGGGTATAAACCGTTGTAGGCGCCACTGACAATAGCGGCGGTTAAGAACCGTCGCAGCATATTATAAAACGTCAAATCTTGCCCCATATTTAGCGATGGTTAGCACCCGTCGCTATATGGTATTTAGCGACGGGTTTACCAATGGTTACTACTAACCGTCGCTAAATAACATACAGCGACGGTTATGCCAGCGGTTGCAAAAAACCGCCACCGAATGCTCTTGTGACACCTTTATTAGCGGCGATTGGCCAACCGTCGCTACACACTTTTGGAAACTGTCGCTAAACACATGTTTTCTTGTAGTGTGTCTTTGCTTTTGATAAAGGTTAGGGATGAGCTATCAAAGAAAAAAATGTACATCATGGAACATTATACTCTATAGTATCAAAAGAATGTACAAAGAGCCTCAAGATCCAATGCCATTTTATAAAATTCAAAAAAAAAAAAAAAAAAAAAAAAAAAGTAGTACTTCCTTACAATCAATAAAAAAAAATTGGATGCTTACAAATGTAGTTTAACGTTGATTGCACTGAAGCTTTCAATCAGCTCACTTGCCTTTTGATGGTATGTTTTCATTCGCACACCTTTCACTTGGAATTCTCCATTCAATTCACTAACCACCAATTTGGAGTCAATGAAAATGCTGACTTCTTTTATTCCGAGATGTTTAGCCAATTGTAGTCTGATTATTACTGCTTCATATTCAACTTTGTTATTTGAGGCTTTGAAGCTGAATTTGATGGCCTTTTCCAAAGTTACTAACTCTGGGTTGTACAGAGTAATTCCAGCTCTACTTCCCTTCTCGTTAGATGCTACATCACAACGTAATATCCATCCTTTCCTTTGGTATTGGGATTTTTAGTTTCCTACTCTTTATTATTGTCTGACTGATGCTTGTCACTGCCTGTTATATTCAGCAATAAAGTTTGCTAGTGCTTGAGCTTTTATTGCGGTCTTAGGAGTGTAGCTAATGTCAAACTTCCCGATCTCTATCGCTCACGTCACTATTCTGCCAAACAATTTCAATTTGTGTAGTACCGACTGAAGTAGATATTCGGTTATGACGGTGATGGAATGGGCCTGGAAATATGCCTGCAGCTTTCTGAAAGATTCGACCAAGGCCAATGCCAGTTTCTACAAGGCTGGATAGTTGGCTTTTGTGTCTGCAAATGTTTTGCTAACGTAGTATCTAGCTTTTGTGTTCTATTCTCCTCGCGTATCAGTGTGGAGTTGACTTCGTGTTCCAATACTGAAAGATACAAGTATAGTGTCTCGCCTGGTTTTGGCTTTGATAATAATTTTGTATTCCCCGTGTATGTCTTCAGGTTTTGGAAAGCTTGTTCGCATTTCTTATTCCATTTGAATGTTTTGTTTCCTTCAAGATCTTGAAAAAGGGTAAGCATTTGTCTGATGATTTGGAAATGAACTTGTTCAAGGATGCTACCGTACCGTTGAGACTTTGTACACCTTTCATGCTGGTGGACGATTGCATATTGATGAAGCTCTTGTATCTGTTTCGAATAAGCTTCAATTCTTCTTTTGTTGACCATGTACCCAAGGAACTTTCCCGATTCTACTCCAAACGTACACTTTTTTGGATTTAGCTTCATTTTACATTTGCGGAGCTAGAAGAAGGCTTTCTTAAGATCCTTGATGTGATCATCCTTATGCAGGATTTTGACTAGCATGTCATCAAATTACACCTCCATGGTCTTTCCAATATGATCTCTGAATATTTTGTTCACTAGACTTACGCGTTCTTTAATCTGAACGACACCACTCGGTAGCAATACGTACATTTTCTGTTATGAAATATGTTTTCTCCTGGTCTGTGGATGCATTTGTATCTTGTTGTAACCATAATATGCATCCATAAAGCTGAAATGTCCATGTCCAGAAGCGGCATCCACTATTTGAATTGTAGACGAAAGTGGAAAGTTGTCCTTCGGGCAAACTTTGTTATGTTTTGTGTAATCCACACGCACCCTCCACTTTCCATTCTTCGTTTTTACAAGAACTGTATTGGCAAGCCAGTCTAGGTAGTGGGATTCCTTGATCATCTTTGCATTCAGTAAACGGTGCACCTCGTCATTAATGGCCTGATTGCGCTCTGGGCAACTGGAATTGTTTTACGTCAGACTATTTTTTATATGGGTTGACCTGAAATCTGTGAATAATGACAAAGGGGTTCAATGACCACCACCTCCTTCATTGTCCAGGTGAAGACGTCCTAGTTATCCTTCAGAAGCTGGTTCAGTTGTTCAGTCAGTTTCGGATGAAGTTTTGTTTTGAGCCGTACAGGCTTACTGCCTTTTGACCGTCGTTGTGGATTAGTATTGTTTCTTCCTACAGTTGGCCAGTGTTTGGTCGTCCCCTTGGACTGATTAAAGCTGTGTCCTGATCTGGGAGTAACTGATTCGTCTATATTTGACCGGGCCACTATTGTGATTGCTTTCTTGGTCTTGACTGTGATTGCTATTTGTTGGGAGTCTTCATTACTACGTAGTAGCATTCACGTGCAGCTTGTTGATCATCTTTGATAATTTTGATGTCATTATTGATGTGATACTTGAGGCATTGATGCATGGTGGAGGACATTGCGCCCATTTCATGCAACCAGGGTGGGTCTCCCTAGAAGCATGTTGTAAGCTGACGGGCCATCGACGACAAAAAAGTTTGACAACATGACTTGTTGTTTGCCTGGTTTTCTGCTACCACTGGTAACCAAATTCGTCTGAGTGGGTAGCATTGTTCACCACTGAAACCAACCATAGGTTGATCAGTGGGTGTAAGTCCTTCCTAGCTGACTTTCATATTGTGAAACGCTGTCAAGTACAAGAGGTTGGCTGAGCTACCTGTATCAAGGAGCAATCTTCAAACTTTCCATTTGGCTATTGATATTAATATCATCAGAGTGTCATTATGGGGAAACTGAACACCTTGTGCATCTTTTTCAAAAAAGGCCAGAGTTAGGTTGTCTATTCTGGCGCTCTAAACAAGAAGGTCTGGGTTGTGTATTTTTGTCCGCAAATTTATGAAAGATCATTTTCGTGATCGGTTAAACTGTTCCTAATCTTCTATTGTGCTATGCAGGATGTATATCAATCCTCTAGTCTACTCATATGGTCCTGCAGTATGGTCCACCTTTTCCTTTCCTCTGGACTATTTATTTCAGTCCGATGAACTCGCCAAGTTGTCCTCTCTGGACCCAGTACTCTATTTCATTCTTCAAGTTGTGGTAGTCTCCAGTATCATGTCCGTGGTCTATGCAAAATTAACAATATTTGTTTTTATCTCGTCTGTCCGGATCTCCCCTGAGTTTTAGTGGCCATTTGATGTCTTCCCAGTTCGCAACTGACTTTAGGACAGTTGCCAAATTTGCTTTTAGAGCGATAAATAATTCGTATTTTGTGTCAATTAAGTGGGTTGACCGTTTGTGTCTTATCTGGCTGGACAGCAGTTTTATAAACTCTTGTTTTCCAATCCGATGACTTTCATGCTGGCCACTATCTTCCCATGGCATGCCATCTCGTTTCTTGTCCTCCCTCATTTCCCAGTTCATAGGGAAGGATCTCATGTCGAACTCGTTATTCTTGATAGCCCCGTTTCCTCATAAGTAATGTATTTTAAGTACTTTTCAGCAAGGCAGACATGCTCTTCGGGAGTTCTAGGGTCAAAAAATTGTATAGTTGCCCTCCCTTGAGTTCGGAGGTGAGGGTGGTCATAACTGTGTCGTCGCTGCGTCCAATCTCTAAGAGTTCTATGGTTAGCTCATCAGTGAAACGTGTAATGTATTCTCTAAGAGTTTTAACGAGTTTTTTCTTGATGGGAAACAAATAATGAGGTCCTTTTCTGATCCATTAACTGCCGATGGACATTGTGATGAAGGTCGCGGCCAATGCTTGAAAGGAATCTATCGATCTTGGAGGAAGGCTATTAAACCATTTTTTCACCGTGGATGTGAGGCTATGCAGAAAGGTTCTACACATGATGGAGTCTGTGCTTTCTTTCAGCGCCATCATATGGTGGAAGTCGCACAGACGGCCTGGTCAGTAGTGCCATCGTAAGTTTCAAATTTTGGTGGGGTAAAATTTTTCGACAGTAGGGTCTTCATGATCTTATCGAAAAAGGGTGGCATGGCCAATTCTTACAACATATTGGGATATGTGACTCCAATCTCTAATGGAATCTATGGAGGAACTCCACCAGTCTGAGACCTATCATCTTGAAGTTCACTTCTTTCAAAGTTTATTCTCTGAAACTCTGCAGGAGCTTCTTGGTTCTTTTGGAGATGGTTGGCGAAATTTTGCTGAAGTGGCATTCTGACTTGTTCGACAAGTGGAATACGCTTTTGAGTAAGTTTTTCGACCATTTGAGCCAGATGGGCAATTTGGGATAAAAGTTGATCCACACGAGGATCTATCACTATTCCTCAAGAGTGGAGGCCTGTTGGGGTTTTGACTGAGTCGTGTGGGCCACCATATCTTGTGGCGGTAATTCACTACCTTCAACAATTGGATCTCCCAACGTTGGATTTGGGATGTGTCTACTTTGTAATTAAGTTTCACCAGTGGAAGGATTGATTTGATTGTTGCTAAGGTGAGAGTGTACAAGAGGTTCCATTTGCACTGTATCTTTTGTTACAGATTTGCACTGAGGAAGCTACCAACCTCGTCCTGATTTGCTTAAAGGAAGCTATCATTCCCCATGGAGGGTACCAAACTAATGTGTCCAAATATGTTCTCCTCAAGATCTGGCCTGCAAAATAAGGTTAGATTGCAAAGGACCACCTGTTTGGTGGCCGAAGGCACTCTGATGCTTAAGTCAGTTAATTGTAGGAGAAGATGAACTTGGACAGATCATAGTTGTATTGTGTTTACACACCTCTTTCGTGAATCCCTCATTTACATTATACAATGTGAGTAATTAACTTTGTGCATGACTTAAGCATGCAGGGCCAGATGAAGGGAGAAGTTTCTCACAACGGTCTCCTCATTCATTGATGTATCAACACTTATAAACCTAGAAAAAAATTAGTGAAACTGGAGACAAGATAAAGTAATCCAAAATGGAGTCGTTTGAGGGACAAAATACAAGGGTGTAGATATCAGTGAAGGAAAGGGTTATATATGCCTTTGCCTTGCAACTAATTGCTAAAGAAGGCACCATAATACATATTCTAGGGAAAAAACACCATAAAAATATCTTTTTAATGGTTTTTGGAATTACATAGTCTTCTCCAACTGAAAGATATGATATTTATAAAATATAGGTGAGTATGTTTTTTTAAGTGCTTAGAAGCTAACTTATAATTGGAGTTAGAAGTTCTGAACGAGTTTCTAAATGAACTGTTTCTTTTGTTTCTGAATTGGTTGTTGATTAGAAGCTGTAAAATTAAAAAGGTGTTTGTTTTTAGGTGTTGAATTAGAACTGATGATACACCATCAATTAATCTACTCCTATATGTGTCATGATTGTCTCGTCAGCAGAATAAAGCAGGCCTGACTACCCACCAAATCTAGCAAGGCCCAGACAACATTAAGCCCAATTTGACAAAATCCAAAAGGTTGGATCCAAGTTGTAACGCCCTATTAAGCCCACACGTCACATGGTAAAGCCTAATACCCGTAAGCCCTAATCAGGCAAGTATCTAGGGGATCGCCTAAGACGGGCATGCCAGCAACACATTGGTTTCGACTAGGAAACATATATCAGAGTATAAGTCGTGCAGGAAAACTTCATTGCATGGACACTATTTCAAAAGGGAAACCTCTCCCGTATATCTAGAGTCATATGTCGTGTAGGGAAACTCTCCTACATGGACGACTCCCAACTAGGAAAAGATCTCTAACAACATCTCCTCCCCTAAAATATGCCACCAAAGGCCTAGCCGAACAAAGACTCTCACATTATAAATAAGACACAGGTTTGACGAAGAAATGTACGCTACTGAACCCAATTTACAGCTTTAAGCCCTTTTCAAGCCTTATCCGACTTTAGAATCGGAGTGCCATCAGCCACCACAATGGTCATCCTTAGCTCACGTGCGTTCCTTGTCCATGTTTAGGTCATGGTCAAAGAGGGCAGGATTCGACTTCATCAGTTTGGAGCCGTCTGTGGTAAATGATGAAGTTCCTTGAAAAAACAGTGATACCACCCTGCCTCACAGTACAAATATATGGTCATGGTCACCATGAGATCTCGCAACAATGGATACGTCCCTGAGCCCTCAAGTGCTCGTACTACGAGAGTGTTGTCGGTTCCGACAAATCCAGCAACACGGAGGAAACAAAATCAGACCCCCACGCCGATGGTAGTAGCGGCGGACCCAAGGGTAGATCTACTGCCAACCCAGATGCAGAAAATTGCATGAGCAATGGAGATCTTTGTCCAACAGAACACTCCACGCGCAGAAGGAGAATGGGAGCAGCGAAAAGCCTCGTCCTAGAAGACACCAACAAACGCGTTCAGGAGAGTTGCACTACCTTTGCAAGCTCTCAGTGGACCAGAGGCGGAGGAGCAGTCAACGGAGACCCAACTTCTAAGGCTGATAGACAGACCTCCTAGAACTCTCTCTGACCAGGGGCCACCAACACTAACGTGTTGATCAATCTCATTGTCCATGGATCATATCATGGATTGGGAAAAGTTGAAGTGTCCCGCAAAACAAAGAGGAGTCCCCTCCCGATGCGATAACAGCAAATATTGCTCATTTCACAAGGAGGGCGACCATGACACTGAGAACTGCAAGAGTCTCAGGAATGAGATAAAGTTTTGAATCCGTAAAGGGACGCTCAAGGAATTTCTGAGCCCGGACAAAAGTCATGACCGGACAAAAGAAATGGAAGATTCTGTTGAAAGAAACTCCTGGCATCATACATGTGTTTCATGGAGTCGGCTCTAAGAGCGAGCAATCAAACAGGTCGTGCAATAGGATGCTTATCGAAATGTGGAATAAGCCACCTGTGAAGATAGACAAGTGCATTATGCACGTATTCAAAGCCCCATCCCACCGATGACATTCACGGATCAGGATATCCAGGAAGTCCATTCTCCTCACAATGACGCCCTAGTAATCTCGGTCCTCGTTTTAAATTGGGAAATGAAAAGGCCTTGGTGGACATATGAAGCTCTTTAAACATTTTATTTCTCAACGCTATATGCAACATGCAACTCAAGGAGGCGAACTTAACACCCGCCAACCATCCCATGGTTGGGTTCAGTGGAGAAAGATGTTTCCCAATTGGGAGGATCAACTTAATGGTAGTGGCAGGAGTTCATGGTGGTCGATTCTCCGTTTGCCTAGAACATCATCTTGTAAAGGCTTTAGCTTCACCATATGGAAGCAGTAGTTTCTACTCTGCACCAACGCATAAAGTAAACAGCCAAGCAAACCCAAGGAACTATTCGTGGAGATCAACTTTCAACGAGAGACTGTCACTACGAAGCGCTGAAGCAATTAGATTACTAGCAATAACAGCTCGAGCCCGTGGGACAGACATATCAATTGTCGGGCCCAGATATGGGGGGAATCACCCCGTGCGGACAGAGATAAAGCTCTAACTATTAATGCTCAGCTCTCCGACGAACCAGAGTCAAGTACTGGAATCACCATCCAGTCAAGCACAAAGCTAAGTAATAAAGCTTCAACAACAAGGTGTTTCCTCCAAACGCTGACAGCCAGCGAGGAACGACTCGTCAGTGCGAAGTTCAGTGTTCAGTAACTTCGCCAACATTGGTGAAACCTAACTATCCGCCAAATAAACTACACAGTCTGAGCCAAGACCGTACCCGTCTATTTTAGAGCCAGATTGGCTTAGTTTCTGTTTAAATCAAACTATAGTATTGCTTTGTTTGTTTTTTGTTTTTTGTTTTTTTTTTTAGTATAGAAGAATTATTTGTGATGATACATCAAAATAGATCGATCATCACGACCGTACATGTGGCATAAAGACCCATCACGAGAATACAATGCCCAATCTATTAGGCCAGCTCATAAAGCCCAAGAAGAATGAGGCCAATTATAGAGGCCCAGACTAGGCCCACCACTGAGGAGACGTAAATAGGGCTCGAATCCAGGCCCAGACAAATTAGAGCATGAGTCCATGCCCAATACGCGTTCTCCCATAAAAAAGGAGAATGTTGCACTAAGAAAAGGTCATGGAGGGACTTACGACTCCACGAACGCATCTCCATTAAGGAGGAGATTGTTACAAGAAACATCTCCTTCCATTATGCCTCACATGCTTAAGTCACACAGAGAGTCAACCATGACCATTATAAAAGGTAAAGGGAACATTCGACAAAGGTATGAAACTTCAACTGAGTTTTGTCCAGATTTATATCCTTCTTCAAACTTAAACATCAGAGTGCCTTTGGCCACCAAAAAAGGTGGTTCTTGGCAGTCTAACAGTTGTTTTGCAGATCAAACTCACAAGAGGACAATTTTTTAACGCATCAATTTGGCGTCTTCTATGGGGAACGACGAGTTTCCTTTTTCAAAAATAAGATTCACAGTGACAAAGCTCACGCAACCTGGTAGAAGATCAATGGAATACTCCACAAATCTTCAATCTTATTATAATAGATACGACATGCTGCCAAGTACTGATCCAAAGACAACCATCGAAACAACCATACCTACTGGAAGAAAACTCCAGTAGTAGTTCAGAAATCTTTGACATCATGGAGAATCCCCTCGGATCCCCAAGTAAAGACGCTTATCGCTTAGATGGACAGCGTGATCGAAATGATAGACATGATCATTCAAAACTTATAGGATAGCAACTTTTGAGAAGAAATCACCCAGCTTAAGAGGCACCAGACTAACAATAGCTCCAAGTGCAATCAGGGAACATCGAAAAGTCTACAACAGAAGAAGCCCAAATATGAAAAAACATTCTAGACTATGACAGCAAGTCAAAGCAAGGTTCTTGAAGCAATGGCGAGAAGAAAAGATGTCAAATGGCCGCCGAAAATGAGAAGAGATCCGGGGAAGCATAATAAGGGCAAACATTGTGTCTTCCACAATGACTACTGCTACGAATAAAGGAAATTAATGTCTTTACGAACTTCAGGCTGGTGGTCAATCAACTGAGCGGCAAGTTTCAAGTGAAAGACGCTCGAATGAAAGTCTACCACCATAAAACCTCAAAGCTGATAGAAGGCTTTAGAAATGCTACCAATCGACAATGTGCATGAATGGATGACAAAAGAGCATACGAGCTAGCTAAAGAATTCTCAACCACGAAGGATAGTGACAACTCACTCGTCATGACACAAGGAAGCTCCATACTGGAAAATCAACCAAAAAAAGCATGTGCCGTAAACCAAGGTGCCAATTGGACGACTCCAATTCTGGCGTACATTTTAAACGAGGAACTCCCAATAGATAAGATGGAAGCCAGGAAATGACGGAATTTGGCAGCAAGATATACAATGGTCAGTGAAAAATTGTACAGAAGGTCTGCCACGAACCCATTACAAAAATGCCTCGCACCAGGAGATGACGAATACATCCTACAATAAATACACCACGGCACATGCAAAAATCACCTGGGGGGAAGAACATTGGCCCACAAAGCTCTCACATTAGGTTATTATTGGCCAACGATGCAAACGGGCGCTCAAAAGCTAGTTCTTAAATGTCACAAGTGCCAAAGATTCGCCCCATACACTCACGTGCCGGGACAAAATCTGATCCCAATGAGTAGCCCCTGGACGTTCACACAATGCGGAATGGACACCGTAGGTCTACTTCCAGCATCCGATAAAAAGAAGTTTCTACTCGTAGCAATAGACTACTTCATCAAATGGGTAGAAGTAGAGCCCTTCACAAAGATAGGGGAAGCACAAGTCGACAAATTTCTTTAGAGAGACGTCATATGAAGATTCGGGATCCCAAGAGTAATCGTCATGGACAATGGGAGGTAGTTTGAAGGCAAAAAGGTCAGGGAGTTATGTAAGAGCGTGAATATCCAGCAACACTTTTTCACGCCAGTTCATCTGCAAGCAAACGGGCAAGCCAAAGTCACTAACAGGACAATTTAGGAGGCAATCAAAAGAAGAATCGAGGCAGCAAATGGACTAGGGACGTCCGAATTACCGGGTGTCCTTTGGGCATACAAAACAACAAAAAAATACGACAAGAGAAACACCTTTCGCACTCGCTTACGTGTTAGAAGCAATGATACCCGTAGAAATCAGAATGCCAACATTTCGAACTAAGGAATTCCACGCCGAAGACAACGTCGAAGCGTTAAGAGTCAGGTTGGATCTCCTAGAAGAAAAATGAGAAGCAGCTTCGATTAAAACAGCAGCCTACCAACAACGCATGGTAGGGTACTACAACAATAAGGTGCAAATCCGAACCTTTAACGTCGAAGACTGAGTGTTATGAAAAGTCCAATTAAACACAAAAGAGCCCGGCGCGGGCAAGCTTAACTCATATTGGGAAGTACCATACCGGGTAACAAAAATCTACATACCAGGAATATACTGGTTGGAAGGCAAATAGAGCAAAATGATACCTCAACCATGGAATGTAGAGCCCTTGAAAAGATATTATCAGTAAAGTCTTTTGCTTTCAATTTCAAAACAACCAAAATCTAATCAGGACAAAAAATCATATTAAAACAAACTCGAGAAAACACTCAGCATGGCTAGAGTATCGAGCAAACAAATACATATGCTAGAAGAATGAGTCCAACATAAAAACTTTTGGCCTGATCAACCACGAAGTAATAAAGTACTAAGACATAAGAGCCGGACTTTTACGTCGACTGTAATGTACGACATCGTAATAAAGCCACCCACGAAAATTTGGACAACCAAAGTCAGAAACCTCCCAGAAAAGTTATAAGTAAAAGCTAAACAAGCTAGACATACGGGACACAAAAATGTGAAATAATAAATTTTCCATTTATCTTCTAAAAAATGAGATTACAAAAAGAAGAAAACAACAACTAAGAAGAATCAGTGTCGTGGACAACATCGTTAGGAAGCATAGGGTTAGCAGGCTCTTCGACTTCTGGGTCACCCATCGAATCTGGTTGACGCTAACTCTTTGTCGCCATCAGCAAGTTTAGCAGTGACCGCTTATTTGGTCTCTACACACTCAGAATTCAGCTCAACAATGCGAATAGTAGCTGCCTCACGTTTGGCCTTTCGGTCGGACAACTTTTTCTCAGCAACATTAAGACGGGAACGCAACCTGCCCAATTCCACCTCGAATTTCTAAAGGTCGGAAGCAAAAGCATCAACGCGTAGCCTCGAGTTCCCTCAACAACTCCTGCGCATAGTCCGCAGCCCTCTCATGTTCCATGTACTGCGCCTTCAACAAATCCAGTCGATGGAAAACATGGGAAAAACCCCAATGTGTCCTGAAAGCTTTCGATCGACATGCACAGCCTGGTCACGAGACGCCATACAGTTTGGCCTCATGACAACTGCATAAGTAAGATGTGTCATCTGTTCCATAAGATGCTGGAAGCCATCGTTAATATGACGACGTGGTTGACGCATGGGCATTAGAGTTTGGTTAGCCAACCGCCCGTGACAGCCGCCAATAAAATTGTGAGCACTGTCCTGCACATCAGCCTCGGAAAGCCAGAAGGTCTTGCCAAGGACAAAAAAAGTGAGGCGAGACATAGAAGGAGCAGCCTGAGATCCTGAAGTCCCAACCACAACAGAAGAAACAGTAAGCTTGTGGTCTCGAGAACGAGCAGCAACTTGATCCTCTACTAACGGATCATACTTGAAGTCATCCAAGGTCTTAGTACCCTTCGAATTATTCGACAGTCAAACACCTAGCTGAATCATTTTATTCTCGATAATGCGTGAATCGTCAATCAAGAGGCCGACAAAATTCAGCAAGCCATAAGAAGCAACAAGATTTTTCTCATGGTCATCCAGAGGACGAGAAACCTCCTTCTTACTTATCTCGAGGACTCGGTTTACCTCATCGTCCTCACGGGTGAAAGAATCATCCATTCAAACCACGACCTTCTTTCTAAAGAGAGGCAAGATGAGAAGGGGTCCTGGTGGATTCAAGGACGGAATAAACAAGTTTTTTCCTCTTCGAGACACGGCTAGAATTGACAACCGGTATCTTGGAGGGGCTAGAAGACCTAGGAACTTTCCTTTTCTTAACAATCGGACCAATGCTCCTAGGACCTCAAGCAAAAGCAGAAGCAGGGACTCCTTTATTACTAATGCATGCAACAGTAACCTCAGAAGCGACGCCTGCCCTACCCGGTGAAAGCAGACCACCACGGACAACGACGTCTGGAGTAAGGAAATCTTCTACTGATACTTGGGGAAGATCACAAAATCGACGACGAAGCTCCTGTTATTTTAAAGACAGTGACAGCTCAACCTTCTTAGGCTCCCGGAACGATCATAGAGTCTGATTCCCACGGAACCTAAAATGGTTGGAAGAAAGAAAGGCATAGAACCAGGACCTCGACCAGCCTACATACTTCTCTCGCAGGTCCTCAAAACAGGGAGGATAACGCAAGCAAAAAGTGTATCTAGGGAGTGCAAAACCCTAACTTTCGTAGGGTTGTGAGCAAAGGCAGCCATCGCCCAAGGTTGAAATCATTACCTTCCAACTGTTAGGGACAAGTTGAGCCGGAGCAATTCCAACCAAATCCAAGTACTCCCAGACGTTAGGAGAAGTCGGAATCCTGAAATCAGAATGTAACATACCTGGATACAAAGCAATGTATCCATGCCTAGGACGACTAGGAATGTCACCATCTCCAGGGAGAACAATCGCCAAATCGTTTCGCAACGAGTAGTCGTGATGAATGTTGTCCAGGACCGCGGCATGAAGAAAGCTTCGCAAACATCAAGGGCATATCCACCCAAAACTCTGGAGTTAGACATGACTACAGAACGAATGCGAAGAATCAAAAGGTTAACAATAAGAAAACGAGAAGATGCAGAAGGAAGAAAAGCATATACAAAACTTCTCCTTATAGGAATCGACAACGAAATGACCAATTTTGGAAAACATGCAAGGTGTGACAACCGCACAAAATCCCAAAAATCGCACCAAAACGAACAGGTGGATGGAACAATGTAGAGAAAACAACAGTGATAGATAGCAAAAGCACTAACCAAGCCGTAATGTTGCAATCAAAACGCAAAACCGCCACACAGTTAGTGGATATTTGAACATACCCACTAACTAAGGGCGATATTAGCTGATGATACATCAAAATAGACCAGCCATCACGTCCGTACACCTGGCATAAAGACCCATCACGAGAATACAACGCTCGATCTATTGGGCCAACTCATAAAGCCCAAGAAGAATGAGGTCAATTAGAGACCCAGCCTAGGCCCACCACTGAGGAGACGTAAAAGGGCCCGAATCCAGGTCCAGACAAATCAGAGCCTGAGTCCATGCCCGATACGCGTTCTCCCATAAAGAAGGAGAACGTTGCACCAAGAAAGAGCCGTGGAGGGACTTATGCCTCCACGAACGCATCTCTATTAATTAGGAGACTGTTACAAGAAACATCTTCTTCTGTTGCACTTCACATGCTTAAGTCACGGAGAGAGTTAACCACGACCATTATAAAAGGTAAAGGGAACATTCAACAAAGGTATGCAACTTTAAATGAGTTTTGTCCAGATTTACATCTTTTGTCCAACAAAGTTACCGACTTAAGCATCGGATTGCCTTCGCCACCAAAAAGGTGGTCCTTGGCAGTTTAACAGTTGTTTTGCAGGTCAAACTCACAGGAGGGAGATTTTTGGACACATCAATTTGCACAAGACATAATTATTACAAGGCTTGCCTGACTGACTAATACAACAGTTTATACACTGCAAGTATTTAAATCCGACGCAAGTATGTATCCGCTCAAACACACGTCAAAACTTCGCTCCGTCAATATGTTTTAAGAAAGGATTCAGAAGTGAATGAAAAATACTTGAAGAAGGCTGCAAGTACAAGCTTAATTATTTTTTCCACCAATCTACCTTGTGAAGAGGACTAAAAGGAAGCAGAAGAAAGCATATGAGAATCTCCCCCGAACGAGGGATGATTGGGGTCATGCAAAGTCAGCACCCCATGTCACGCACATCAGAGCTCCGCTGCCTATCCTTCTTCCAGTAGTGGCGTCACGCGTGAAGCCCATTAGATACAGCACGAACAAGCTACCTAAGGTTGGTTGTGGGTGTTATCTCTAATATCGAATTGCGCATGATGCCATCGGAGCACTAGAAAATGAAAGAAGGGTAGTGCGTATCTCTTCTGCACAATGTAAGAAGAAATTACAAGGTCCAATGGAACCAACGAATGCTCACCCAAACTAGGTGGCACCACATAAAAGCAGGTCTTGTCAAGATTTATTGCTGCAAATGTCAGAACATTCGAAGACTCCAACAACGAAGCCTTTAGATCACCCAAAGCATATTTTCTAAGGATAAGCATTTCAAGAACATTCTCTAGAGCATACATAGAAATGCTTGAAATGGTGAACTTCAGCCTATATATAAGCGCGACGGTTCACGAAATGAAATCAATCAACAGTTATGTCAGCATTAAATGACGTACGAGAAATAGGGTGGTGATGATTCCAATTGCAATTGCACGCAACCCCATTAACTAGGGGAGTAACTAACCCTGAACCGTCTCGTAATCTATGCTATAAATTTGGCACACTGATTTTTACAACACGGCTCACCAACTAATGGGCCCAAGCAAGTACCCCGCCGGATCCTACCCAGTATGAAGGCCTTAAACGCCCATGCAACACGAAACACGCCTGCAGCGGTATTATTAATAAGCCCAAGGTATCCGCTTTTATTTTCTGTCGTTCATTGAAACTGGAGAAACTCAATCCGATCAATTCTTACGGCGATCTGACTCCATAATCAGATCTATTGGTCCGACCTTCGTATCGAACCACCCGGCGAATTAAGCAAAGTAGACTTACACGATTGAGGCCAAGTGGAGACTTAACTCGGTCAAAGCTTAGTCAGTTCAGATTGTTGACGACGACTTCTGATCTGCTCTAACCCTAGTCTGACTAAAACGTATGATGATGGCTTAGAAAATGGGAGCTTAGTCAACACTCTAATGCCTGACCACGATGGCTTGCCAGGGACCGTTGTCCAATTACAGATAATGATCGCCGAACCTAACCAAAGCTTAGTCGGCTTTGACCAATGACAATAGCTTCTGGTTTGCTCATAGTAAGCCAAAAATGGATGACGACGGCTTAGAGAGAGGGCTTAGGTAGCGCTCTAATGCTTGATCAAGATGGATCGCCCGGGACTATTATCCAATTACGGATAATTGTCATCGAACCTGACCAAAGCTTAGTCAATGACGACTGATTATGATAGCTTTTGGTCCGCTCTAAGCCTAGCCCACCAATAGTGGATGATGACGACTTAGAAAATGGGAGTCCAATCAGCGCTCTCAATGTCTGATTACGATGGCTTGCCAGGGGTTACCGTCCAGTTGTAGACGATGATCACCAAACCAAACCAAGTTTAGTCAGTAGGCCACTGATGACGAGAGCTTTTGGTCCGCTCTAATCCTAGTCTGCTAAGCGTGGAATATGATGGCTTAGGAAGTGGGAGTCTAGTCAGTGCTCATGCAGCCTAATGACGATGAATTATCAAGAATCATCATCCAACTGCAGACAATGATCTCCGAACCCTTTCACTTTAATCCTAGTCCACCAAGCGCAGATGATGATGGTTTAGAAAATAAGAGTCTAGTCAGTGCTCATTCAACCTGATGACGATGGCTTGCCAGGGATCATCGTCCAACAACAAACAATGATCTTCAAGCCCTATTCCTCTAATCCTAGTCTGTCGAGCGCGGATGACGATGGCTTAGAAAATGGGAGTCTAGTTAGTGTTCATGCAGTCTGATGATGATGGCTTGCAAGGGGATCATCGTCCAGTTTCAGACAATGATCATCGAACTCGATCAAAGTTTAGTCAGTTATAACTGATGACAACAACTTCTGGTCTCCCTTATAGCCTAGTCTGCCAGTATATACATGACTTACTTCCTCAAAATTCATTTTAATTTCTATTTTATTGAAACAACCAAGGCAATGAATACTAACAAAAATTAATACATTTTTTTTGTTTTTCTAAGGACATTTGTGTGGACTATGCAATGTTTAACTCCCTTAAGTTTTCTAATTGACCCCTGTAATGATCTTTAGACCAATGACTCCCAAACCAAATGACTTTAGGGCATTAGGTGTAGAAACACCCCTACGAGTTTACTAACTCGATCAAAAAAGACTAGCAAGTTAAACTATCCACAACCTGACTTCAACATGTGCAATGTTTAGCTCATTTAAGTTTTCTAACTGACCCCTGTAACGAGCTCCAAACCAGATGACTTTAGGGCATTAGGTGTAGAAACACCCCTACAGACTTACTAACTCGGGTAAAAAAAACTACGAAGCTGAACTAGTTTATTTATACATTAACATTATGTCAAGGTTACTCATCCAACAAATCTCCCAATTTATCATGAGATATAAGCATTCATATTTGGTTTCACCTTTTCATACTCCCCACATTATGTGTCAGTGTGCATGTGTTAAATTCAAAGTGAAACAAGTGGAATACTCTCTAACAAAAAATAAGTAGTACAAATTTAGATTTCCTAGAGATATGATCATGTGTTCACCATTTTAAATTTGCTAATGAATTTTGAATCAAAAGTAAAGTACAACAATACTCTAAAAAAACAACTTAATCCATCATTGAGTTCAACCTAACCATGCCAAGACATCATTGGAAGAAAAATTGAATTATTGTTTTTATAATTTTTTTAAATAAAAGAAAAACAACCTTTCTACACCCCCCCCCCCCCCCCCCCAACCTACATCGGACATTGTCCTCAATGTTAAATCAATCCGTTGTAATAAAGAGGGAAGAAATAAATGAAAAAAAAAATCAAATAAAAATGATCTAATAACCTTGCTAAAAAAAATATGAACATAATAAAAATTAAGCAAGGGAGGGACTTAGCTGGATTTTTATAACGTGTGAGTGCCTTAACATAAAGTGTTCCTCTGCTCTTTGGGTTACCTCCCAAGTAGTGCTAAGTTTATAGTCTTCAACCAGACTGGATGACTCTTATGCCATGTACTGAACGGAGTGGAGAGCCAAGTCTTCATCTCTAGGCTCAAAGCTCATCTCAATGTAGGGCTTCACTCTATGTCCATTCAATTTAAATGTTAGATTTTTCTCCTTGCTATGAACATCTACTGCTCCATGAGGAAATACATTGGTCACAATATAAGGACCACACCACCTAGACTTGAGCTTCCCAGGAAAAAGCTTCAATTTTGAATTGTAAATCAACACTTTATGTCCCACATGAAAATCCTTCCTGATAAGGTTCTTATCATGATATGCCTTGGTACATTCCTTATATAGCTTGGCATTCTCATAAGCATTGTGCTTCAATTCTTCTAACTCATTCAACTACAGATTCCTTTTGTCACCCGCTTGTTTCATATCAAAATTGAATTTCTTGATGGCCCAGTAAGCCCTATGTTCCAACTCTACCGGTAGGTGACATGCCAATAGGAGTTTTGTAAGCAGTTTTATAGGCCCACAATACATCATTCAAGCGTAGCGACCAATTTTTTCTTTGAGTATTCACCGTCTTCTCTAGGATGTTTTTTATTTCTCTATTACTTATCTCCACCTGACCACTGGTTTGACGATGATATGGAGTGCCAACCTTATGTGTAATCCCATACTTTTTCATCAAGAAAGAAAAAGGCTGGTTATTAAAATGGCTAACTCCATCACTTATTATTGCCCTTGGTGTCCCAAAACAAGTAAAGATATTATTCTGTAAAAACTTCACAACAACTTTGTGATCATTAGTCTTTGAGGGGACAGCCTCAACCCATTTAGACACATAATCCACACCCACAAGAAATGAGTTAGGAAATGGACCCATAAAGTCAATACCCTACACATCAAAGAGTTCCACCATTAGAATGTTATGCAGTGGCTTCTGATTCTTGAAGGAGATATTTCCTATCCGCTGGCATCTATCACAAGATTTGCAAAATAAAAAAGCATATTTAAACACACTAGGCCAATAAAAACCAGATTGGAATACCTTTAGTGTTGTTCTCTTGGCTCTACAGTGTCCTCCACATGCAAACTGATGACAATGGCGTAAGATACTCATATGCTCCTCTTCTGGAACACACCTTGGAATAATCTAGTCAGTACAAAATTAGAACAAGTATGGCTCGTCCCAATGATAGTACCTCGAAGTTGATATCAACCTCTTCCTTTCCTAGCTAGACATCCTTGGAGGGAAAACTTTAGTAGTTATATAATTAAAAATATTTGCATACCAAGGAAGTGATACCTCTACTATGAATAACTTCTCATCTGGAAATGATTTACTCAAGGGAAGCTCATTCCCTTCTTCCTCATGAAGTAACCTGGATAAATGATCTGCCACCACATTATCACTACCTTCTTGTCCTTAATCTCAAGGTCAAATTCTTGTAACAACAATACTCATATGAACAATCTAGGCTTGGCATCTTTCTTAGCAAACAAATATCTCAAAGCAACATGGTCAGTAAATACAATAACTTTATAGTCAATCAAATAGGACTTAAACTTTTCTAAAGCAAATATGACAGCTAATAATTATTTTTCAGTAGTAGAGTAATTAAGTTGAGCATCATTTAAAGTTTGAGAAGCATAATAAATAGCATGAGGTATCTTACAAACTTTTTGACCTAGAATTGCACCCAGAGCAAAATCACTAACGTCGCACATAATCTCGAATGGAAGGTTCCAATCAGATGCCATCATAATTGGTGCGGACGTGAATAACCTTTTCAAATCGGAGAAGGCAGTCGTGCAATCTTCTGTCCATATAAACTCAACATCTTTAGTAAGCTACGCAAACTGAGGTCTAGAAATCTTGGAAAAGTCTCTTATAAATCTTATATAAAACCATGTGTGCCCTTAGAAGCTTTTCATCCTCTTAACAGATGTAGGAGGTAGTAATTTGGATATAATGTCGACCTTTGCCTTGTCCACCTCAATGCTTCTACTAGAAATGACATGACCTAGTTCAATGTCATGTTGTACCATGAAATGACATTTTTTCGAATTCAGCACTAAATTGCAATCTTCGCATCTCTTAAGGACAATATGCAAATGGTAAAGGCATTCATCAAAGTTAAAACCAAAAACACTGAAATCATCCATGAATACCTCGATGAACCGCTCCACCATATCTAAGAATACGCTCATCATACACCTCTGAAATGTGGCAGATGCATTACATAACCCAAATGGCATCCTCCTATAAGCAAATGTGCCAAAAGGGCACGTGAAAGTGGTTTTCTTCTGGTCCTCTAGCGCTATAGCTATTTGATTATATCCACTATACCCATCTAGGAAACAATAATGACTATGACCCTCCAACCTTTCTAACTTCTGATCAATAAAAGGGAGAGGGAAGTGATTTTTCCTAGTTTCATTATCGAGCTTCCTGTAGTCGATGCAAATTCTCCATCCTGTGGTCATTCTGGTAGGAACAAGCTCGTTTTCCTCATTTTTCATCACTGTGATTCCACTCTTTTTAGGCACTACTTGAACTGGATTCACCCACTTGCTATCTGAGTTGGAGTAGATAATGCCCACATCCAACAACTTCAGAACCTCTGCTCTGACTACATTCTTCATGTGTGGGTTGAGTCTTCTATGTGCATCTCCGGTAGGCTTTGCATTGTCTTCCAGAAGGATCCTATGCATTTACTTAGCTGAACTTACTCCCTTGATGTTAGCAATGGTCCACCCTATTGCAGCTTTGTGCTCTCTGAGAACTCTCAAGAGCTTCTCTTCTTCCCGCAAACTCAAGTTTGCAGCTACTATCACTGGTAGCGTTTGGTCCTCTCCTAGGTACGCATATTTCAAGTGGTCGAGCAGCTGCTTCAATTTTACATTTGGTGCACTAACAATGAAAGGGACAGGAGTAGTATTAGGAGGTGCATAGTTCATTGAATGAGACTTAAAAGCCTCAAGAGAGTGTACGGCTTCAATGATGTCCCTCATCACACTGTCATCTCCATGTTCAGAATTCAACCTTGTGAAATTATTAGTGATGGTAGCCTCCAATGGATCAATGCTATGTACCTGATAAACATGTTCAATGGTACTTTAAACTACATCGATATTAAAACAATCATGTTCATCCTGTGGTAATTTTAATGCATCAAATACCTTAAATTTTATCTTTTCATACTTATAATACCCTTTTTAACACAAATTTTCATATAAGCAGTATGCATAAAGGGTCTTCCTAAAATAATAGGCAAAGATGATAGCGTAGAAGGTTCTTCCATATCTAAGACAATAAAATCCACAGGTAACGTAAACTGATTTACCTGAACCAAGACATCCTCTAAAATACATCTAGGTCTTTTGATGCATTTGTCTGCCAATTGTAATGAAATTGAGGTTGGTCTAAGTTCCCCCAACTTCAACTTCTCATAAACTGTGTAGGGCAGCAAATTGATACTAGCTCCTAAATCAAGCAAAGCACGTTCAATTAATTGATCACCAATTCTTCAAGGGATAGTAAAATTGTCTGGGTCTTTTAGATTGGGCGGTAATTTTCTCAACAAAGCTGCACTTACCTCTTCAGTCAATGCAACTTTCTCATATTCCTGTTTGTGAGTACAACAATCCTTTAAGAACTTGGCATAAGATGGAATCTTTTGAATTGCATCAAGTAAATGAATATTATTTTCTACTTTCCTTAAAGATTCAAAAATATCACGAAATTGGTTATCTTTTTTTTTGTTTGACTAACCTTTGAGGGAAGGGTGGCAATATCACCTTCTCCATCTCACTTACCTTTTTGGAGTTCATGGTACCTATTGGATGTGCTTCCATTTTTTCTTCCTCATTTTCATCAGTTCCCACCTTGTTATCAACAACTTTACCACTCCTAAGAACTGCCACAATTTTGAGCTGCTCGTGTCCTATCAGGTTTGGTATGGTTTGTGCTGGAAACTCTCCTTTCTTTCTTTCACTCAACTCTTTGGCCATTTGTCCTACTTGTGCTTTCAATCTCTGAATGGCTTGACTGGTTTGAGCATTGGTCTGTTGTTGTGTAGCAATGAACTGAAGTTTGGCACCTTCGAGACCATTTTTCTTCTGCTCAGGATTTGGTTGTACACCTTGTGGTGGAGGTTGAAAATTATTTCGTTGCTGAAAATTTTTCTGCTGCTCCTGTGGATCTAGATTGTTCTAATTCCACTCCAAGCAAAATTTGGGTGATTTCTCCATCCTAAATTGTAAGTGTTGCAATAGGGATTGTTCTTGGGAGGATAGTTGTTTTGTCCCACGTAGTTTGCATACTCCTACTATGTAAAAGAAGACATAGGACAAGTCTCAGTAGGTTGATTAGAATGAGAACATATAGCACATACCTCTAGTTGAGCAACTTGTTGAACTGGAGAGATGTTTTGGCTTGACATTACTTTCACAATCATATCTAGTTTCCTCTCCATTGTCGTCATTTGAGTTTGGATTTCAACATTAGTGCTTACCTCATAAACACCCATACCTTTTAATCCTGACCTCCCTCTTGATGAAAATTGCTGAGAATTCTAACTTAGGGTCTCAAACAGTTCAATAGCTTCCTCACTGTTATTTTCTATAAGTACACCTCCACAAGCAGAATCAACAAGACTTTTGTTAATATCATTTAGACTTTCATAAAAAGCTTGTACCTGATCATCTTGAGATAGATTGTGGTGTGAACATGTGAGAAGTAGCTCAGTGAAATGTTCCCATGCTTCAAAGAAAAGATATACATCTTTCTGTTGGAAAGTTTGAATTTTTTTTCTGAGTTGCCTTGTCTTTTGAGCTGGAAAGAACTTCTTTAAAAATTTAGCAGTCGACTCCTCCCAATTATTTATGGAACCTGCAGCCAAAGAGTTCAACCACAACTTAGCATTATCTTTTAAAGAAAATGGAAAAAAATATTAACCTGATTTCTTCCGAATCTAAGCCTTGGATATTTTGAGTCTTGCAAAGATTAAAAAAAAAATCCCTAATGTGTAGATATGGATCTTCAGAAAGTGTGCCTCTGTAATATGGCTCCATATTAAGCAAGTGAGGAGATAAACCGAAGTTGTGTTTTGTTGTTTGCTGGAATGCAATGCACGACGGTTGATTGAGATTTTGTGGAATAAATGAGCTCTTCATTGGCTTCCACACTGGTGGATTTCCTACTTGCTCCATTTCTACCTCAGATTCTATCTTCACAGCTTGCTTTTTTAAGTTGTCTAAATGTTCGTTCAATCTCTTGATTGTATACACTGATGTTTAAGGCCTGGGACCTACGACCATGCATAAACAAAATTCAATCCTGCAAGACAACACGTACAAAGTAAGTGTTTCACGAAGAATATATACTGAAGAAATCAAAGTGAAATTGTTGAACAATTTTTTTTTATGTTTATTAAAAACAATTAAACGAAAGAAAAAGAATTAAACACAATTTAGCGCAATCCCCAGCAATGGCGCCAAAAACTTATTATGCAATTATTAACTTAAATAATAAGTTTATAATTATATGTTTTACTCACAAGTGCACAAGATCAAACAAATAGTTTGTATGAAAAGAACGAGATCATTCCCACGAGGATTAATTGAATAAGAAAAGATAATGAGTAAAATTAAATGTAAAACTAAATAAATTCAAATAGTGAGAAAATAAGTTAGGGATTCAATATCCACCACTAGTCATCGTCCTTTTAATAATAACATGCACAATAATACAAACCAAATTTAAATGCTCAAATTTTGCCAACTTAAGGGCATGGGTGTCTACCCCTTAAGCTATGGATTTTTCCTAAACAACAAATTAAGCATGGGTATCTACTCTAACTCTTCTCATTCTAAAGGTATTTAGCATGGTATTTACTAAGTTGTACCTCAAGAATGCATAAATCAATGGAAATCGACAAAAACATAAAACCCAAAAGATGGTATCTATTTCGATCATTTATGTTGATTAATTCCAAAAATCAGTCTTACTTGGCTCTTTTTGTTACTTATCATAGGCACAAAACTCGGTCATCTAAATTTACCTATGTAACTATCCTCATAAAAATCATGCATATGATGATCAAGCATAAACAAAATTGATATGAATGGTAAAATAAAATCAGAAATTAATCAATTGAACATAGTAAAAATAGTGTATCAAGGCATGTCAAAATTCCAAAGAGTCATACTAATACTTCAATCTATCCATAACTAAATTGCTTAGTTGCACATACTGTAGAAAAGATTGATATTCAAATAAAACATTGAAAAGGAGAAAGAATAAACAAACTGTGTGTGGTGATACAAATTGAAGTCTGTGGTGCAAATAGCGAAATTTTTCCCTCCCTTCTCCTTCTTCACACGCACTGTAACTGCAGAAGAGCAGCTCTCACAGCAGCGAATTGACGCAACAACAAATGTGGCCTCTCTTTCCTTCCTCTTATCTATTTCTTCTTCTTCACGCAACTTCAGTTCAATAACAGGGCAAACTCGTCAACAGCTGATTGACGCAATCGCATCCCAAAGGATCACAAATTTGCAGCCCAAAAGAGGGTCAAAATCGCAGCCAAGGAGATTGCAAATTTGCAGTCAAGAGGGAGCCTGAAATCACGTCCGAGAAAAGGGGAATTCACAGCCAATAGAGACCCAAATTCGCAGCCAGAGGGGTGAATTCGCAGCCCAAAATACAGCAAATTCGCAGCCAAGAGAGATCCTAATTCTTTATCTCTTCTTCCCATTTTAAAACCCTTTATTTCCTTGTGAAATTTCTTTGTGACATAAATTTCAGGCATAAATTTAGACATAAATTTCCCATTTTAAAACCATTTCCTAACGGGATTAGACATAAATTTCTTTGTGAAATTGAGTTTCTTCTTTGACTAGGCTTCATTTTTTATGACTTGGCCTTGCACGTGACATTAGTTTCTTTTTTTTTCTTTAGTAAATTACCTGTCAAAACCAAAATACACATAACATACTAAATAGACAATTATTACAAAAAAAAAATACTATAATTACTAAATAGTTTAACAATTACACTTAGAAAAAATTAGGGGTGGGCAATGTCGGTTCGGTTCGGTTTTGAGCCCCAAATCGATTTCGAACCTATTTCATTCGGTTTGCCCAAAACCCAAACCGAAACCAAATTTTGTATTTGTAAACCGATGAATTCGGTTGAACCGAATTTCGGATCGGTTCGGTTCGGTTGGGTCAAAATTTCAGGCTCAAGCATTTGAAAGACTTTCATTAAAACATGTCCAATTTTTTTACAGGCCCAATTTTATTACAGACCCAATTTTTAGCCCAAAATTAAAAACTTTGAGAGAATAGGGTGATCCAGTGCAACAGGGTGTACTGCAGTGCATTTGTTGCACTAATTAGGTATTGACACCTACATGTTATTTAGTTATTTATATATATTTAATTAATCGGTCGGTTCGGTTATAAATCGGTCGGTTCAAAATCGTAAACCGATTTCGAACCGTTTATAATCGGTTCGGTTCGGTTTAAATTATTTTATTTCTACTCATATTTCGGTTCGGTTACCGAACCGAATTTAAAAATCGGTTCGGTCGGTTAACCGAATTTAAATCGGTTTTTGCCCACCCCTAGAAAAAATAATGTTCAGAGTGCACTTTTATGCACTCATCACACTCAACTAGGAAAGGATCTCCAGCAAGATCTTTTTTCCTAAACTATGCCATCGAATGTCTAGCCGAATGAGGGCTCTCGCATTATAAATAAGACACGGGTTTGACAAAGAAATGTATGTTGTAGAACCTAATTTGCATTTTAAGCCTTTTTCAAGCCTTGTCTGACTTTAGCATCGGAGTGTCATTAGCCACCACAACGGTGGTCCTTGGCTTAAGTGCGTTCCTTGTGCAGGTTCAGGTCAAGGTTAAGGAGAACAGGATTCAATTACATCAAGAACTGTTTGACACCTTTGCCTCACTGAGGAGACTCGTACATGAATATAGAGATGGTGGGTTGAAAACCCGACATTATACGGTTGTGATCAATTTGTCAAAGCTTTCAAAATTACATGCTACATAATGAAAACTTGAAAATTTACATGAGAGAGAGAGTTTGAGAGATGAAGAAAAGCTTGAAAAATACAGAGAAAGAAAACTAAGATAAAGGAAAGAAATGAGATAAGTTTCTTATGGTTGAAGAGTCCTTGTGAAGGTAGGTAAAACGACAATGGTTGGTGAAGAAAATGATTGTGTGCCGTCAAAATTTAGATTACTTGTTTTTAATTGTCATTACAAAATTATTTTAAGATTACTGTTGGAATAATTTTTTAGTCAGCTTTCACTGTTAAGTGATCAACACATCCATGTTGCTTATTCTAATAAGAAGTTTGAACTTCTGATCAGAACTAAAAACAAACACCCTAAACAAGGTGTCTCACTTCTTATTAAAAATTATGACTCTATTCAGAAGTTAAAACAAACACCTTCGTACTCTGATTGTATCACAATGGTTGTGGAAAGTAGATATGCCCAAAACCAAGCTAAGTTATGATGGGTTTTTTTCTACCCTCAATTAGAGCTATGTATGATGTCACCCCAGCTAGTGTTGGATTTACAAGCTTTGTGAATCGATTTTAAATGAAGTACCAAGTCAAAATAAAGGGTCGGGATCCGCTGACTCGTGAAATCTCACTCATAGTTTTACATAAGATCTGGGCCGCTTCTTTATTTTGATCCGATGGTAAATAACCACTTATAATTGTTCAATTTTTTTATTAAATAAAAACTATTGATGGTAGCCCCTACTACCCACCACCACTCAATTTATCTCTCATTCTTTCTAAACCCCCGAGTCCACCACCACCACTTCAACCTCTCCTCCTCCCTTCATTAAACACTAAGGGGGTGTATTGTATATGGATTCTTATGGAATTGATAAATAATTTGAAAAATCCACGGACTCTTTAAGTTGTCCACAGACTCATTAAATTGTCCACGGACTTCTGCTGATTTCTTAAATCCATAGACTTTTGCTACAGACTTTCTAGAGATTTATGAAAATCCACGGACTTTGTATGAACGACTTTTACAGATTTCTAATTATTTGCAAGATAAAAAAGAAGTTGGTAAATAGTGATGAAACAAAAAAACGTCCGCATATAATTAACAAAAGTGAGAGATACATGTGCTAAAAAAACTAGAAAAAGAAAAGGTCGTTAATTAGCATCTTTAAAATAAGAAGTAAACGTCCATAAAATTGTATTATGATCATTCTTCTCCTTCATGATCATGGTCACTTTCTTCATTATCATTGTTAGCAACGTTGACGTTTGCTTGAGCTGCTGCCCACATTTGATTAGCAATACTCATTCTCCACTGATTAGCATTTTCTCTTTGCTGCTCTTGGGTTTGAATATCATCCCATTCAAAATTATCTTCATTATTCTCTACCGGATCATTTTCTGGTTCAGGAGGAAATTCATCTAAACGACATTATTGTCGAAGAAAATTATGCAATCCTGCACATGCCAAAACAAGCTCCGCTTGTGTCTTGTAAGGAAATGGTGGTGCTGATTTGAAAATTGTAAACCGCGACTTGAATATTCCAAATATTCTCTCAATTAAGTTCCTCAATGAAGCATGACGAAGATTAAATAACTCAATTGCGTTGACAGGATGGTTTCCTGGACCGCCAAAATCTTTGAGATGATATCGAGTGCCACGAAATGGAGCTAAAAATCGACGTCGGTTTGGAAATCCACAGTCTCCAAGGTAATATTTACCTGATCATAAAAAAATGTGCAATTAGTATATTTGTACTTTATACTATATAATGTCGTGAGATCTACATTCATAATAGTATATACAGAATTACAACACAATAGCTAGTAAATAGATCAAGCATTTGACAAAACAAAGAATATAATGATGGAGAAAATACAATGGGGCATTAGAGATTCACTTGAAAGCAATAAGTGTATTAACAATTGACATGAAAGCAATAAGTATATTAACAATTGACTTGTATATTGTAGCTAAAATTGGTAAATGGGAGGACAAATGAATGTTAATTTGACATTATCCTCCAAGAATTGTTGAGCTGCAATTGCGCAGACTCACCAAAGCATTTAGCCCTCATCAAACAGAAGTGGGTGCAAAAGCCATAGGACGATGACACCCGGCATGTCTTCAGAATGTAGCACGCAGAGCGGTCCACTCCTCTTCCTTGGACTAGTACTCCCCATGCCTTTGTTATGGATAATGAAGACGATGGCGACGGTGAACTGACATTGTTGGGATCAATCATTGTGTCTTGTTCTTCTTCTTCTATTAAATCATAATCATCATTGTGATCTTTGAGTTGTTCGACAATGATGATTCCGTCAGGAATTGCACTTGTCTGGTCCTGCCATCTGCTTGTGATGGACTGCCAGTTTTCCGCTGCCGCTTTGTCTTTTTCCAATTCCAATTCTTTTTCTAATGTATTATTCTTCTTCGAGTAGACATGCATAGGAAATGGCGCTTCTCCTATGTTCTTTACAATCTGTTCATATAAATTAAACTCAATTATTAATTAACGAGGAAATTGATGATAAAAACAAATAGATAAATAAAAATAAAAATAAAAATAAAAAGATTGGTAACAAGGAACAAACCTCAGAAACAGATTATGCAAAGATAGAAAAAGAATCGAGAAAACAAGAGGATGGGAACCAACCTCTTCACGGCTAGCACAAGGAAGAACTTTGGGAGACTTTTTTTCAAGTTGAAATCTTTGATATGGAGGCTGGCAAACTATTGAACTTTGTTATTTATACCTAACACTACAAAGTCCATGAGAATCCATGATTTTCCAAATCCATAAATATGAATGATATTTTGAATACCCTAAAACTTTTGTGGACTTTCTGAAATCCATATTGAATACCCCTAGACTTTGTGGATTTCAGAAAGACTTTTTAAAATCCTGATTGAATACCCCTAGACTTTTGTGGACTTTTTAAAATCCAAATTGAATACACTTGGATTTTCAGAATCCATGGAATTTATTAAATTGCCCACAAAATCCAGATACAATACACCCCTCTAAATGATGAAAGGAAAACAGGTGCATCAGTGCACTTGCAGTGATGGAAGCAAGGGTGTTAGACTTCGGCATGGCAAAGCTCATCAGTGCACACACACACCTAAGGGCATGTGTTGCTTCCACGATGTAACGGTAATGGAACATGTAGCCTTCCACCAATTCTGTGGTTAAGATCAGACTTCTCTAGCCATCTTTTTAAATAAAATCACCGTCTCAAAAGTTGCCTTTCCATTTTCCTCCATTCTCATCACCCCCAAATCAAACCCAAACACCCCCAAAAAACCAAATCAAAACCAAAATGGCCATATCCCCATCATCAGAACCCAAATTCTCAACAAAATCACAATTTACCTCCATTATAAGCTAGAGTAGTAAAACTATACTTCTACTATAAGCTAGATAAAGAGGAGTCATTGTTGGTCTTCATTTCATCTATATCTTTACCTTCACATCCATAATCAACTTGGTGCTTTTAAAACCAGCCTACAGGCCAACAAGCATCATAAAGACAAGATGTTGCAAATACTTCTCACCTCTCTTGAAAGCCACTCAGAGCCATCATCAGAACCCAAACACCCCCAAAACTAATCAGCCCATTTTCCTCCATTCCTCTCGCGGATCAGCCCATCAAGAAAGCCACTCGGAGCAAGACCTCACTCGCCAATCCGATTTCGAGTCTTTTTTGGCCATTGATAGGCTCCAATTCGATGGTTGGAAGAGGTATTGGGGGAGGTGGAGCCAGAGAAATTGGATGTGGCAGTGCCGGAGGAATTGGACTGGAATAGATGAATAAAAGGTGGAGTGGGTGGGAACGGAGATAGAAGAAAATGAAGGTAAGAAGAGAGATGAATTGAGTGGTGCTAGAATCAATAGTTTTTATTTAATAAAAAAAATCAACACTTCCAAGTGGTTATTTACCATCGGATCAAAATAAAGAAGCGGTCCGAATCTTATGTAAAACTATGAGTGATATTTCATGAGTCAGCGGATTATGACCCCAAAATAAATCTACAACTCCACTTGTGATTAAATTCTTGAATCAATGTCTAAAATACTAGGAAGCCCACCAACCATAAAATCAGTATCCTTGACCAGTTAATAATATGACTGATTATACATTGAAGATTTCTAAACCCCAAAACTTTGCTATATATGATACGGCGAATATGTTAAACCTTGGCATATGTGAAATATCTTAGAATTTTTTAAGGGCACATCTGTAATTTTCAAGAAAACTTTCCATTTGATTTCTTCCATATGTAAAGCGGGAAAACAAAAAAATGAACAAGGCGTCCTACGCTTGTAATTAGGGATGGGCACGGGACAGGATGGGACGAGATGAACCCATCCCGTTCATTCGGGATAGGGACGGGATGAGCACGTACTAAATAGTCCTCCAATAAAAAATAACAAAAAGAGTTTTATCTCACATTACTCACACACCAATAATGTCAAATTTATATACATATAACTTACATTATAAATAATAATAGATATTAAATAAATAAATAAATATTAAAATTTTTTTTTGGAAGGCAAATAAATATTAAATTTCATTTAGAATTAATGATTCAATTCATTTAGATTTCATATAG
The DNA here is from genome assembly GCA_963556465.1 of Berberis vulgaris. Lineage (NCBI taxonomy): Eukaryota > Viridiplantae > Streptophyta > Magnoliopsida > Ranunculales > Berberidaceae > Berberis > Berberis vulgaris. The sequence continues at coordinate 22,593,562 of OY747134.1, read as the reverse complement.
AATTCCATCTTACATTGATTTAATTTCAACACATCCTAATCTTTAATTTAAAAGAGTATTTTGATTAAAATTAATAATAATAAATATTAAAAAATAAATTCGGGATGGGACGGGATAGGTGGGATTGAAAATCTTCATCCCGATCCCATCCTACTCTGGATCGGAACGAGATGGGATCAGAATGAGTTTGATCAATCTCAAAAGGACCAAAAAAAATCAGGACAGATGAGACGAAATTAGAATAGGTTCTCACTAGATGGGATGCCCACTCCTATTTGTAATAGTCGGCGATAACATGTACGCAAGATTTTATTGGTACCTGCGTGCGTGAGGGTGAGTATTACTATTTGATTCCTTCTCTTTCTATGACTAAGCAAGAAATACCAAAACAGAGCTTATTAACCACGTAATTGACTTCTTCTCCCTGCCCTTTCAAACCCTTCTCTCTTTTTCTTTCTTCCTTCTTCCTCCCTCCCTCCCTCCCATTTAAAAACCCCCTCCCCATACCTCCGTCTTCCTTATCTCTCACTTCTCCGCTTCACTTCCTTCTCTGCTTTGCCTTGCTTTCTTCGCTCCTCCTCTTCTTATTGTCGTCGTCTTCTTATTCTTCTTATTCTTCTTCTGCTACTTAGAAAAAGAAATAAAGAAGACCATTTCAAAATTCAAAATTTGCATATCTTCTTTGAGATTTCTTTCCAAAATGGAAGCCAAGCGAGAAGCAGAACAACAAGTAATCTGTGATTTAGAGGGTGGAAAAGCCAATGATGACGTTAACAACGGTTTTGAAGTTGGAGATGGAGATTTCAATCACAAAGAGCAATTGGAGCAAGCTTCAAATTTCTCTGAAAATGAGATTGGAAGCAGAGACAAGCGTGCTAAAGAAGACAAGAAGCAACAAGTGTCTGAAAATCAAGCCAGCACCGTTGTTGAACCTCCAAAGATGAACGGAGGTGATGATGATGAGAATCATCAACATCAGCTGCTCCCTGTACGGCTTCATTCACTGCTTCCAAAACTAGAAGCTCGACCAGGTCTAGCAAAATCGTCATCAAACGGAACCGAAGAGTTTCGTCAAATGGAGATGGAGAGATCAGTCTCTGTATCCGACAAATTATCCATAGGTAAATTCATTCGCGATCGAAGCAATAGCTTCTCTGAAGCGATCGTCAAGCGAGTCTCCTCTTTAAAAGAAAAGAGTAACATCATCAACAACAACTCACCACCAAAGGTGACTGAGTTCAACCTCTCAGTACTCAAAGTGATCGTCCAAGTCAAGAACTTCCACAAAGAGGTCGACTTCAAAGGCCGGATCAGTTTCTTCTCGCGATCGAATTGCAGAGACTGCAGCGCGGTTCGATCCTTGTTCTGCAAGAGAGGACTCAAGTTCGTGGAGATCAACGTAGATGTGTTTCCATTGCGAGAGAAGGAGTCGATGGAGCGGACGGGGAATGCTAAGGTTCCGCAGATTTTTTTCAACGAGAAGCTCTTTGGAGGTTTGATCGCTTTGAATTCGCTGAGGAACAGCGGAGAGTTCTGTTAGAAAAGTAGAGCAGGAGAAGAAGCAAGTTTATGAAACTATCTATTTCATTTCATGATAGAAAAATGTACAATCTGTAATACTTATATAGACAACTCAAATGATGTTTAGATGTCAAAACAAATGCTCTAACAATAACAGCCTGACTAACCAACTGTCTAACAACATACTAACTGTCTCTGACCATTCTGTCTAACAACCTATCTATTAGTCATTGTTTTGCTAATCACTAATTATACTTAACATCCCCCCTCAAACGAAGGGTAGATACATCAACCACACTGAGTTTGTTACCTAGCAATAGGAACCTGGGTTTACCAAGAGCCATAGTGAAAATATCAGCAACTTGACTAGAGGCTGAAATATGATGAACCTGAATGAGCTTGCGAGCCACCTTCTCATGTACAAAGTAAATGTCAATCTCAATATGCTTGGTCCAAGAATGAAGAATAGGGTTGGCACTAAGCAGAAAAGTACTCTTGTTGTCACACCAGATAATCGGAATGGAACAACCAATCTGTAGTTCATGAAAGAGGGATTGCAACCAAGTGAGCTCAGCTGTCACTGAAGCAAGGCTCCTATACTCAGCTTCAGTACTACTTCTGGAGACAATACGCTGCTTCTTAGACGACCAAGAAACAAGGTTAGCACCTAAATATACACAATAGCCAGATGTAGATCTTCTGTCATTAGGGTCAGACGCCCAATCAGCATCGCAATAACCAGTGAGCTGAAAAGAGGGAGTAGGAACAATGTGAAGTCCACAAGTGGGTGTAGCCTTGAGATACCGTAAGATTCTTTTCACTACTCGCCAATGTGATTCAAGTGGATTCTGCAGGAATTGACAAACATGATTCACAGAGTATGCTATTTCAGGCCGAGTGATTGTAACATACTGCAATGCACCAACAATGCTACGATACAATTGAACATCCTGGACTGGATCACTACCCGTAGCAAACAAATTTTCACCCCCACTCATAGGAGTGGATAAGCCATTAGCATACTGCATCTTAGCACGACACAAGAGATCAGAGATGTATTTGGACTGAGATAGAAACAGGCCAGTGGTAGTATGTTGAACTTGAATACCAAGAAAGAAATGAACATGACCCAAATCCTTTAAAGAGAATCTAGCATTGAGTTGATGAATGATCTGAGAAACAACTTGGGAATCGGCACCAGTGATGAGAATGTCATCGACATACACTAGAAGAAATATAGGAGATGGAGAATGTCTAATAAAAATAAAAGAATCAGACTTGGTGGAAACAAAACCAAGCAGAGAAAGTGTGTGTCCTAGTTTATCAAACCAAGCCCGAGGAGCCTGCTTTAGACCATATAAAGCCTTATGAAGCTTGCAAACAGCCTTGGGTCGTGAAGCATCAATAAAACCAGGAGGTTGCATCATGTATACTTCTTCTGAGAGATCTCCATTCAAGAAAGCATTGTTGATATCTAATTGAAAGACATATCAGCCATATGTGACTGCCACTGAGAGTAAAACACGAATTGTAGTAGGTTTAACAACTGGACTAAAGGTCTCAGCGTAATCAAAGCCAGCAACCTGTTGAAACCCTCTAGCCACTAAACGGGCTTTGTATCTGTGCACTGTGCCATCAGAGTTTTGTTTAACTTTGAATAACCAACGACAACCAACAATAGAACGATCCTGAGAAAGATCCACCAGTGACCATGTATGATTTCTCAGTAAAGCCATATACTCATCCTGCATTGCAGAGAGCCAATGAGGTGTCTCCAAAGCCTCCTGCAGACTAGAAGGTGTAGTTGAAGCTATAAAAGCCTTGGGCTTGTAAATACCAGCCTTGGACCGAGTGACCATAGGATGACCAGTATCAACACTAGGAATAGGCAGAGGAGCCTCACTAACAGCAGTCAGAGGAGTAGGACTAGGAATAGGACTATCACCAGAATGGGTCATATGAATAGGACTAACGTCAGGAACAGGACTAGTGATAGACATATGACTAGGAGCAGGATGATAAGACGGGACCACTGAGCTAGAGGAAGGAGTATTACCAGAAATGGATGGCCTAGTGTTAGTAAGATTAATAGGAAAAGGAATAACTGCAGGGGAAGGATCATGAACAATAGGTGATGAGTGAGAAGAGAGAGTATGCCATTTTGTATAAGGAAAAGAAGTTTCATGGAACAGAACATCTCTAGAGATATACAACCGACCAGTAGATGACAAGCATTTGTAGCCTTTATGCTAAAGATTATAACCAAGAAACACACATTCAACAGATCTAAACTGAAGTTTGGTTGAATTATAAGGTCGGGTGTTAGGAAAACAGGAACAACCAAACACTTTTAGTGAACTATAATCAAGAACTTTGTGGTAGAGAACTTCATATGGTGAAAGACCCTTAAGTGCAACCGAGGGAACTCTATTAAGAAGAAAAACAGATGTCCAGACTGCATCATCCCATAACTTCATTGGAAGTGAAGCATGAGCAAGCATAGTAAGAGCAGACTCAATAATGTGCCTATGTTTTCTTTCAGCAACACCATTCTGCTGATGTGTAGTTGGGCAAGCAAGGCGATGACCAATGCCATGTTGAACTAGATACTTGGAAAAAGATCTATATTCCCCTCCCCAATCAGACTGAATAAATTTAATAGGGAGACCAAACTCTAATTCAACTTGAGCTTTGAACTTAAGAAATGTTGAAAAAGCATCAGATTTGTTATGTAAAAGAAAAACCCAAGTGAATCGACTAAAGGCATCAATAAAGTGTATATAGTATTTAGAACCAGATGAAGATAGTGTAGAGGCAGGACCCCAGAGATCAGTATGAATCAGTTCTAAAGGTTTTGTATATACAATAGAAGAACTAGGAAAAGGGAGCTTGTGTATTTTTTCTAAACAACAACATGAACAAAACTTCTGATTGATCGTTTTTGGAACAGACATATTACATCTGGTAAGAATTTTCTGCACAAGAGAGAAGGATGGATGACCCAATCGAGCATGCCAAAGAAATATAGGAGAAGAAGACATAGAGGTAGTATGAGAAAATGGACTACTAGAGTTAGTATGGTTAACTGAAACACAAGAAGTTTGATGGACAGGCTGACTTGAAATACTGGAATGCTGATTATCGGGCTTGAAAAGCTGAAATGCTAACTGACTTGATGCTGAATTGCTGAGTGACTGACTAGGAATGCTAGAATGCTGAAATGCTGGAATGCAGACTATCAGGCTTGGAAAGCTGAAATGCTGACTGACTTGATGCAGAATTGTTGAGAGATGGGCTAGTAATGCTAGAATGCTGAAACGCTGGAATGCTGACTGATGTAGGAATGTTGGAAGGCTGACTGATGCTGAAATGCTTAAAATGGTGAGATTGTTGGGAGTACTGAGAAGGCTGAGAATGCTTAAGATGTTGATAATGCTGAGAAGGCTGATCATGCAGGAAATACTGAGAGTGCTGAGAATGCTGAGAAGGTGAATTACTTTGAATGCTGACAGGAACGCTGGAATGTTGACTGGAAGGCTGAGAGGGTTGAAATGAATTACTGACTTGAAGTGCTGAAAGACTGGAATGCTGAGATGAACTGGGAACCTGAGAAGGACTATGATCTGGAATACTGCGAGCAATACTGAGAGATTCTGCAATAAGTGACTCAAGTTTTGACTTGGTTGACAGCATGGATGGAAAAACATAGAGTCATTTGTTAAGCTTCCCTTCCAATAGAACTCGATGTGTGACCTCATCCTTGACAAAACAGAGGTCAGGATGAAACTCAAAGTAGACACTATTATCTCTTGCAAACCGAGAAACACTTAACAAATTCTTAGTTAACTTAGGAACCTGAAGAACATTCTGAAGATGTAAAATTTTGGAAGAATCAGAGGACTGAATAAAAGACTAACCAATGTTCTCAATTGGTAAAGCTGAGCCATCACCAGCAAACAATTTTTCTTCGCCATGATAAGGACAGATGACATGAGACTCTGAGAATATGGAGTACAATGATCTGTAGCTCCTGAGTCAAGATACCATCTACAATCAGAAGATGTAGAAGCCTCACCTGATCGCATTATGGACTGTGAATTTGCTCTCAAATCAGAATGAGGAGACTGACTAGTAGCAGAAAAGGCATGACGAGGAGTTGACATAGCTGGTTGAGATGGTAAGCCTGAAAAAGATGATTGTGAATTGGAGTTCCATGGATTTGCAGTATTAGTATCAAACCGATTATAACATTTGAATGTAATTTGTCCAATTTTGCCACAGATTTGACACTGAGGACAATTTGATCCAAATCCAGACGGCCTGTATCCTCTTCCAGAACCAGATTTTGAACCTCTTGGGTGGAATGGAGGTCTGGACTGTGGTCTCCAACCTTGTGAGTTCGACACAAATGATCTAGGGGAAGGTTTATAGGATGTATGTGATACATTCACTGAACTTAAGACATCAAGATCTTTAGCATGCCTTTCAATCCTGGATTCCGGAGCAAGCAAGAGAGCCTCAACCTCTGCCACAATATAATCATCAGACCTGGAGCTCACAGATACTACAAAAGTACCATATATCTGAGGTAATCCATCAAAGATAGCATTGATATGACCTTTTGAAGACAATTGATGCCCTACGGCTACTAACTGATCAATAATGGATTTAAGCTTGAACAGACAGTCATTGATGGAAAGACCTCCTTTCTTAAGAGTTTGTAACTGAGTTCTGAACTGAGAAACCTTGGCAACAGTCTGGGAGTTGAAGAAAGTCTCAAGAATCTTCCAAATGTGTGCAGAAGTAGTACAACCTACTAACCTGGTAAGTAAGGATTCAGTCATGGAAGAAAGGAGCCATGAGAACAGAAGTTGATCTTGCTGTTCCCAGTTGAGATATTCAGGATTAACTCTGTTGTTTGTTTGATTTTCCATGGAGAGAAATCTGGACGGAGGTGAGGTGTTCTCAATGAACTTCTGAAGTTTGTGACCTTTAATCGTTGCTAACACTTGTTGTTTCCACAACAAGTAGTTGTGCTCATTCAATTTTACAGATAATGAATGAGTGAACATCACTGGTTTTGACTCTGTCATGGCAGAGTTCATGAGTGATGTGGCATTGGATGATAAATCCGCCATTGATACTACTTGAAAAAAACTGAAAATGAAAAAGAAGAAGAAACTAGAAAAAGAAGAGTTACAATCTGTGCTCTGATACCATGTTAGAAAAGTAGAGCAGGAGAAGAAGCAAGTTTATGAAACTATCTATTACATTTCAAAGTAGAAAAATGTACAATCTGTAATACTTATATAGACAACTCAAATGATGTTTAGCTGTCAAAACAAATGCTCTAACAATAACAGCCTTACTAACCAACTGTCTCTGACCATTTTGTCTAACAACCTATCTATTAGCCATTGTTTTGCTAATCACTAATTATACTTAACAAGTTCGATACCGAGTTCAAGCAGCTGCTGGCCAAGAGGTGTCCCCAGACTGCGCCGGTTTATGGGTTTGATGATCCCGAGGACGTGGAACAGCGGACGGATGACATCATTGGGATTGTTAGGGTTTTGAGGCAGAGATTACCGATTCAGGACCGCCTCACCAAGGTGAAGATCATCAAGAATTGCTTCGCCGGGAGCGAGATGGTGGAAGTAATGATTCACCACCTCGATTGCGGTTGAAAGAAGGTGCGTTTTTCCTTATACCTCATTTTTTGTGCTATTTTACTTTTTTTACACATAATTTTTCTTTCACTCATCGTTTCAGTCGATGCTTTAGTGTAGCAATATAGCTTAAGTACTTGGCTTTGCACTGAATAACTGTTTAAAATTGGAGGGTCTTTTTTATACCCCCCCCCCCCCCCCCCCTTTTTTAGTTTGCACCCTTTTTTTTTAGTCTTTGTTTCAAACGAACCGGGGGAAGTATTAATTATGAATGGGTTTTGAGGGGGTATGTCATAAAAATCCAAAAATTGAATGGAGGAAGGAAGATTGTGGATCCCAGTGAAGACGCTGTAAAACACGAGTTGTTTGACGGACCCACATCTTCATAAACCGGTAGAAAAACAGATCAAGTGGTGGCTGAAACTGTGGATATGATGTTTATGCTGTGATGAAGCGTCAATCTAGGCATAATGTAAGGAAAAAAGGTTCAACTGCCTAAACCCGTGTTTGATACACTTGAAATGAATGAGGAGTAGATAAATCTGTAAGACTCTAATGTTGTTATTCAAAACATGGTGAAGAGCTGCAGATTACCTTCTAGAGTTCAAATCTTACTATTTTAACAAAAAAATTCTCCCTACCTTCATTCTGGAGACTGCTTGATCCAAAAGTGCCCTCATAAAAATCACTTTTAACTTTTAGGCATGCCATTGATATTTCATGAATCAAGAATTAATCAATGAATGTAGCTAATAACATCAGTTAAATACTTTTCTTGGAAGATTTTACTTTTCTTGCACGTTGCATCATCACTTTCATAGCTGCGTATTAATAACTTTACTAAATAATTGCATAAAATACATGATCAATGCACGTGCATACAAGCTAGTGGATGAATGGTAAGTGCATTCAACCAGTTGATGTTTCACAATTATGATCATGATTCATGCAATCAAATATACAATTGAATCTACTGAAACTAAAATATCAATCATCTAGTCTCACCCCAAATCCCTGAAGCAGAGCCATTATTTAGCAATAAAAGGGCCTTGTATAGTTTTTGTACACTTGTTTTACCAAATAATTTTAAACAATGTGTTTTAGGCATTGACCTTCTTTTAAATAGGCCTATCACCGCATCACCCTGGAAAATGACTTCAAATGATACCTTAGACTTGAAAAGCATGAAGAGCAATCAATATGTATTGGTCTACTTTAAAATGATCATACAACGATTGTCCTTTATAAAATGAGTATGTTCACTGTGCTGCCTGTGCAGAGGTATCTTGTTCGGACAAGCTTGCCTTGCCCCATGGAAGCTGACTGTAACCATCCTTGACCATGTTGCTTGAGTCAATTTTACTTTCAGTACACCTTCGTTTAGGCCTTCTATCTGAGATCGGACTATTTCATTTCCAATGTCAACCTTGTTTATCTGTGGTCAAATGACTGTAGCATGCTTAACTGTATATACGAGAGAAAATCTATTTACACGTACCTGATTGATAGTATTATTATGTTTATATTTGTAGGCTGTCAAAATTGGGAGGGAGATAGCAAGGAAACACTTCATCCATCATGTCTTTGGGTAAGCACTGACCAAAATTACATGTAAAAAATCACAGAACATGTGGTTAGCATTTTCTGTATCTTAATATCTTAAAAAATGTACAGGGAAAATGATTTCGCAGATGGGAACCATTTATATCGTTTCCTTGAGCATGAACCGTTTATTCCTAAAAGCTTCAATTTCCGTGGATCCATTAATGACTCTGAACCAAAATCAGCAGCTGTTGTTGGCAAAAGGCTCACCAAAATTATGTCTGCTGTGCTAGAGACTTATGCTTCTGAGGACAGAAGTTATGTTGATTATACGAGCATCGGCAGAAGCGAGGAGTTTCGGAGGTAATTTCCTACTTTAGTGCTTGTGCTAAAAAATATATATATAAAAATTTAAAAAAAAAAAAAAAAATCTTCTTTGGTGAGTATAAGGACAATATTTAGAAGGCTAAGCTTTCAGAATGACTTTAACTCTTGAAATATTAGGAATCTATATCTATTAATTATGATATTGGTAACCATGGCAACAATCTACTTACCATAATCAAATTCTTCCGATCATTTAGTTAAGTTGATAAAATTTAGACAGTTTTTTTTTTTTTTTTGGACTATGAATCAAAAAGTGCAGATTTACTTTCTTGGGTTTAGACAATTATGCTTTCCTCAAATAAACTGGCATAAGCATTGGTAGACTTAACCATGAATGTTTCAGATTGAAATATATCGTCTTTGAAAAATGGTACTTGATCAAATTATCGTCTGGTACTGTATTGTGTCCTAGTAAAGTCTCGAATAACTTAACAGGCATAACCTGACTGAGTGTAATAACATTCACATGTACTTTGAATGCATGATACTAAGTTTCTGAACGATGAACTTACTCAGAACATTGCTTGTTATCTTCCTAATAACTTGAAAGGTTTATCTTTAAGAGCTGGGGTCCCGCTCACCTAGAATCTGCCTGCCTTCACTGAATGCACTGCCTAGGGTACCATGAAACAAAATGACAAATGATAGGTACAAATATGTGAAGACATCGTGGTTTGTAACTAAAGGAATCAATTTCTTATGGGTATTTAGAAATGCCTTTTTTAAGGAATTTTAGTATTTGTTAGAAAACTATTCCACATTGACAACTTTTGTAAGAGATTAGCAAGATTTTTTCAACTACAGTTGGTTACGAAAATTCATCTTATTGATTTAAAAGTACAACATTTCAAGAAGTTCCAGGCATTAAAAAGCAATAACAGTCTTAAGTTTATTTGCCAGATGTAACTCTATTTGGTTTGTATTAGTATTGGCATATTATTGGGGGGGAAATGTTTATTGAATTGCAACATTAGATAACATGCAATCTTAGAAAACTTCTTTTATAATTAAGAAGAGAAAGGAAAAATAGATACGGATATGTTTTTTCAAAGAAAATGACTAAAACAAAGCTTCAGTCTGTATGTATAGCTATGCATAACTGCTACTAGTATGTCAACTTTAGATGGGAATGAGAATATTTAATCTGGAAAAATCATTTGTTTATGATTCCTGCAAACTTCTCTCTTGTTAATCTTTGTATTGATTTATAAAAATTGGGTTCCAATGTCTGTGCTCATGTTTACAGGTATGTAAATCTGGCCCAAGATCTGCAACGTGTGGACATCCTAGCACTCTCGACAAATGAGAAGCTGGCCTTTTTCTTAAATTTACACAATGCTATGGTCATACATGCCGTGATAAGATTAGGGTGTCCAGACGGTGTTACTGATAGAAGATCCTTCTTTGGGGAATTCCAGTATATAGTGGGAGGCCGTCCTTACTCCCTTGCCACCATCAAGAATGGAATCCTAAGATGCAACCGAAGACAACCATACTCCTTGGTCAGACCCTTTGGCCAAGGAGACAGAAGATTGGAGGTAAACATTTTTATATTTATGTTTTCTACGCATTGAATGTATTAAAATTGTCTAAATGGTAGGTTTGTTGTTGGCTGTTTCTAGTTTTACTATAATGTTTACTTAAACTTTTTGGGGGATTTTCTAATGCAGGTGGCTCTTCCCAAAGTTAACCCGTTGATCCATTTTGGACTGTGCAACAGTACGCGCTCAAGCCCAAAGATGCAGTTTTTCTCTGCACAAGGGCTCTTCCCAAAGTGCCCCCACGTGAATCCGTGCCTGGTTGTCTGCTAATGACTAGTTCTCTTTTCTTTTTCTTTTTCTTTTTCTTTTCCTTTTCCTTTTTCTGTACATAATTTGATTGATTACAAACCTTAGTAGTAGTCATAGCAATTACATCATACTCATTCATGTGTGATAAAAATTTGTTGCATTGATCCCTTAACATCGTTGTTATTAATTTATTTGTGAAAACGATACATGTGTAGCATTGAACACCATTATAAAAAGGCAGCGACTACTTAACACCACCTAAAGTATTGTCTCACACCACCATATCAACTTTTTCTCTCCCACACTACCTACTTTATTTTGCACACCACCATTTCTCTCCCACACCACTAATAAAAACGTACTCAAAATTTTAAATTTTCTCTCTCCTCCCATCTCTTGATGTTCTTTTCTTTCCTTCTTTTTCTCTTCCCTTCTTCTCCTCCTTCCCACTCTTCTCCATCTCAGACACCGCCATCATCACCATCGCCACTTTTCTCCCTTCCGCCACATTTCTTCATCAAGCACCACTACCACCCCGTCACCTCTCTCACCCTCTTTGTCTATGAAAATAGGGTACTATCCCTGACTTTGGTTCAATTTATATGTTTGATTGAGACCAATTCTCAAGCTCATATGAAAAATTTTAGAACTCTGAGTTCTCTAATAAACACAATTTGAATCACTTAAAAATATTTTAAAATGAGAAAGTTATGGTCATTTTACTAAAGTCACGAAATCTATCTAAAAACAGTATGTTTTCACCCATTCGCATTAAGCAATGCGAGGATTGGATAAAACTTCGCCCAGACCTATGTGAATTAGGGTTCAAATTTGCTGAGGTCCAAGCAAAGTTCCGCCCAATACTTGCATTGCTTAATGCGAATGGGTGAAAACAGACTCTGTTTTTGACAGATTTGCCTGACTTTAGTAAAATGGTCATAACTTTCTCATTTCAAAATATTTTCAAGTGATTCAAATTGTCTTTATTAGATAACTCAAGAGTACTACAATTTTTGTGCTTTGATGAGCTTGAGAATCGGTCTCGATCAAGCATATAAGTTGTCTGAAGGGACACTACCTCATTTTCATTGCGAGACAGATTTGCGCGACTTTAGTAAAATTACCATAACTCGCTAATTTCAAAACATTTTCAAATGATTCAAATTGTGTTTATTAGATAACTCAGAGTACTACAATTTTCATGTGATGACCTTGAGAATCGGTCTTGATTGAATTGGCTGAAAGTCAGGGACACTACCTCGTTTTCATTGCGAGACAGATTTGTGCGACTTTAGTAAAATGACCATAACTTGCTCATTTCAAAACATTTTAGAGTTTTTCAAACTGTTTTTATTAGATAACTCAAAGTACTACAGTTTTCATGTTTTGATGAGCTTGAAAATTGGTCTCAATTGAGGGTTTACATTGGTCGAAAGTTGCCCTATTTTTATGTTACTATTTTTTTCAAAAATAGTTTTTTGGGTGGTGTGGGTTAGTAGGAAAAAAAGTACATGGTGGTGTGAAACAATATATATGGTGGTGTGGAGTAGTCGCTGCCTTATAAAAAGGTAGCATTGAGGTTTTCAAATAATGCAATTTTAAACTATCTATTTAAAATTGTCGTAGGAGTGAGTTTATAGAAGAATCTTTACTGGGATGACTTTGTAAGTGATATAGGACAAATCCCTCCAATTTTGGCTGCCCCCCACAGTGGCCTTGGGTCTTTCTGACTCTAACACTAATTGTAACACCCCACCGTATAGCATTGGTATGGTAGGTGATGATACATCAAATAATATCGTCGTCGCAGTCACACACATGGTAGAGATCGTCTATCACGAGGATCAAGTATCCCGAGACCATGCTAATTCATAAAGCCCAAAGAAGACGAATTCAGTCATGAAAATCCAAACATGGCCCATCAGAATATATCATAATTAGAGGCTCAGATCCAGGCCCGATAAAGTTCTCCTTCAAGGGGAATGAGCATTACATAAAAAAGAGTCATGGAGGGAGTTACGCCTCCACGGACACATCTTCATAAAGGAGAGGTTGTTACAGAGAACTCTCCCCTCGTTGCTTCTCAATGCTTAAGTCACGTAGGAAATTAACTACGACCATTCTAAACGGTAAAGGGAACATTCGACAAAGGTATGCAATTTTAACTGAGTTTCGTCCCATTTTATCTCCATCTCCAACTGAGTTACTGACCTAAGCATCGGAGGGCCTTCGGCCACCAAAAATGTGGTCTTTGGCAAACTAACATTTGTTTTTCAGGTTTTACTTATTGGAGACTGGATTTTGGACGCATCAGTATGGCATCGTTCGTGGGGAACGACAAATTTTCTTTTCAAAAAGAAAATCCATAGCAACAAAATTCTCTCAGTTCTGATCGACAACTGAAAGATCCCTTAGAGCAAAATGGCACATTCTACAGACCCTCAACTCGACAACAATCAAAACAATCCTCCCACTAGAGAAACTGCACCACAAGCAGCACACACCACAGATCTAACGACAAACGTCGAAACGACCATGCCCGACAACAGAGAGCCTGCAGTACCAGGTGGCTCAAACATCCCAAACATCTAATGCGCCACCACTCACCCTCGTGTAGACTTATTCATGGTCCAGATGGAGCGTATGATCAAAGTGATGGAAAAGTTCACCCAAGAACATGCTCAATACGCCGACCCCATCCAAGCACCGCCCCAACAAAACCTGGCCAACGAAGTTTCTGCAGACCCTCAACAGGTAGATCTCGAAAGCAGTGAACCACTTAAAGAGAGGACCCTACATATTGGTGAAACCCTTGTTGAAATCCTATTCAGGATCAGAGTCATGGACCCTAACATACTGTACAAATTAGCCAAACCACCATTCTCCGACGCACTCATGGTGACTCCCATGCCAAAGAAGTTCACCCTGCAAAAGTTTGAAGTGTATGATAGTACCACTGACCCGACAGACCATTTGCGACACTTTCAGCACATGATGTCGTTGAAGGAGAGTATGAAATCCATCTTATGCAGAACGTTTCCAATAAGTCTCGCCTCCATAGCAATGAACCAGTTCAATAGCCTACCCCAAGGTTGATAGACTCATTCCAAGCACTCGCTACCGCCTTCATCATGAGGTTCATCGGCAATCAACTAATGAGGAAGAAGCCGCATTACTTGCTCCACATCAAATAGAAGCCCGACGAAACAATAAGAGAGTATGTTATTTGTTTCACTAACAAGTTAACTATGATCAATGGATGTAGCAACGACACGGCCACTGCTACTTTTACCGCCAGACTAAAAAGGGGACCCTTTTTCGATGCTTTGAATCTGGAACCCCCAAAGAACATGGTGATTCTATTGAAGATTGCTCAGAAGCACATAGGGATGGCATTGGGGCGGATTTTCACGGATATCCACTCCAACCAAACCGTTTGGGGTGGATTTGGATTTACCTTAATGGATTCGAGGATCCAAATTGTATATGTCCCAAATTCGGGGCGGCGAATACAGATTTAACCACATCCACCCTACCCCACCTAACTAATATAAATAATATTTTAAATAACATCTTGAGAGATATTAAGAACTAAAACTAAATAAAGTACTACCCATGTGACCCTCTCACCCCACCCATCTTGTATAGAGAAGTGTCAGGCTGTCAGCACCCCAATTCAATGTCAATATCCCATTTTCTCCCTTTTCCTCGCTTTCTTGTCAATTTCATTTTCATACAGAGAGAAGAAAGAGATCTCATTTCATCCATCCATCACACACAACACAAAAAACAAAACAAAAAACACCCCATACATATAGAGAAGATAAAAAGAGAAAAACACAGAACTTTCGTCCAACCCAAACTCATCAAAGAACTTTCCTCTTTCTCAATCCACACTAATTCTTGGGTTTCTCGAATTTTTTCGATGCCCTTCTTTTCATTTACTTCCTCTTCACACAACACAATACAACAACAGAGACAAATGAGGGGCAAAATTGGGGAATTGGATGAGTGGGGGTTTGAGAAAACCAACCAAGAGACGAATAATAAGAAGAAGCCCCCAACTTACACTACAAGAAAAGTGATCATTGATAGCAAATGTTTATAGCGTTTTTGTGAAAAACGCTATAATTGATTGAATTCACCAAAAGGCCTCGCGCGGGAAGTGAAAAAGAAATGCGCGCTCCACAATTGCTTCACAGAGCGCAAATTTTAAAAGTGACAGAGTAAGCGGGGAATAAAAAAAGCGACCTCGCTCGATTCCACTTCAACATCTACGTCGCTTT